>LNAC01000359.1:1606369-1692567 GCA_002007465.1 Ailurus styani
GCCCGATATGGGCCTCGATCCCAGGACCCTGAGATCATGACCTGAGCTGAAGGCAGAGGCTTTAACCCACTGAGCCACCCAGGCGCCCATTGGTGGCATTTCTAAAGAACCTTTTATGGGAGCCTGGGTGGCTCAGTTGTTAGGCATCTGCCTTCAGCTCAGGTCATGATCCCAGAGCCCTGAGATCGAGCCCGAGGTCGAGACCCACATCAAGCCCCACATCCGGCTCCCTGCGACTCAGGAAGCCTGCTTCTCCTCCCACTCCCCCTGCTTGTGTGTGCACGCTCTCTCTCTCTCTCTCTGTCAAATAAATAAATAAAATCGTAGTTTAAAAAAGAACCTTTTAAAAAATATATAAAAACAGCTATAGAAGACAGCTTAGTCTTGGCCTTTGGCTCAAGGGCTGGTTTTTATTGCTGTCCTTTTACCAATGTTCAGAAATAAATTGCTTGATATCTCTGTGGGGTGAACATTCAGAAGATGAAGAGGCCCCCAAAGGCATTCTGTTATTTGGGAATTAGCTTTCCTGACCTCAGTACGTAAGATTTCACATGAAGGTCCACTTACGTGGAGACTTTCATTTCATTTCACACGATCATTTTACGAACAAGGATGTTGCCATCCTTAGCATTCTTCTTCTCCATTGACTTAAATTGGATAAATGGGGTCCTGTTCTATACACACAGAAACTAGAATGGAGGGGAGAGAGAGCGATGGGCAGCCTCTGCCTAAGACATACAGTCCGGATTTCGGAGAACCACGCACGTGGTCAATGTAAACAACCACAGAAAGATCCAGTAATGAAAGATAACCCATCACAGACTCACAACTGAGTGCTTAGATTCCAGTGCAATTATTGCTTCTACCAGATTTCGTTCTCTAAAGGAACAACTATGGTGTTTGACTTTTGCTTCTTAGCAAGGATTATTCAGGGTCTCAGGAGATGCCAGAGTAATTTGAAGTATACCTGCTTGTTTTTTAATATATCTATAAAACAGCTATGAAAAATAAAATAATTCACAGACCATAAAATGCCTTTGAAGAATGCGGTTCAGTGGTTTGTAGTATATACAGAGTAATGCAACCATCACCACTACTGACTTTTAGAATATTTTCATCACCCACAAAAGAAACCTCATACCCTTTAAGAGTCATTCCCTAGTCCTCCACTTCCATACCCTCCAGCCCTAAGCAACCACTAAACTACTTCTATCTGTCTAGATTTGCTTATTCTGGACATTTCATGTAAATGGAATCATACAGTATGTGCTCTTTGGTGGCTGGTTTCTTTCATTTATATGTTTCCACATTTTATCCATGTCATAGCATATGTCACTACTCCATTCCTCCTTAGAGCTGAATGATAGTCCACTGTATGGATATGCCACATTTGGTTTATCCACCAACTGATGGACATTTAGGTTCTTTCCACTTTTTAGCTATTGTGACAAATATACCGAATGTATAGGTTTTTGCGTGGACTTGTTTTTCATTTCTCTTGGGTATATATATAGGAGTGCAATTGCTGGGTCTTACGGTAACTCTTTGTATAACTTTTTCAGGAACTGCTAAACTGTTTTCCAAACTGAATGCATCATTTCACATTCCTACCAGCAACGTACGAGAGTTCGAATTTCTCCACATCCTCGCCAAAGGTGTTATTGCATATTTAATTTTAGCCATCAAACCAGGTGTGAAGTATCTCACTGTGGATTTACATTTCCCTAATGATTAATGATGTTGAGCATCATTCTATGTTTTTTGACCATCTATTCATTCTTGGAGAAATGTCTGTACCCTTTGCCTATTTATAAGTTGGCTTTTTATTGTTGAGTTGTAACTGTTCTTTGTGTATTCAAGGTATAAATCCCTTATCAGATACATGTTTTGCAAATATTTTCTCACATTCTGTGGGTTTTCTTTTCCTTTTTTGATAATGTTCTTTGAAGCACAACAGTTTTCAATTTTGATGAAGTCCAATTTATTTTTTTTATTTTTTTATTTTTTAAAGATTTTATTTATTTATTTGACACAGAGAGAGCGAGAGATCACAAGTAGGCAGAGAGGCAGGCAGAGAGAGAGGAGGAAGCAGGCTCCCTGCCGAACAGACAGCCCAATGTGGGCCTCGATCCCAGGACCCTGAGATCATGACCTGAGCTGAAGGCAGAGGCTTTAACTCACTGAGCCACCCAGGTACCTGAAGTCCAATTTATTTATCACTTCTGCTTTCAGTATTATATCTAAGAACTATTGCATAATACAAGGTCACAAAGCTCTAGCCCTATGTTTTCTTCTAAGAGTTTCATAGTTTTAGTTCTTATATTTAGGTCTATGATCCATTTTAAATTCATTTTTGTATATAGTGTGATGAACATGGATTCATCCCTTTTGCATGTGGTTATCTGGTTGTCTCACCACCATTTGTTGAAAGACTATTCTTCCCCATCATATTATCTTGGCACCCTTGTCAAAAATTAATTGGCCATAAATGTAAGAGTTTATTTTTGATTCTCATTTCTATTTCCTGACAGTTCCATCTTTATGGCAGTATCACATTGTTTTTATTACAAAGCTTTGTAAATAAGTTTTGAAATTGAGAAGTCTGAACTTTCCAACTTGTTCATTTTTTAAGATGGCATTGTCTGTTCTGAATACTTTGCGTTACTATATGAATGTTAGGAGCAGCTTGTCAATTTCTTTCTTTTTTTTTTAAGATTTTATTTATTTATTTGACATAGAGAGAGAGAGAGATCACAAGTAGGCAGAGAGAGAGGAGGAAGCAGGCTCCCCACTGAGCAGAGAGCCCGATGCGGGCCTCGATCCCAGGACCCTGGGATCATGACCTGAGCTGAAGGCAGAGGCTTTAACCCACTGAGCCACCCAGGCGCCCAGCGTGTCAATTTCTTTCCCCCAAAAGGAGTTGTGATTTTGATAGGGATTGAGTTGAATATATAGATTAACTTTGGGAATATTGCCATCTTGACAATATTAAGTTTTCTAATCCATGAACATGGAATTCTTTGCATTTAATCAGATCTTTTAAAATTTCTTTTAACAGTGTTTTGTAGTTTTCTGTGTACAAGTCTCCCTTCTCTTTTGTTAGATATATTCTTCCATATTTGATCTTTAAAAAAAATGTTTTTTAAGTAAGCTCTATGATGAATGTGGGACTTGAATTCACAATTTCAAGATCAAGAGTTACATGGCTGAGCCAGCCAGGCATTCCTGTATTTTACCTTTTCAGTGTTATTTTACATGGAATTATTTTCTTAATTTCGTTTTCAGGTTATTGGTTGCTAGTGTTTAGATATAGTGTGTTTACTATTGGATTTTGCAATCTGTGCAGCTCATTTATTCTAATAGTTGTTGTGTTGTATGAGATTCTTTTGGATTTTCTGTATGCAAAATCATATTATCTATGTTGCTTTTTCCCTCTGGTTGACTTTTATTTCATTTTCTTGCCTAATTTCCCTGCTAGAAGCTCCAGTATTATGCTGAATAGAAGTGGTGAGAGTGGCCACCTTTGNTTTGCAATCTGTGCAGCTCATTTATTCTAATGTTGTGTTGTATGAGATTCTTTTGGATTTTCTGTATGCAAAATCATATTATCTATGTTGCCTTTTCCCTCTGGTTGACTTTTATTTCATTTTCTTGCCTAATTTCCCTGCTAGAAGCTCCAGTATTATGCTGAATAGAAGTGGTGAGAGTGGCCACCTTTGTCTGTTTCCCTAATTAGAGAGGAAGCATTCAGTCTCTCAACATTAAATATGATGTTAGCTCTAATTTTGATAGATGTTCTTTACCTGGTTGAGCAAATTCTCTTGTACTCCTTTTTTGTGAGGTGTTTTTATATGACTAGGTGCTGGATTTTGTCAAGTGCTTTTTTGTGAGTCTATTGAGATGTGCATTGGTTTTTGTCTTTTATTCTCTTAAGATGGTGTGTTACATTGATTTTCATATGATGAATCAATCTTACATTCCTGGGATGAATTTGGGATGAAATACTCTTGAGCCGAGTATATAATATTTCTTATAAGTTGTTGAATGTTATTTGGTAGTATTTTTTGAGGGTTTTTTACTATTTTCATAAGAGAGAAGAGATCCTGGTCTGTAGTTTTCTTGTGCTATCTTTGTCTGCTTTTGTTGTCAGGGTAACACTAGCCTTATAGAATGAATTGGAAATGTTCCCTCCTCTTCTATTTTTTGGAAGAGTTTGTGAAACATTAGTATTAATTCTTCTTTTCATGGTTAGTGGAATTTACCAGTGAATCCATCTGCACTTGGGCTTTTCTTTGGGAGAATTTTTTGATTACTAATTCTATCTCTTTACTTGCTATAAGTCTATTCAAATTTTCTACTTGTTCTCCAGTTAGTTTAGGTAGTTTGTGTTTTTATAGAAAGTTATTAATTTTAGCTAGGATATCTAATTGTTGATATGCAGTTGTTCAAAGTATTCCTTTAGAATTCTTTTTTTTTTCTGTAAGGGTGTTATTAATCCCTTCTTCTATTCCTGATCA
The DNA here is from genome assembly GCA_002007465.1 of Ailurus styani. Lineage (NCBI taxonomy): Eukaryota > Metazoa > Chordata > Mammalia > Carnivora > Ailuridae > Ailurus > Ailurus styani. The sequence continues at coordinate 1,610,887 of LNAC01000359.1, forward strand.
CAGTAATTTGAGTCTTTTTTTTTCCACTTCATCTATCTGGCTACGACTTTGTTAATTTTGGTTATATTTTCAAAAAACCAACATTATTTTTGTTGATTTTTGCTCTAATCTTTATTATTTTCTTACTTTTGGGTTTAGTTTGCACCTCTTTTTCCAGTTTCTCAGGGTGGAAAACAGGTGTTTCATTTTAACCCATCTCAAAGTATTTTCTAATTTCCCTTGTGATTTCTTCCTTGATTCATGGGTTATTTAGGATCGTGTTCATTACTTTTTACATATTGTTAAACCTCCCAAATTTATTCCTGCTGTAGATTTCTAATTTCATTCTTTGGGGTCAAAGAACATACTTTGTATGATCCCACCCTTTTAAATTTATTGAAGTTTGTTTTATGATCTAACATATGGTCTGTCCTGGAGAATGTTCTATATATAGTTGGTAACAATGTGCATTCTGCTGTTGTTGGGTGGCCTGTTCTGTAGATGTCTGTTAGATCTTGTGATTTATAGTGTTGTTCACATCTTCTGTTTCCTTGTTGATTTTCTGCCTTGTTATTCTATTCTTCACTGAAAGTGAGGTTTTGAAGTCTCCATCTGTTATCATTATGTTTCTTCTTTCAGTTGTCAGCTTTGGCTGCATGAATCCAAGAGCTTTGTTGTTAAGTGCATGCATGTTTGTAATTGGTGTATCTCCCTGATGGATTCATCCTTTTATCATATTAAAATATCCCTTTATGTCTCTAGTAATAATTTTTGTGTGGTCTATTATGTCTAATATTAGTATAGCCACTTCAGTTCTCTTTTGATTGTCTTTTTATGGTATATTTTCTTCCCCCTTTTTACTGTCAACCTATTTGTGTCTTTAAAGTATTTCCTAGTCAGATTAGAGTTGGATCATTTTTCAAATCCATTCTCCCAATCCATGCCTTTTGATTAGAGTCTTTATGTTTAATGTGATTACTGATAAGGTAGAATTTATGTTTGCTGTTTGTCTTCTGTATGTCATGTTGTTTTGTCCCTCTGTTTTTTCATTATTGCTTTCTTTTGCATTAACAAGATATTTTCTCTTTTGATTCCATTCTTGTTTCTTTTACTGTATTTTTTAGTTAGTTTGTTAGTGATTGCTTTGGAGATACAGTGACTTTCCCACTGAGGAAACTCTGAATCAGGTCAAATAATAATAAGCCTTACAGATGGAGCCTTTCCAAGGAGCTGCCGGGTAAGCCAAATAGTGACAGTTGTCTGGAGATGAGGCTTTTTTAGGAGCTCTAAACTTGCTCTTCCCCTTCTATTGGTTATTAGACTAATTTTTACAGCTGCTGTGTTCATAAGGCTTCTGGTTTTTAAGGTTGCCACAGTGCTGGGAAGAGAGAAATGGAAATAGGGCAAGTTAAAATACAAAACTCACTCTTCCTACCCAGATTTGGCCATTTTTTTCTTGAATAAACACTCCTTAGGTTAATTTCCAGAATTCTGAAATAGTTGATTTTGACAAGTTTTACCAGTGTTCTCATTGCTTTATGGAGGAGCAGATTTTTGGAGGTCACTACTCTGCAATTTGAGAAATCCCCCATACATAGATTTGTTAAAATTAAATAATTTAAATCTAAACAAAAACTCTTTTTTTTTTTTAAAGATTTATTTGACAGAGAGGGATTACAAGTAGGCAGAGAGGCAGGGAGAGAGAGAGGAGGAAGCAGGCTCCCTGCTGAGCAGAGAGCCTGATGCGGGACTCTATCCCAGGACCCTGAGATCATGACCTGAGCCGAAGGCAGAGGCTTTAACCCACTGAGCCACCCAGGCACCCTAAACAAAAACTCTTTGAGAGTAAGTATCTTTTCTAATTCATTAGGAAATTGGTTGTTGCAGGTATTTTTCTGTAACATAATATTTAAAATATCTGAAACAAAGTAACATGTTAAAAGTTATTAAAGCTGGGTGGTTGGTGTATGGATACTTGTTACATTTTACATTTTATCATTGAGGGAAATATTCATTAATAAACATAAATAAAATATTTTAAAAAATATATATAATCAAGGGGCACCTGGGTGGCACAGTTGTTAAATGTCCAACTCCTGGTTTCAGCTCAGGCCATGATCTCATGGTCATGAGATCAAACCCTGCATCGGGCTCCATGCTCTGCAAGGAGTCTATTTGAGATTCTCTCCCTCCCCCTCTGCCCCTCCCGCTCCTGCGCTCCCTCTCTAGCTCTCTCCCTTTCTAAAATAAATAAATAAATCTTAAATATATATATATGTATACATATATAAATATAAATAAATATATATGTATACATATATAAATATAAATAAATATATATATAAATATATATTTTCAAGTTTGGTTCTGCCCACGGTCCTGAGGGAGCCCAAAGAAGGAACCCACTGAGGAGGTAGTAGAAGAGGGCCTGAAAGTGCCATTGGATGTGGTCTATATTCACTCATTAAGAGATACCATTAACTGCCTGCCAGGTACGTTGGCAAGAGTCTGCACTGCCCTGAGGAGGGGTGCTCACTGTTCATTGAATGGTTAGACAAGTAAGCAGGTGTGCACAGTGGAGCTCCAAAAGACAGTTAAGTGCTAGGTGCAATGGGAACTTTCACAAAAGGAGGGCCCTTAATCCACAGTTGGTGGGAAAGAGCAGGGCACTTCTCAAAAGAGATAAAAGCTCAGCTCTACCACGGATAAATAGGAGTTGGTAGGGGGACGTTTCATTCAGGGAAAAGTGTACTTGACAAGCAAGTTCTTAATGATTGGAGCTCAGGAAACAAGGTGAAAAAGGAGGACTGAGGGTCACATATACCATGCTAAGGGTTGGGTTTAATCTCATAGGCTGAAGGATTGAAGAATTTTAAGATGGGGAAATAACAGAGTGTAAGGGCAGCTAGTACAGTGGTTCTGATCCTGGGCTCTGGAACCAAAGGCTTGAATTTGGTCTTGAATTCTGGTTCTGAAATTTTCTACCTTTGCAACTTTGGACAAGTCAGTTAAACTCTCTATACTTTGGTTTTCTTCTCTATAACATGAAGAAAATATCTCACAAGCTGTTCTCAGCTTTCAGAAGTTCATTCATGTTAAGCACTTAGTATGGTCTGATGCTTAGCAATTATTAAGAAATTCAAGCCATTTTCATGTAAAAATTAGATAATGTTTTAGAAGGATGGCTTTGACAGCACTGCAGAGAAGGTAAAGGGTGGGGCTAGGGAGACTGCAGGCCAAGAGACCCTTAAGCTGTGGGAGCGCTCCAGGTGTAGGCTTATGAGCAGCAGAGTCAGCATACCTGGGAACTTATTAGAAATGCACATTTGCTGGGATGGGGCCTAACAAACTAGGGTTCAACAAACCTTTCTCCAGGTGAAGCTTACGTGTGCTCAGGTTTGCAAAGCATTGCCAAATAAATGTTATCTCCATTTTACAGATGAAGGAACTAAGACTCAGAAAGGCTAGGGTTCTTGCTCATGGCCATACAGCTATTACGTAGTAAAACAGAATCAGACCCAAAGCCAATGATTTTAGCCACCATGCTCTTTTTCTCATAATGGAAAGTGACTGACAGGAGAGGGAATTTCCAAGACAGTAAAGTGACACAATTAGCAAGACACTGGATAATTAGCTATGGGCATAGAGGGAGGTGTCAGTATTGACTCCTACATCTCTGGATTTGGATTAACGTTGATGCCATTCTCTGATTTAGGCTACCTGAATGAATGAAGCAAGCTAACACAAAGAAATGTGAAGAGGTAGGTAGGTAGATAGATAGATAGATAGATAGATAGATAGATAGATAGATAGATAGAGTTTGAGATCTCTATAGGAAACCAGAATGCAGAGTCCTGGTAGGTTGGACACTCAGGCTGGCAAAACAGATTTGGCAGACAGAAGTATACAGATAGGTGTGACTGAAGATTTGGATAGAGGGGAGGAGGTCCTAGCAAATACAGCAGAAGACAAGGGCACCAAGGACAGAAGCCTGGGGAACAAGTGGAGGAAGAAATTTCTGCAAAGTAGGCTGTAAAAAGGCACTGACCAGAGGTAAAGGAGAAAGGGGAAAGAGGAGGGACTCAGAAATCCAGGAGAAAATCAGCTGCACGTCAGTTCAAACAGGGGCCAGGTTAAGCACCAGCTGTTGCTGTTTGTAGCCACACTGCAGAGCAAAATCTGATACCCGTCACTTTTCCTACCATCCCTCCCCACATCAGTAAACAGGGATACATGACATCAAAGACAGAAAGGCCCTCCCAGACAGCAGAATGTTAGGAGAGGGTACTCTAGCCCTGAGGCAGTCATTAATAAAAACTTATCAGGATGCTGACAGAATGCCAGTGTGCATGCCCTATAAAATTTTAATTGGTGAGATTATACTCCTTAACATGCAACTCCATGTAATGTAAGTAATCTTGATGAACTCTGGTCAATGTGGATTCAGGGAGGTCATATGTACTAACAGAAGTCTAATTGATTACATTTAATGGATTTGTGGTTTTATATTACACTCACGGTGCCCTTAAACACTTACAGTGATTGTAATGCTCATTGGCTTTTTCATCTCAATTCTAGGGTCAGAGCTAGCACATACACAAACAAAAACCCTGACTGTAGAGTCCAATGGCAGCTCATATGTGAAAGGACGGATGTGGATTTGAAGTCTCACACACAGGGAAATAGCACCATGGAATGCTCATTATGCCCGATATTTTACATAAGTTATCTCCTTCGAGCTTCTTGAGCACCCTCTAAGATAGCTGTGGGAAAGAGCCAGACTTAGTGAACAAATGAGGAAGTTGAGTCATATAACTAGTAAGTACGGAGCTAAGACTTGAAACCACTGCCCATCTCACTCCAAAGTTCATATCATTTGCATTAATCATGTCAGAATGGAAGCACATTAAATTGCATGCTTGATAAGGATGTCATAAACTTTAGATAAATAAGTTATGTGAAAGCACTTTAAAACTTTGGGAAGAAAGCTGTATGTAGGCAGGATATTTTTGACTATTACTGTTAGAAGTAGTATCTGAAAATATAAAAGATGCCTCTAAATAATCTCTAAAAGTATATTCTCACTAGCCCCCCAAAAGAGGATTTTAATATATCAACATTTTCTTTTAACTTTGCTGTTTATCTCTCCCTGCAGGAGCTCATTTTTATACCGTGCCACTTGGTACCATCTTCCCCTCTCCCATCACCCTTAACCCACTCACCCCATGGAAATGCTTCTCTCCTTACTATTCTGCTTGGATACAGAACAGTCCTGGCGAGAGGAATCAAAGAGAGTGAGCTTTTACTCTCTCTGCCTCTGTGGCTGTTTTATAAAAGGTGTAACTTGATTATATTCCTGCTATCAGGACCCTTCCCGCTCCTCCCTCTCTCCTCCCCCATGGCCTCCCCAAGGTCCTGATAACCATAGAGAAAAGGCTGAGCCCAAGCTGGCCCGTGGAAGGTTGGGAAATTTTCTTTTTTTTCTTTCTTTTCTTTTTCTCAGGGCTACCTGGCTGCTTGGAGTTTATTTTCCACTGGGTGCAAGGCACAGGGTTGCAAGGTGTCAGGAAGGCTTGCGCGAGGCTTAGATAGTATGGAGCAGGGTTTTCTCGACTTTCCTTTTGGGGTTTGCTGTTTTGCTATACAAGTGTCTTCTGCCGGCTGTAGCCTGCCTCATCTATGGGGAGGGGCTGGACTCTGATGAGCTAGTGCCTGCGGGAGCCTGGTGGTGGCCACTCAGGATGGGGCTCGGTATTGGCTTTACCAGGCTGGCTGCCAGGCCGCTTCCTCATAGCTTCCAGAGCCAAGTCACAGGTGATCAGGCCACTGAAGGCCATGGCAGAGGCCGAGCGCTCTGGGGACTCCATCCCTGTAGCCGTGAGCAGGAGAGTAGACTTCCTGAGAAAGCAGCTTGCCCACCAGTGAGCCGGGTCGGCCTTCGGGAGACTGGGGTAGCAAGGGGTGGCTTCCCCAGAATACTCAGCACTTCCACTGGTGCAGTTACAGGAAGTGGAGCCCCGGCGGCATCGCTAATGGTTGTGGGTGGCCGCGAGCAAGATGCTGGAGGCAATGGCTGCCATGCTGTCACTTGGGGGCAGGTGGAAACCTCTGCTCACGATCGCGGGTGGCAGGGACGGGGACGCTAGGCCACAGAGCCCATTTGCAGAGGAGACAGCCGAAGGCCACTCCATGACCGAGGCGTGGGTGGGGAAAGTCTTGACCTCCTGCTTGCCAGTACGGTGGAGCACACCATGAGCTCAGACAAAATCCTACCGACTCCCTCCCATTTTTCAAGTAACCTCTCCATCGTTTCCCAGTCATCAGTCTCCTGTCATCATGACAGTCACATCTATTATCAAGAGAGGCAGAAGTGGGAATTTGGGTCTTTAGAGGACCATTTCTAAGCTTCTAGATAGACTCAGACTTCTAGATGGGTCCAGGCTTCCAATGTTTTTGCTTCCAAAAGTGTTTTTCAAAGTTTTCTCTATGTACATTAACCATAATTCAAAATCCTAAGCTCCATGAAAAGAGGTCCTTAATGTACCTGTTATATTCTAATCCCAACACAGATTACAGAAACAACCTCCTTTGAGCAAAAAAGGAAGGTTTTCAGAGGTCCTTCCTTTGGTATAATCCACCCAGAGGAATGGGGTGTCAGATAAGACTTCTAAGTAAAAGAACAGGGATACCTGAGTGGCTCAGTCAGTTAAGCATCTGCCTTGGGCTCAGGTCATGATCCCAGGATCCTAGGATTGAGTCCCATATCTGGCTCCTTGCTCAGCCAGGAGCTTGCTTTTCCCTCTGCCCTCTCCCCAGCTCTCTCTCTCTCTCTCTTTCTCTCTCCCCCTTCCTCCTTCTCTCTCTCTCTCCCTGACAAATAAATAAAATCTTAAAAAAAAAAGGAAGGAAAGAAGGAAAGGAAAGGGAAAAGGAAAGAAAAGAAAAGAGAAAAAACTTCTAAGTAAAAGAACAGAAAGAAAGATCTTAGGCAAATAGACTTCACCCTGAAGTCTGCCCCCCGTTCCTCCTGAAATAGGGAGCATAAATGATTCACCCTCATCCTGTTTCATTGCCTTTGTAAGCTGCTGCAAGACCAGATGACCCTTCCAGCAGAAATCTAGACTGGTCAGAGGCTTGTATTTCAGAGAAATACAAAGGAAGATTCAGATGTCCTTTACCTGTCTGAGTAGGCAAGCGGTCAGGTGCAGTTAAGGCAGAAAGTTCAGGAAGACACCACAGATGCAAGCTGACCATAGGGATTACAGTGGCCTTGTAGTGACCTGGAGGTCACTCCAGAGGAAAAAACCTGACCTGGAGGTTTTGACCTAGAGGCCAAAACCAGAGAAAAAACAATCATTGAGCAACAGGTATGCACCAGATAACTTCTTGGGTCTTGTTATATACTGTGGAAATCAAGACAGCTTTGGTCACTGGCCTGAAGGTATCTAGCTAGACCATGAAGCTAGGTGGTACAACCTAAAGCTCAAGTTCTTTCCATCACACTCTCTGGCAGAACAGCTCTGTGATGGCAGCCATGTGTTCTGCATCCTGAAGCAGAAACAGCCACAGTCTGTGACAAGGTTCAGCTGATTTCACTCACCTGCTGATGGTGCTGTTGAATCCCAAACAGCTTTTCTGTAGAGGTCACGGGAGCGTGAAATAGGGCAACAGGGGTGCAGTGGTAGCATCTGCCTCTGCCTGGGGGGAAGTCCAGAAGAGAAATCACGGTCTAACAGAGCTGACCTTTCTACCTTTTTGTCTCCCTCCTACCTCCCATTTCCCCCAACTCACTCTATGTCAGGGCTTGAACCCAGGAGGCCAACTTTAAAACTACTTCCTTTTAATAGTATCAGCAGATTTAATCAAATGGTCAAAGTGGAGCGAGTTCCTTTTCCTGTAAGTGCCAGTAGTGAAATTACCTCCATTGTGTCCTGTTAGGGTTGGGTATTCATTCCAGTTTTCAAAGAGAGATCCTACCCTTACCTGGGTTCATTGTTCTGTCACCCGATAGGTTGCCTGAGTAATTTGCAAACACACAGAGGACTGAAAAATGGATTACAAGGGCTAGCCTTACACAAAAATGAAGTTAGCATCACCTACCTGATATATTCTGAAAAGCACAAGGAAGACTTCCTTACTCCAATATATATATGGTTAAATAGATGCAGATTTCCTACTAGCATATGACATTCCCTGAAATTCTGACCTTGTGTTACTAGATCAACTTGCTGTTATTTGGTGTTCACCCAACACTTAGGATCCTCAAACCAAGGTAATAGGAACTTTACCTTGGAGGGGATAGATGTAGAGAGGGAAGGGGTGGGAGCAGATTTTGGAGGTTTGAAGCATTGCTTATGAAGAACAGACACAAGTAGAATGCCTCAAGAGACAGAAAGCTTTAAAGTACTTGGTGCTGGGGTAGGCGGTCACCCCCCTCAGCCCATGGAGAGGAGACAGTGTATGAAACCATTTAAGACAAAACCAGACCATCTCACACTTTTGCTGGAGCTTGGTTCTGCTCACTGAATAGATGAGTAACCTCAGAAAAGAAGTGGTGGCCAGTGCAGGAAGCTCTCGAACCCGATGTAAAACATGCAGTTTTCTTGGTTATGTGGTACTGAGCCCCTTGGTGAAAGAGGAAAGAGCCAATTTTGAGAGATATCACCATTGCTTTTAAGTCTCTAGAAGGTGGTTTTGATTTGTCTTCAGAAGTGCTGAGAGCTTTGTTTCATTGTTTGAAGGGACGATACTTACAGCTTCTTTTTGTTTTTGATATTAGAAATGCTTGATGAGAAATGAGTAAAAAGAATAAGAGACATGCAGGATTAAAATGGCACAAATGGGAGAAGTACAGGGCTAAAACTTACCCACGTCAGAATGATTGGCTGATTTCCCAACTAAATAAAGTCGTGTCACGTATGTGTATAAATGGAGATTCCTGCTATGAACATTACAGTGACTCTACAGAGTGTTTCAGTCTTCCCGGTTCCAGGACATTCCTAATAAATGGTTTTGCTGTCTTTGGGGCATAGTTCAGGTTTGAACACATTAGGTCTTTCGTGCAATGCTTTTCAGTTTATAGCCTAACATATTCAGAAAGGGTCACGGTAGCCGAGCCAGCTGATTTCAACATTTCTTGGTTGTCCCCAGTTAATAGGCTGCACATGTGATATCCTCTTTTATTTTTATCCCCAGAAACCACAGAAGTAAAGGGAGAAACAGTATCCCAGGAAGTCTGAAGTAAGCTATGACTCAGATTTCCTAAGAAAGAGAAGGTCAGAATCTACTTTGACTTACTCAATCTTAAATTCAGAACCACTGTTGGGGCAACATTAACTAATATCCAAGTTGGTGACCTTTCTGCCTTTTTGTCTCCCTCCCACAAAAGTAGAGCACATCTTCCCTAATCATCCTCTTCATACAGTATACCTACTGACTTGACATATCTTTATTAATAAGTTCTTCACTCCTGCAGAATGGCTAATTATAAGTGTATAAATGGAAGGCAGTGGTTCCAGGGTGTGTGGGTCGAAGTCCCATCTTCTTCCTTAACACCTCTGTGACCTTGGGCAAATTACTCTTTGTGTCTTAGTTCCACTATCCATAAAATGGGAATACTGAGACTTTTATTAATAGAATCGCTGTGAGAATCATGTAAATTAATGTGTGTCTGGCACTTAGAGCAATGCTTGGTACAAAGTAGGTGCTCAATAAATGTGAGCTGTTGTTTTTCTCTCTTGGTAAATAGTGAATTTTATACATATAGTCATAGAGTTTGATGAAGCTGAGCTAGACATTACAGAGCTGTGAGGAAGTTTTTGTTGCATAGTTTGCATTCCTTCGTATTTATCTGTTTGGTTGGTTTTTTTTTTTTCCTCTTTATTCATGTTACCATCAGTCTCTTTGCTCCTCACCATCAACCTATGGTCACCAGTCAGGGCATTCTACTTGTGTTTAATGCTGGAAATTCAAGGGTGCTTTCAGAGCAGAGATCCATGATTTTGAGATTCCCATTAAATCTAAAAAAGTATGTGACAAATCCATTTTCCCTGCCAAGAATGTAAGTGGTTTCTATGAAATCCCATGTGACTGTATTTCTTTTTTTTTTATTAAGATTTTATTTATTTACTTGAGAGAGAGAGAGCATGCACAGGCAGGGGGAGGGGCAGAGGAAGAGGAAGAAGTAGACTCCCCCCTGAGCAAGGAGCCTGATATGGGGCTCCATCCCAGGACCCTGAGATCGTGACCCGAGCCAAAGGCAGGTGCTTAACCGACTGAGCCACCCAGGTGCCCCTATGTGACTGTATTTCTTGATCCAATGAGAATCAGTTCTCTAGGAAGTCCCTCATTTTTTAATCCCAAAGGAAGTCAGTATTCAAGGTAAAAACCCTTTAAAAATAACTCTTCATATTCTGATCTATGCTTGCTTGCTTAGATTTTTATTTTCTGATAATAGTAACCATTAACAAATATTTGCTATGATGGCTTTAAAGATATGCTCACATATTCTTGAAACTTGTTCCCTCAAGAGGTGGAGCTTAATTTGTCTCCTCTTTGAGTGTGAGCTGGACTTAGTAAGTCCCTTCTAGTGACCGAAGATGGTGGAATGACTGGACATTGTGTCTGATATTAGGTTATAAAAAGACTGTGGCTTCTGTCTTGGATGTCTCTCGTGCTCTCCCTTTGTTTCTTAAATCACTTGCTCTGAGGGAAGCCAGCTGCCATCATGAGGTAGCCTGGGAAGTAGGAAGTCAGCTGCCATGTCATGAGGACACTTGGGCTGCCATTGGAGAGACCCACAAAGTGAGGAACCGAGGCCTGCCAAAAGCCATGTGAATGAGCCTGGAAGAGTACCCTCCCCTTGTTGAGCCCCAGGTAACTGACAGCTTGACTGCAAGTTCATGAGAAACTCTGAGTTCCAACCACCAAGCTAAACCATTCTAGCATTCCTTCAGAAGCTGTATGAAATAATAAATGTTTTAATCTGCAATCATGATGAATGAATCTATCTTGTATCCATCTCTTCAACAATAGACTACATCACACTGCCTCACATAATTTATGGCAGAAGGCTAGTTACAGGTTGTATATAACAGTAAGTGTGGCCAAGAGTTTTATTTTTCTTTTAAAAGCAAAATTGACTCTGTCCTGGCCCCTTTTCATTATTTATCATAAGTACATCTTCTTGGTGCATATTATAATTCAGTCTCTCCTGTTTAGTAACTAGTCTGACAATCATGTGAAATTCTTCCATTTTCTTTAGTGGTTTTGCCTCTTACCAGTCAAGGAAGAGCCAGACCCAAAGACTCTGCCTCTGGAAAAATGATCCAGGTTCTTGGTGTTCTGTCCTGTTACAAAGCAGGATAACTGAATGGGGAAGCAGTAAGGAGGAAGCATGTATTTTTTTCATCTGAAGCTATCTTAGTATTGGAACTTTCAAGGTTCAGTTTCTCTTAGGATTGTATGAAGCTCATACCTTATCATATTTTAAATTATTATACATAACTTGTACCATTTGGCAAATTTAGGTACAAGGCATTGAATGAAACTGCTTTCCATCTGGAGTCTGAATTAAACAAACTTCTCCAGTATAGATGCTAAAATCTGGTTTCTGCAAGCCTTTGGATCTTTTAAAAGTTGACTTCCAGAAAGGTGGTCCTAAATCTCAGGCAACCAATACTGACCTTGGAAACTAGGTATAAATCTACCAGGTTTGGGTCTAGGATGGATTATTCCATTTGTGTACACTCTGGAAGGCCATAAGAATTTGCTAGAGTTCATGATCATATTTTGAAAAGTATTAGCTGGTCAATTCCTTGATGTTTAGTGAAATACATTCTTTTATGTCTGGATAATCCTTTACTTTCTTCTTTATGTTATTTCTTTCATAGAGTGACAGTTTGGTGTTTTGTACTCAGAAACTTTCAGTACAATGCATAGTTTTATAATTATTTCTAGATTATAGCCTTAGAGATTTAATTATTAAATAGTGTTAAGACACTCCTCCCACCCTTTATTAAAACTCCTCAACCGAATGTCAGTCAGCCATCATAACAAAGGACTGATATAACATGTGTTTTTAAGTTAAGATCCCAAAGGGTGGGAATTTCCCATTGTACATTCATTTAAATTTGCAAGCAGGGAAAAGCTCTTTAGAAGGTTAAACATGTAAACTGAAAATAGAGCAAAAGAAAATCCAGTATGGTAATTTACTGTCTCCAGTATGGAAATTGGGCACTACAGCATATGGTCAAAGCTTTTACTATTAATTAGGTAATCACAGAAAATTCCATATGGATGATTTGTGAACATTCTAAAGTCAGGCTGGGAATTTGCTTCTTTATCATGTTTTCTTTCTAAACACAATTTTCTTAAATAGCATGTGGGTCCATATTCATACTTACAACTCAGTGATGTTTAAGAGCTTTGACATTTCTTAATAGCACTAATTTCCATATTAAGATTTGACATACATTTGGACTCACATTAACTCGGATGTCCTAGTCAACATCACATGAAAAGAATATTTGAAAAATCTTTCTCGAGTACGGAAGAGGAAAAAAGATCCCCTTTCATTCACTTCCTTAACCCCTACCCCCCCCATGCACACACATACATGTACACCTATGGTCCGAGCCTTCCTCCCCACCAACTTTGTTCTCCTAACTCCCATTCATCGGTCAAAACTCAGCTCAAATATCTTCTTCTCATACCACTGCAAGCAGGTTTCTGTGCTCACCTCTGTCAACTTCAACAGAAAGAGAATTGTTTTTCTATTTTCTCCTCTCTAGCACCCCACTAAACTGTGGCTGCTTCACCTCGAGACTGCATCTTTTGTTTTTGAGTCCCCAGTTCCTATCAGAATGCCTGGCAAGGAGTGACAGTTCATCTGAAACTATTTATAACAAGAAAGTGCTGGTGAAAAGCTTGCTAAATGAATGAATAACTTCAGCTTTCAGGCTAGCTCACAGATGAGTTCAGAGGCTCTATGTGCATCATTTGTAAGCTCAGCCAGAGCGGCAGAGACTCAGCAAGTCAGAGACGATTCCACCCTGGAGTGTATAGGTCTTTCAGGGGCTGTAATGAGGCCAGACCAACATGGGAAACAACACGCTGGGGTGCCCTCTGGTTCAGCACTCCTGCTGCCTGGCAGGTTTGCGCTGTCTGTGGACCAGGACCCCCTCTGCGTGAGCGAGACTCCTGCAAACATTATGTCTATTCCGGAACTCCAAGAAGTGAAGTAGGCGAAGAGAAACATTCCCCCTGTGGGGCTCTAAACAAAATTCAATTACATGAATCATACTTCATGTTTAAAAACGTTCTTTTCTGTTCAAGCCAGAGGTTGGCTTCGTTTCATTGGCCTGGAAAACAGACTGGTGACAAGTGAAGAAACTACCTTCAGAAGAAGCCAGTTCGACTTGGGATGGGTCCAAGGGAGCAGTGGGGACGTGCGAAGCCTTACCTCTCGCGGCCAAGTAGAGGGAGGGCTTTCCGGGGATGCTGGGAATAGAGCGCAGATAAACAGAGGGGGTGCCCCTTGAATGGAGGGAGTGCCCCTTGAACTATTCTGATTTTCAGTTCAAAAGCTGTCGCCAGCTGTTCACATAGTAAGAATTTAGGGCTCAAGAGGGGATTGAGACCTACTTAGAGCACAGTGTTCCCTGTTTCATTAGAGAATCTCTTCCTTCTTACCTGACCTGGCCAGCTCCTTTATCAGTTACCTTCCTGAGGCTCATGCCTTAAATGATTTCAACTCTTGGGCCTGTAACTGCTGAGGCTTTCTTTTCATACTTGGAAAATATGAGCTTTTAGGTTCAACAGAGGCTCATGCTAGCAGCCTGGAATATGCCCCAGTTCTGAGGAACCAGACCACCAGAGTACCAGACTGAGCCACTGAAATGCAGCTTAAGTTCTGATTCCCTTTCAAACCAGCCACGGATCTTAGTTCCCACGCCTGTTGCCTCATTCGATAAATGGAAATTACTAATGTCACTCAAGATCATCGGAAGAAGTATATGACATCACTTCATAAACTCTGAATACTCTCCAACACTCCATCTGCTGCACTGGAAACATTACATTCTAAATACCTCAGGGCTCCTTCCAGAATGACTTAGTCTCAGGGATATGGAAGACGGTGTGTGTCGGACGATGTTTCCAAACTGATCAGCCCTTCTCCCTCACTTACGCTTGGGGTTTTCACTTTATTATTGTTTCTGCCCCCTTGGAAAACCACATCCTCATTTTCCAGCTCAGCCATGTATTAAAAAACAGTTAAAAAAATTTTATACAGGGCGCCTGAGTGGCTCATTGGGTTAAAGCCTCTGCCTTCGGCTCAGGTCATGATCTCAGGGTCCTGGGATCGAGGCCCGCATCGGGCTCCCTGCTCAGCGGGGAGCCTGCTTCCTCCTCCCTCTCTGCCTGCCTCTCTGCCTACTTGTAACCTTTCTCTCTCTGTCAAATAAATAAATAAAATCTTTAAAAAAATTTTTTATACAGCATTAGTACACTTTACCAAAAAGTTTTCTCTGAATATCTAGTTTATATGTTGTCCTGTATTGGTCTTTAGTATAAGCACATACAAACTTTAGAGAATCCTTAAATAAAGCTATTTGCTGCCCAGACTGACTGCTTCCTTGCCACACTCCTGAGAAGGTTCTGCATCTTAGAGAAAATTTTAGAGCCTGATTGAAGGTGTCAGACCTGGGTTCAAATTCCAGCTCTTACACCCAAAAGCTTATGTGACCTTGGTGAGCCCCTTTTTCCAAATCTGTACAATGGAGGGATGATGATGATGATGATGATGGTGGTGGTGGTGGTGGTGGTGATGATGATGATATACCTTGCAGGATTTTTGTCAAAATAAATGAGCTCAGGTACGTGTGAGCAGCAAGCAGACTGCCTGGCCTATCCTAGCTTGTAGAATTAATGACTTTCATTTTCTTTTGTGACTTGAAATTCTGGCATCCTGTAACTCCCCCTCTTTTGTCTCCTGCTCTTTCCCCCAACCTTCCTTCAGCCTCCCCTTCTGTAATGTGACACCAGTCAGCCAGGGCCTGCAGCAGGAACCACCTGGCCGCCTTGGAGAACTGGCTCTCCCTGGTCGAGGTTCCTTGTGCAACCGTTTTGTCACCATCAGCCTGTTCCTGCTGACCTCCATCCTCGTTAGTCATCCCTTGTCCCTTTCTGGGCAGCAACATCTAATCGTTTCACATGGTAGTGTCCCAGAAGTGTGATGTCTGCAAAGCCAGAGCTTTCTGAGCACTACCCATGATGAGTCTGGGGCCTGGCATTCTTCCTGATTCTGGTTCTTCTTTCCCTGGAACTACATTGGCCAAATGGAAACAGGGAAGGCAAAGGCAGGAAGGCTTCACGGTATTTCCGTTGAACAGCCTCGGTCTAACTAAAATGCCAGTTTGGTTCAGCAAGGAAAATTGAACAACTGAACAGAAAGTCCAGTCAAGTCATTGTGGACCATGGCAGAAGACTCTCAGTAGGAAGGGGGAAATAAATGCCTAACATTAAGAACACATAACTAAAAAGCACTGAATTTGATGAAAGTGAAATAATTCATATAGTGAATTACATTGAATGTGGAAAGTTCAGAAAATTAAAAAAAAACTTTAAACCAACTTTAATAACCAAAATTTTCTTTTTTTCGCATCTAATCTTCTTCCGTCTATATTTATATGCCTATTTATTGAAATAAATGAAAATTGGAATATTTTATAGTTTCTTTCAAGTAAAAATACTGATGTAATATATTTTTAAAGAAATTTATGTACAATTTTACTTCATTTTTCATTTATGAGTACTTTCTCATGACAATATATGTTCTTCAGAAACACTAGATTTAATGTTTATACTGTGCTTTATTATTTGGATGTTTCATAATGAATATATGTCTACTCATTTTTTTTTTTAAAGATTTTATTTATTTATTTGACACACAGAGAGAGATTACAAGTAGGCAGAGAGGCNCATTATTTCTATTGTCTTGCTGTTTTATTTTTTATTTTTTTAAAGATTTTATTTATTTGACACACAGAGAGAGATTACAAGTAGGCAGGGAAGCAGGCAGAGAGAGAGGAGGAGGCAGGCTCCCTGCTGAGCAGGGAGCCCNAGAAACACTAGATTTAATGTTTATACTGTGCTTTATTATTTGGATGTTTCATAATGAATATATGTCTACTCATTTTCATTATTTCTATTGTCTTGCTGTTTTATTTTTTATTTTTTTAAAGATTTTATTTATTTGACACACAGAGAGAGATTACAAGTAGGCAGGGAAGCAGGCAGAGAGAGAGGAGGAGGCAGGCTCCCTGCTGAGCAGGGAGCCCGATGCGGGGCTTGATCCCAGGACCCTGAGATCATGTCCTGAGTCGAAGCCAGAGGCTTTAACCCAACTGAACCACCCAGGCACCTCCACATCTCTGTGGATTCAAGAATTGGCATTATTGGCATTATTGAGTCAAAGAGTATAAACAAATGTTTTTTCTGTTCTTTGTTTCAAAAGTGAAATATGAAGAAATCCCCTTTAGAAAGTTGTTCCTTTCATGCATTTTATTCTACAGATTCTTTTTCTTTTTTACCTCTTTCTTTTGACTATGCAAATTCATTACCCTGCTACATGTTTCAAGAGAGGGCTATGGTCGGGGTGCCTGGGTGGCTCAGTCAGCTAAGTGTCTGCCTTCAGCTCAGGTCATGTCCCAGGGTCCTGGGGTTGAGCCCCATGTCACACTCCCTGCCCAGCTGGGAGTCTGCTCCTCCCTCTCCCTCTACCCCCGCACCCCATTCATGCTTTCTGTCATGCTCACGCTCTCTTAAATAAATAAATAAAATCTTTTAAAAGGAGAGGGAGAGAGCTATGGTCTCATTTGCTCCCCATAATCCTCCCCCAGTTTCTCCCCACCACCTACCCAAACTGAGCCAAGCTCCCTCTCTGCCATCGCTCCCGTTCACACACGCAGGCTTTCATAGCACTGGCAAAGCATTTGCCAGGCTGGATTCTAAGGTCTGTTTCCATCTGGTCATTAGGCAATAAATGTCTTGGGATTAAGGGCTGTATCTTCTTTATCTTTATTGTTCCAGCATCAAGCCTAGTAATTTGCATGCAGAAGGCACTGAATGAGGGAACAAAGAACATAAAACTATTTAGCATGCACACATACGCAGTCTTATATTATTATTAGGTACAGGAGATAGATCTATGAGAAAGAGGAGAAAAAGGGTCATTTTCACAAAATAACATTCTTGTGTTTTCCCAGGTTTTTTAAAAAAGATTTTTTGTTTATTTTAGAGAGAGGGAGCAGGGGGGAGGGGCAGAGGCATTGACAATCCCAAGCAGGCTCCATGCTGAGCATGACCAGAGATCATGCATGACCTGAGCCAAAACCAAGAATCAGGGTCACTCAACTGACTGCGCTACCCAGGCACCTGGTATTGTCCCAGCTGTTGAGGCATAGATGGGATATCACTTTTCGGTATGCACCTGGAAGGGCCAGAAGGATTTTACCAGATCTCTGGACAACAGCTTGCCTGGAGACACAGCTTTAGAGTCTGTTTCATAGTCCACGGAACCCCAAGCAAGCTGGAAAGTTAATAAATATTGGATCAAATTGGCCCCAAATCTGATTTGGTTTTATTTATTTATTCTAAATGAACATAATTTTACACCCTTTCTTTTGTCCCTCTAAAAGGGGCCATCCATGACTATGTTGTTTGGATGGGAAAGATCACCTGGAAATAATTTATGTGTAACTGCAGAGCCTGCCAATGACGTGCTTCTCAAGGGCAAACTTGGCTTTGGAGACTGTTTCTCCTTCCAGCTAGAATTTGTCAGTAATAGATGTGTGCTAACCAACTAGGGGACAAGGAGGTCACATTTGGTTATCAAACATTGTTGGGACCAGTTGTAGTATTTTTTTAAATTAAATTTCATAATTTCTAGTCCAGGGTAAAATTTAAGATGTGTAACGTGCAATAGACATGAGATATCTATCCTCTACCTACAAATCCACACACACTACACAGCTACAGAATAAACGTATAAAGATGTAACTTCATTTGTCACTCTAGAACTGAATATAACATGGATGTTGAATCCATACTGGATCTGATACTAAAATCTTGCTCTATTTACTTCCAGGTATATTCCATAATTTCCTGATTTTTCTTGGGTTCTTGTATTAAGTTCATGTTTTCATCCCCCTCTTCCCCAGGGGTGATCTGAGTGTCTGAAGGTTGTTACTGTCCTGGTATCTGCTGGGATGACCCAGGGTCTCCGGAACCTGTGGTTGGAAGGCCCACATATCCCAGCTCTAAAGACCCTAAGAGTTGCCATTCCTCCCTCAGGGGAAGCCCAGCACTTCTCAGGGGTTCTGTCTGCTTCACGAGAGGCTGCCTATGTGAGCTCATTCAATCTTTGCATCTCCATACTGGGACAAAAGTTTATGATTTCTTGGGCTGTACCCTGGAAAGCAAGGTCTAGGTCTTCTGTGCTTTAAGCTCCACATGATTCTTGGAGACCCACACACCAAAGACTCCCTCCTGTTTTCCTCTTTGTCTCCCCTCCCCCACCACTTGGCCAACCTTGGGGAGGGCGCAGGAAGGGAGGACTCATGGGCGGGAAACACTTGCTGTTTGCTCCATCTTCATATGCCTGTGGTTTGTCCAGAACCTGGGCTGATGGATACTCAAAAAGATTTTTCTCTTGAGAATACTGTTTCTTTGTGAGTTTCCATGGTCTCTTTAAAGCTCAAAAGCTAAACATGACTACTTCTTTCTCTTTGCACTTTGGCCCCAGCATCCTATCCTATGATGACAAGTGCCACAGACTGAATGAAGGGGGGGTCATGTACACGTGAGGGGACAGGA
Source organism: Ailurus styani (assembly GCA_002007465.1). NCBI lineage: Eukaryota > Metazoa > Chordata > Mammalia > Carnivora > Ailuridae > Ailurus > Ailurus styani. The sequence continues at coordinate 1,629,742 of LNAC01000359.1, forward strand.
ATTTCAGTGGATATCTCCAAATGGCATTCTTCTAACACATGAATATGTAAATATATTTGTAGTTCTATGGTAATTTAAATAATGAAAACTGAATAAACTCAAAGGCCTGGTTTGTTTTTAACTGAAACCAAAGGGAAGGGAATTGATTCTACACTAAGAGAAAAACAAGCCAAAGAAGTAATTTGTGGTTAAAGCACCAGAGGAGGGGCACCTGAGTGGCTCAGCAGGTTAAAGCCTCTGCCTTCCGCTCAGGTCATGATCTCAGGGTCCTGGGATCGAGGCCTGCATCGGGCTCCCTGCTCAGTGGGGAGCCTGCTTCCTCCTCTCTCTCTGCCTGCCTCTCTGCCTACTTGTGATCTGCTCTCTCTGTCAAATAAATAAATAAAATCTTAAAAAATAAATAAAGCACCAGGGGAATCGAGCTGCTCCTCTCCCCTCTTCTCTCTCCACATTTCTCCTCTCTGCCTTTTATTAAAAAGCAAAGGTCTTNGCACCAGGGGAATCGAGCTGCGCCTCTCCCCTCTTCTCTCTCCACATTTCTCCTCTCTGCCTTTTATTAAAAAGCAAAGGTCTTTTTGTAAAGCTCAGTTTCCAAAGTTCCTATTATACCCACTTCCACAGTATTCATAAAGAAACAGAGACAGTACTTGTAATTTGCTGGGAACCCCAAAGAGAAGTGAGATATCTCACTGAAGAATTCTCAAATAACATAAAGACAAGAAAAAATGTAGCCAGCGCTTCTCTGGCTTATGTTGGAAGAATCAAAAAACCATGAAATTAATTTTATTTATCATTAAAAGATACTGGACTTAGGATCCAGTATGTGATAATTTAATTATAAATTAAGTTCAGTAGCATGCTATCATCTGAACTAAGTGTCAGCAGTAGTTATGAGAAGTAGGCATCACAAAAGCTTGTCTGCTTACTTGTACCTCAAAATCGTCATGCCCAGTGAGTATAGATGAAATCTTCTGTAGCAAGAGGACCTGCTAGGGTTTTCTAAGACTCCCCAGTGCATGTGACCAGTTTAATAAGACCCAACTCTCTTTAACATGTTCATACTTAACTGAAAAGGAAGGATTCGAAGGGTGTCCATAGGCCACACTCAAGGGCGAAATAAAGATGATTATTACAGCAGTTGAAGGTAAAGTTGAAGAACATTTCAATTTCAAAATGGCATTCAAGAACAACAGACAACGAATCTATATTTTAACTCTGGCGAGGTGTGAAAATTAAATGAATATTCCATCAGATTCTAAAAGCTGGATTTATGACCTCCCCCCACGCCATTAAATAGATTATTTTTCGTATTTAGGATGTCACACCTCATTTGTGGAAAAAAACCTTTCTGGCCCTCATACACTGTTTCTTATTCCTTCTAGTCATTTTATTGATTACTATATGTTCACCAAGGAAGAACCCAAGTATACCTAAATCTAGAATTAAACTACATAGCACTAGGGTTTAAGATAATAGAATTTGTCATCAAGTTGACTGGCTCATGTTTAGCCAGAGTCAAACTCGATCTCACTGAGGAAATGAAAATTCACAATTTGTAATAGACCTTTTTCTCGTAAAATGTTATTCCTGCCGTTCTGCCCTCTGGAATGTGATGCGGGAGAGTTGAGGCAGCTTTGGGTTGCAAAAGAGGACCCAGAAAGGTACGATTTGGAGGAGCTTTCTCTCTGTGCCCAGCCCAGGGACTCCCATAAGCCTCCCTGCACATACAGGTGTGTCCCGTCTCTGTTTCCTCCATTTGGAAACCCTCAAAGATAGTTTGCCATACTAGTACTTCAGATCTTGAGTAGAGAAGTCCTTGATGTGTTCTCAGTAACACTCACGTGCGGCCTTAGAGATGTTGCTAATGATATGTCCTTCTTCAGGTCGGCTTTGGGGCTCCCACCAGTCTCTGTGAAGTAGAAACCCTCTAATGTGCTCTTCTGCTGGAATTCCTCATTGAGTGGCCTTCTCCTATAGTGGCTTTCTTCCCGGAGTGGGTGGGGGCAGGGTATGTCCTAGAAGAAGGGTTCCCCAATTCGTTGTGCAGGTTTGACTCCATGGTTCTAAGAGGCACTGTTCACTGTGGTCATTCTCAGTTGGAATACATATTTTAGTGATATTATGGAGATGGTAGTAAAATGTCTCAGGGAAGAAATACCTCTTTCTCCTTTGCACAAAACCATTAAATGTGGGCTAGCAACAGCCTGCCTCAAGGTTGAAAGCAACAGACCTTCTGTCAATACACTGGTTGAGTTCTGCCACTCACTAGTGGGGTGACCTTGAGCTAATCCCTGAATCTGTTTTATCTGCAAAATGGAGATAATAGTACCTCATAGACTGTTAAGATTAAAGAACTTACATATGCCAAGGACTGGGCGTAGGGCCGGACTCATAGTAAATGGTCAGTATGTGGTAGTTCTCAGCCCTTGGCTGGTACAAGCCTCTACCCACATAGATCTCTTTCCAAACACATCCTACTCAAGGCTCTCATAGCATAAAGTAACTTTCAGGCTCATTACTACTACAAACTCATTACAGTGGAACTCTTGATTTCTAGTATGAATCGTTAATTAGTATTAATTCATTAACTTTGTGCACGGACTTAGCTGAATGAATGGTGATTCTCTGGCTCACTAAGGTGCATCAACATTATGGTGAAGAAGGCCTGCGTCTGAGAGAATTGAGAGCAGGGACTACAAGGACTCAGGCAGTGGATGAGAGAAAAGGAATAAAGAAGGATAGATTAGAGCTCACTCTTTAGTTTTCCAGACAACAGATCGGCCTTGACAGGTCTGTCTCTGCCACGGCATTAATTATTACAAGAAAGACTGGCATCTGGGGCGCCTGGGTTAAAGCCTCTGCCTTCAGCTCAGGTCATGATCTCAGTGTCCTGGGATCCAGCCCCGCATGGGGCTCTCTGCTCAGCAGGGAGCTTCCTCCTCTCTCTCTCTCTCTGCCTGTCTCTCTGCCTACTTGTGATCTCTCTCTCTCTCTCTGTGTCAAATAAATAAATAAAATCTTAAAAAAAAAAAAAGAAATAAAGACTGGCGAACAAGCTTTGAGCAGGTCAGACTTCTGCGGACTTAAGATTATGCAGACAGGGGATGGCGGGGGCGGGGGGCGGCCAGGAAGTCTTATCNAAAGACTGGCGAACAAGCTCTGAGCAGGTCAGACTTCGGCGGACTTAAGATTATGCAGACAGGGGATGGCGGGGGCGGGGGGCGGCCAGGAAGTCTTATCTACAAACTAGGGGCACTTTATCTGTGTTTCAGGGCTCAGCACAGCGGTGGCTGTGGGAGGTGGAGGCTGGAAGTCCCCACTGACAGTGATCTTATCATTCCCCATGATTCTTTCATTCATGACTGCCTTCCCCTGCCTGCTCTTTTTCCAATATGTTGCTCACCAATATAAATTCTGTCAGTCACCGCGCCCTGATGTCATCTAGGCCCTGGAATTGTGTTATTGAGCTAACATTCATTGTCAAAACTTTACAAGATAAACCTATTTCTCCTCATCCTATAAATGTGTTGGTTTTCCTATGCTGCATACATTGAATGGCCTTTAGGCGGTTAACGCCTTCACTGAAATCCTCTCCCCCATGCACCTGTGTGTGTGTGTGTGTGTGTCCCCTTCTCCCCATCCCCTTCGCTACTGCTGGTGACCTCTTCTCCAGCCCACCCCCAATCTCTTGCTCCCTTTCCTAAAGAAAAAAATGGCACTTTTACTTTTACAAAAGACTTGATGTCACAGAGGGGAGTCACTATGTGGCATTGTGTGGGAGCGTGTCCTGGAGCATTAGGAAGCAAGGCTCCTAAACCATATTCATTCTACCTGGCTTTCCCCATTCTGCTCAGCCTCCCGCTCCCACTCTAAGGAAAAAATAAAACTACAGTGTCTCTCGAATAAGAAAATGTTGTGGCAAGGTGAATTTCAGAAAATAAGGATTTTTGTGACTCCAATTTTTACCTTTTTTTAAAGATTTTTTTAAAATTTATTTTAGAGAGAGAGCATGTGGGGGGGCAGAGGGAGAGACTTTTTTTTTTTTAGAGATTTTATTTATTTANGAGACTTTTTTTTTTTAGAGATTTTATTTATTTATTAGAGAGACAGAGAGAAATAATGACAGCGAGCATGAGTGGGCACAAACAAGGAGGAGACAGAGAAGCAGAATCCCCGCTGAGCAAGAGAAGATGCCAGGACCCCGAGATTGTGACCTGAGTCAAAGGCAGACACTTCACTGACTGAGCCACACAGGCGCCCCAGGGAGAGAGAGTCTTCAGCAGACTCCACACTGAGTAGAGCCCGACATGAGGCTCCATCTCACATCCTTGAGATCACGACCTTGAGATCACGACCAGAGCTGAAACCAGGAGTCACATACTTAATGTGAGTGACTGCGCCACTCAGGTGCCCCTCATCACTCCAATTTTTAAATCACAGCTGTGGGCATCCAGAAAGTGGGGGTGGGGAGCGCAAGGGATTGAGAGTAATGTGCTTTGATTGGGTGCCAGGGCAGGGAGTTCTGCTCTGAGTAGAAGTTGAAGGTAGCTCTGCCAGAGATAAGGCAAGGCTATTGGGCACGGGGTGGGGGAGGTGCGGGGCCCAAAGGCAGCTGAGGCTTGCTTGTCCATCACTGAGTCTTTGATGGATAGTCACTGGTGGTAGAATTTGAATCTGAACTTGAACTGTCTATGGGCAGTGCTGCTGTTACCATGGTCACTGCTATTCTCCTGGGCTTTGTGTCCACCTATACAGAGATTGTCAGCTCTGCTTTTCCTGTTTTACCTCTTGTATACTTTGTTTTATGCAGTGGATCTGCTCTGGAAGTGTTGTGAATACCTTTTGGTTTTGTTTTGTTTTTTAGATTTTTAAAAAATTTGTTTATTTGACAGAGAGAGTCCACAAGTAGGCAGAGAAGCAGGCAGAGAGAGAGGAGGAAGCAGGCTCCCCACTGAGCAGAGAGCCCAATGCGGGGCTCGATCCCAGGACTCTGTGATCCTGACCTGAGCCAAAGGCAGAGGCTTTAACCCACTGAGCCACCCAGGCACCCCTACATTTCGGTTTTAAATGACATATTGTGTTCATCTTAATGCAGAAAAGTATAAAGAAAACAAAGTAGTCTAAAAGCTCATTACCTAGATAACCCTGCTAATATGGTTTTAAATTAAGGGTATGAATATTTACATGGTTAGAATATATATATTTACAAAGTCCAAAATTTGAGTCATACGCATGCTCCCATCAGTACGTACTGTCCTCCCACCTCCATCACGTTCCCTCCTTAGCATTCAGGGTCTGTGCAGTGTACAGAGCCCTCTTATGGAATACCACAGTGACTGTTATAAGAAACACTTTCTTTTAAAGGACTTTCTGATTTAAAAACTATATATACACAACAATGAATAAGGAAAGCATCACCCTGGCCCAAAAAGAGGCTATTAGTCTAATGAGTCAAAGAATCATTTGACCACAGTTGTCTTTTGTTTGGCTTGCACTGTTTGTTTGTTTTTTTAAATAAAAGCTGCCAACATTTAAAATCAGGAGAGGGCGCCTGGGTGGCTCAGTGGGTTAAAGCCTCTGCCTTCGGCTCAGGTCATGATCTCAGGGTCCTGGGATCGAGGCCCGCATCAGGCTCTCTGCTCGGCAGGGAGCCTGCTTCCTCCTCTCTCTCTGCCTGCCTCTCTGCCTGCTTGTAATCTCTCTCTGTCAAATAAATAAATAAAATCTTTAAAAAAAAATCAGGAGAGTTCACATAATAATGGCTTCCCTTAAAAAATCTGGCTCCTGGCTGGCCCAGAGGAGCATGTGACTCTTGACCTCAAGGTTGTGAGTTCGAGCCCCACATTGGGTGTAAAGATTATTTAAACAAACTTTTTTTAAAAATCTGAAGAACTATTCACAAGGGGCCTGTATTCCTACATGGCAGTGACCTTCACTGCTCAGGACCTGCTGCCCCCTTTGCGTGTGTTCCTCACAAGCCCCATTCACATTCCATATTGTGCACCTGACATCGACACCCAAGGTCCCTTGCTCCTTATCCTCCTGCCTGCCCTCTCTTAGAGTAGAAAACACTTCATAACCCGTGCTCCTGCCATAGGAGGATAAAGCTCCTCCAAGAAGGCCACAAGCTTTTTCTTATACCTGGACTACTCCCCTGGAGGCACTGGAGTTTGCAGTTCCAATTCAAGAGCAGCAGAATATTAAGGATGAAAAGGACCTAGAGGTTAGTTCATCCCAGCCACTTGTTTTTGACTTCGGAACGCTTTGGCTGCCTTCTGATTGCTCGTTATTGAGAATTTTCACTGTACGAGCTTCGTTTAAGTGAATACAGCCACAATTCTATTACAGGAACTTCATATTACGTGATCGAATTTTTTCCTGATCCACAAATTTTCTGTGACTTGCACCAAGGTATATGCTGTAAAAGGGGGTGAGTTAAGGGAGACTATTCAAAACAGAAATGTAGAAACAGGTCACGGAAATCTTTAGTTGTGGGAGTAGGAGGAGAACAGATTAGAACGGGAAGAAGTGCTGATTGTTACAGTGGAGTCAGACGGTCCGAGTATGTTGTTATCCTACCCGAGACTTAGTTTCCCCATCTGGAAAATGGGGACAACCATGCCTGATTTCAAAGGGTAGTGCAGATTAAGTTACACAATGGAGCTAAGTGTTTGGCATTATAATGAAAAATTTTAGTCGTAGGGTTTATCGTTGTTTTTACTGGAGTAATCACTCTGGACTGCAGGTTTTTTAGTCACTTAGTCACTCAATACATATGCCTTGAGCAGTGTCACCATGGATGAGACACCTGAAGTCTTTGTGCCCCATTTTCCTGTCTGCTCAAAGAGAGGAATAATGCCTGCCCCTCACCCACCCTGAAGAGTCAGGAAGTAACTACAAGTGTGTTTGTGAGTCACTTAGTGGCGTTTATAGCACTGAGCAAATTGTTTTTACCACTTTGCTATTAATTAAACTAAATTTTAAAAATATTGATAACTAGGGTTTCCAAAGGTGCCTGAACTAACCCAAGTTACTTAACCTCCAGGAGGATTTACATTTTTCTCTAGATGCCCCGGTGACTCGGTTGCTTAAACGTCCAGCTCTTGATCTCAGCCCAGGTCCTAATCTCAGGGTTGTGAATTCCACGCTAGATGTGGAGTCCACTTAAAGGAACAAAAAAAGGATTTACATTTTCTCAAACTCAACTCACCAACGGAATGAAGTGCCTAATATATTATCCAACCAGAATATTTAGACAAGTCTAGAGGAGATTTTCTTGTATGCCTTTACATTGTTTGCCTCCCAGAAATTAAATCGGAGGAGAGAATGCTGGTATAGAGGAATAGACTAGTGACTAATTTGCATTTGTGGGTTTTCCCTAAATAAGACAAGAATTAACAGGACAACATGAAACCGTGCCTGATTTGCTCATGTACAAATTGAGGTCAGAACCAGACACAGAATGTGCATTCAGTAACCACCATGAGGCACATTCATTACTTCACAAGGTGCCATGGCTTTGAAGGGTGTGGTGAGGACAGAAACCCTACCCATGTTTCATTTCCATTGGACCAGGAGCCTGGGCCAGAGGGAAGATCTCGGGACAGGCCTGGGCAGGAAGCTCTCTCTAACTATGGGCAGCATGCCTGTGAACATGATTATACCTGTACAGGATGGTCCTCATGTTTCGATCCATGTGTAAAATCTATTTTGCTACAGTTAAGCATCTCTTTGATGGGGCAGTATCTGGAAGATGGTGTACCTTGTATTATTGACCTAGGTGGACATGTTCAGAGCAAGTCAGAAGGACCTTAGTATTATGTCAAATCGGGATCAAAGAGACAGTGTGTGACTATTTATTCATTCATCTATTAATTTGTTTATTCAGCAGATATTGAGTACCTGCCATGTTCTAGACATCAGCATTGTAGTAGGGAAAATAAGCAATGTCTTTACCCTTGTGAAGTTCATACTGTGTGCGGTAAGAGTGGCATTAATTAAATTGTTTAAATAAATATACAGGATATTTACACAATTGTGTGTTGTGAGGGCAGAGGGGGAAGTAAAGAGGAGATAAGATCCACCCCATCAGAGAAGACCCATCTGGTGTCACCCTTGTACTAAGACACCCCATATGCATTAGTTAGCCAGTGTAAAAGACAGGGAAATATACTAGGCCGAGGGAGCAGAAGACAACAAAAGGATTGGCACGTTTGGGCACCAGAAGGGAAGGAAAGCAAGGGAAAGAGTAGTATGATATGACACTGGAAAGTTCCATTTCCAGTGGTGGGGGCCAGACCATGCAGGACCTAGCCACCATTGTTTTTCACCGGACTGCTGAAATAGCAGCACTTAGAAAGGACAGAGGGTTGGACTAGAGTCAACGCAATGAGAACAGGAGAGCTGGAAGGGTTTAAGATGTACCTTAGAAGTAAGAGTGGCAGAACTTAATGAGGGATTGAATGTCAGGAATGAGGGAAATAAAAGAAACAAGAAAAACAAGGACAACTCCTAGCTTGAGTAACTGAATTGTGGTGCCATTTTCTGATGCTTAAAAGTTCAGTAACTTGCCAGACCTCACTCGATTAGGACATCGAAGTCTAGTCTGTGTGAATTCGCTTTTTTCATTTTTTTAATCTGTGAAGTGAGGTTAATAGGTTACATTTCCAAGATAGCTTCCAGATTTGCAATTACGTTCTCTTCTGGATTAAATTGTTAATATAGAAACATCCTGAGGTATCAAGTAATAATTGTTAGACCTGGTATAAATAGTACTATTATGGAATAAATCTTTTATATCAAAACTTGTAGCCAGAATTTGGGGGGTGGATATTTTTTTCTCATGCAAGCAAAAGAAAAGGTGATTTTGTCCATTTTCTCTGGAATCTTTCAGCAATAAGGTAGTTTGTTCAGTTAAGTAAGATTACATTAGAAACTGTCTCTTGCAACCCCAAACCATGACTGCAAAGCCCAAATGATAAATTGCTTACAGAAAAGCAGGTTTTTTTTTTTTAAGAGTATGCTCAGGCTTCCATCCAGGACACAGGCAGTTTTCTGCAGAGAGGGAATGGTGACATTTCAGTGATCCTAAAACCTGCCTGCAGCTCTCCTTCCACCATCTGGGGCTCACCCACTTTGGCCAGGCCTAAGATTCTATTGCTAATGGAGACAGTCCCCACTGCTTCAAAGCATTAAATTTCTGAAATCCACGTCATGAGATCTTTTTTACCCACAGAAACAAAGGAATTGGCAGGCCATGAGTCTTAAATATATGCAACAACATGTGAGTAAAGCAAAGCAGCCACACGAAATCTACCCACAGACCCCCTTATTAGACTATAAGCCCCTGAACCAGTTAGGATGCTACAAGGAACAGAAAAATCCAACTTAAGAAGCCATGAACAGTGAAGATATTTGATGTCTCACAGAATAAGTCCGTTTCAGTCTGGTTCAGCAGTTCTGTGATATCTTAGGGCCTCAGGCTCTTCTCTGCTCTACCTGCGAAGAGTGCTTAATCCCAAGGCGTATCGCCTCATGTTCAAAATGGCTGCCACAGTTCTAGGAAACACCTGAGCCAACACTGGACCAAAGAAGTGGGTCATTTTCTTCATTTTGTCTCCTTCAGTGAGAGAGAAAGTCTTTCCCAGAAGCCCCAAGCAGACATCCCCTGAAGTCCTTCTCTGTGAAGCACCCAGTTCCCCCCATCTAAATAGTAGAACATTACCCTAGAGTTGTTCCCTCTCCTTTATTTCCTTCACTCTCTATGACCTCTCCTTTCAGGTTTTAAATAATCTGTCTCCTACCCTCTATCTCTATGTTTACTACATTAATTCAGATCTTCATCATCTCTATCTTTCTCCCTGGTTCCACTTTATCTTCCATATTGCCACTGAAACGGTCTTTGAGAACACATATCTCATCATGACACTATCCTGCTTAAAAGCCTTCAGTGATTCTTAATCACATACGCGATTACATTCTGGTCTTTTTTTCTAGCTGTAGGAATGACCTCTCCCTTCCCTCTCTTATTAAGAAAAGACTTACGTGGCAGCTCAGCACAGCTCACAGACGGGTGTAAAGCTGCTGTGCTGAAATGGGGTGGGGAAAGGGCCCAGGGCAAGGGGGATCCCCCACTCTTCTCACAGGGAGGCCGCAGAGCCCTTCCCTGGATTCCTGGCAGTACAGGCAGATCAAAACATCTCCACGCGAGTTGATCTGGACCTCAGGAGTGCCAACCAGGCTCGAGGCGCAGGCTTAGGTGGAGGCCAAGGTCACGAGCGTGGTCTCTCAGAGTGTGCAGAGTAAGAAGGAAAGAGGTGAAGAGGGCCAAAGAGACAGCTCAAAGATGTCTATGAACACACTACCCCCAAGCCATGCAGTATCCAAGAAAGTTTCTGTTTCACCTTCAGACTCTACAAATGTGCCTTCTAGTCTCTTGATTGTCTTAGACAAGTTAACCCAATCAGTTGCTTGAGGACATAGTGAGAATGGTTGAAGACCAAAAGGCAACTAATAGCAAAAACCAAGAATAACACTTTCTAATAGTATGAATTGTTTTTGTGTTTACATTTTCATTTTTACAGTGCTTTTTTAAAGGTAAAAGATTTGTAGTTTGCTTGGAATCCCTAAGATTAGTCTTTTTTTTTTCTTTCACAGAGCTTTTCGTACCAGCTATCCTGAGTTAACCAGAATTTCATGTATTTCTATTTCTGAGCAAGGCAGTTTGGAGTTAAATAGGCTTAAGAATGGAATTTCAAACTGAAATGTTACCCGAATATGCTGAATATTCTAATCATTCTCCCTGCTCTTGATATTGACCTGATTTATTCTTTATGTCCACTTAAGAATTCAGTCTTGTTTATTGTTCTGTGAAAGCTAATGAGCTGTTTAGGTGCAGTTTACATTCTGTTATAGAGTATGACCTTCTAAATGAGGAGGGAAATATTAACAAAGACATTGATAGATAATTTTCACAAGCAAAGGTGTTAACGGTTTGAAGCAACACCTTACTGGGTTGTACATTTCAGCAGGCATTTGCATACTCAGTGACACTGTCAGGAGGGAGGGAGGAGAAAGGGAAAAGCTGGACAGGGGACACCGGGCAGGAAAGAAAGCCAGGCTCCAGGTAGACCAGACTGTCCATCTCTATTTGCTTTTCTCCATTCTCATTTCAAGAGGGGTTTGAGAAGAACTTGTCTTTTGTGTCTTGTATGGGTTCCAGGCAAGCAGGTTGTCAGTTTGGCTCTTCTCAGAAGGCCAACTCTGACCTCCCCAACCCCCACCTCCCATCTACCTAGGTCTCGTTTCTGTATCACTGTAGTTTTTTCTGCTTCTGCCTTCACAGGCTGCCCCCATCATACCCTGGAGCGGACCTGTTTTTGGCCACCAGTCCTGATGTCAGACAGTCTAGGCAAGTTTGTATGGGCAGCTCCTTCACGGCGCCAGAGGATGGGGCTGTTGGCTTCTGTCATTTATGGCCGCTTCCAGTCCCTCCAGTAGAGAAGCTCACGTGACCCCTCCCTGCCCCACTTTCAACCGGGACTCCACAGAAATGAGGCACCAGTGAGAAGCAGAAAACATACATCAATTGTCAGAAGCTTCAAGCTGATTTTGATTCTCTCCTAATCCTTTTAAATGTGATATGTGTTTAAATTAAGAGGAGCAGAAACAAAAATGATTTGGGGAAACGATAACGTTATCCTCGCCTATTTCAGTAACATCCTAACATGGTTAAGAAAATTGACTGTCAGATTTGATCAGTGTTGTGGAAGTGAACAGCCGCCATTCTCTAGAGTGTCTGGAGTTAAATTCTCACCCAGCGGGAGCAGTTTTAATGACTGAAGAATCCAGTAACAACAAGAAATGGCCGAATCTCAGTGCACCACTGACCTCTTACAGCGCCTCTCTCTCTGGTTTCTCAGGTACAACGTGTCTGATCGCTCTCCTATCAGATAAGGACCTCACGGTGGCCAATGTGGGTGACTCGAGAGGGGTCCTGTGTGACAAGGACGGGAACGCCATTCCTCTGTCTCATGATCACAAGCCTTACCAACTGAAGGAGAGAAAGAGGATAAAGAGAGCTGGTGAGCTTGTGAACACCTCCAAGTACTGCCTGCCTTCCTGTTCGGTGAACAAGGTGGCTTGCTTGGATTGCCTGTGCGGGATACGACGTTCAGTTACCCCGTGATTAGCAGATCAGCACAGAGGCTGCTGCCGACGTAGCTGAGACTTGACTTTGTGACATTTCTTGTCAAATGGCCGCCGAACTTGCCCTTCCTCATGGCCAAAGATTCCAAAAGAGCCCCCCAAAAGAGCTCTTTACTAGTTTAAAGGCTAATGAGATCTTTGGGTTCCTGCTTGCCATACCCTGCTTCCCTCTAGCCATACCAAAGTAGCCGTTCCCCAGAGGAACCATGTTTCTGTTAGCTCTGTGCCGTGGCGAATGCCATCCCCACCAGCCAGTGGATCACAATTACTTGTCCTTTAAGATCTAGTTTAAGGGTATCCTTTTACTAAGCCCTCCCTGTCACTCCACCAAAGGTTCCCCAGTCTAGGTAGGTGCCCCTTCATTTTCCCAACATCCTATGTGGGTAACCTATTGGGTTACCTTTCACAATGTATGGACATATTTGGCTCTCTTATCTGTTCTGCCTTCCTGATTGTGAGCTCTTTGAGGGCAGGAACTTGGTCTTTTTCCTCTCTATACTCCCAGCATCTAGCTCAGTGCCCGGCACAAGTGAATATTCTGGGGTTGGCAGGCGAGGGAGGCCGGGGGGTTCATTTTTTTCGACATCTTGAGACTATGGATACAAACTTACATTCTGGAATTGGGATGGGATGGGGAATGGAGTAGACAAACATTAACAATAAATAAGTAAAAATAAGGAAATTACCTAGTATATTATATAGCTATAACCATTATGAAGAGACATAAAGCAGGCAAGGGAATGGGGAGTATGAGAGGTGGTCACTACGGGCCTCACTAAGGTGACTTCAGGACAAAGATTTGAAGGAAGATTATCAGCTGATGATTATATTTTCATGATTCACTTGGGGGGGGGATTTCTTTTCTATGCATGGCAAGGAGGATCCATGCCTCTCGAGACAGACAGCTGCAGCATGTAGACTCTGCACGCCGTGCCAACTGTCCAAGGGGAGCTCAGGGACCCTGGTCTCTAACCAGAATGGGCCCCTGCTGCCCCGGGTAATTGCAGCTGACTCTCGGTCTCTACAGGTCAGCTTCTGCCAGGAACCTAATCAACATTTGAGTTTTCACAGCAGGGAACTTACTGTTGAGTCAAAAAGTGTTGAAATTTATTACAACCTCCTGCTTCAGTAACTGCTCGAGATGCAGAGTAATTTTTAATGAAGCTTTAGTCAGGGTTTTTGTTGGTAGGATGGAACAAATGGTGCTTTAGGAGTATCTATCAAGCTCTGATGAGCGGCAAGCGGTATGAGCTAATATGCTGGCTTCCTTACTTACAAAGACACCATTTCCCCATGAGTCTGCTGTGACCCTGGACTTAAGATTCATTTAGCCTGCTCTTGTGGAAGCACAGGCAAGGATGTGTGTACGATACCTGGAAATGTCATCTTAGCATCCCACGTGCCCTTCTGAAATGGCATTCCCATTTTATCCTCTCTTCTCATCCCTGCCATACCCCCCACCTGCACCCCCACCCTCCAGGGATGGTTTATAGAAGCCAATTTGGACACTCTCTCCCAGGAGATTAATCTAGCCTGTGTCAAGGGTGTATTTTATAGCAAGGCTTAAGGGACAGCGATTGGTTTTATTACCTTTCTGTGTATTTTCTCTGACCTCAGCCTTCCTTTCAGGGCACCTTTCCCTATCCCGCTTAGCGTCACAATACGCTGTGACCACTCTGGGCCGAATACATGTTGGTCCTTTTGTCTTCACTCCTTTTGTTGTTTCCAGCAACAGCAATGACATCAGCTGCCACTTGTTGTTTGCTCACTCTGTGCTGGGAGCCAAGCCTAGGTCTTTACATACGCTTTCTCTTTACTTACCTTATGAGGCTGATAACGTTATCCTCATTTTACAATGGAGGAAGTCAAGCCTCAAAGAGACATATGTGCCCCAGGATGCACAGCTAGTGAATGGTGAGACAAGAATCGACACCCAGGACACTGACTCCGGAGCCCGTGCTCTTCCTGCTAGACCACACTTCCTGCAACGTTCTCATATGTCCCTGCCCATAGGAGTCCTACCCATTGTTCAAAGCCCCACTTTATTGCTCACTCCTCCCTGATCATCACAACCAGATATCATTGCTCCTCCTCCATCTGACTATAGCATTGAACAGGTACTAGTTTCTTTCCAAAAGAGCACCACTTTGTGCTTACAGTTGTTAATACATGTAGCTTTTCCTTTCTGCTAGACTATCTACTTCTTTAGAGAAAGGTCTGGATCTTCTGTAACATAGCCTGCAAATTGCCTTGCAGGGAGTATACATTTAATAGACACCTGACAAATAATATGTGAATGAACGAAATTCTAGTTCCCTTAAAGTAAAAACAATAGTAGATAATACTGAGTGCATAAAGTGCATGTGACAAGCAGGCACTATGCTAAGTGACTTATAAGGAATAATTCCTTTATTTCTTAAAACTCAGTGGAATAGGTACTCTTATTGTCCCCATTTTGTAGCCAGGGTAACCTAGAATCAGAAAGCTAAGCCTTCTCACCTGAAATGACAGAGCCAAGAATCAAATCTATGCTGTCCCACCAAAGAGGATGAGCCTTTCACTGCTGTGCTAAAATACATTCTTCTTTAATCCCGATCCTATTTGGGGAGCTATTTAGAGATCTAGATGCACCCAAGGGTGGCTCAAGCTAAATGAAGTCGCCCAGTGGTGGTCTCTGGTTCCCATTCTTGTGCCTTTTGGTGCTCTTTGGCCATTGTCCTTGAATCCTTACCCTAGGGCTCCCTACTGTCAATCAGTGAGCCGATAAGGTGTTAAGTTAAAACTGATGCCCTCACCTGTATGTATCTTCCTACCCTCAATATTTTTACTGATATATTCCTCAGAGCCTTTAAGATGCCGGTGTGAGGACATGAGGCTCTCCTGGTAGCGTGTGAAACCCCACACCATGGGGTGGGAAGGCTATTCGTTCCTGGCAGTGCCCGGGGGAGGGGAGGGGGGCCCATGGAGGAGGCGAGCCTCGTGGACATGCCCCCAGACTCTACGGTGTGTGTGAGACATCCGCTGCTCAAGCTAATGGGCTCATTCTGTCTTTGCAGGTGGTTTTATCAGTTTCAATGGCTCCTGGAGGGTCCAGGGAATCCTGGCCATGTCTCGGTCCCTGGGGGATTATCCACTGAAAAATCTCAATGTGGTCATCCCGGACCCAGATATCCTGACGTTTGACCTGGACAAGCTCCAGCCCGAGTTCATGATCTTGGCATCAGATGGCCTCTGGGATGCTTTCAGCAATGAAGAAGCCGTTCGATTCATCAAGGAGCGCTTGGATGAACCTCACTTTGGGGCTAAGAGCATAGTTTTACAGTCATTTTACAGAGGCTGCCCTGACAATATAACGGTCATGGTGGTGAAGTTCAGGAATAGCAGCAAAACGGAAGAGCAGTGAACCCTTCTGGGTCTCAGCTGCCTTCGACTAAAGGACTCCAAACACACTGGTCTCTTTTAATGTAGTGAAAAGCGTGGGAATTATAGTTAGGATCAGCCACCTAGACGTGGGATTCCCCTCCCTGGTGGTCATAGGTCTATATGCAGTAATGGACAGAGGGTGCCCTTGGCCCATGTAGCTGACAGGCTGCAAATGGTTTCTTCATGTGTTCCCAGTTCTTTCCTCCGATGTTCCAAATATATAAATATATAGCTGTAGATTCACATGTATGACGTGAACGGCGTATGTGCCATATATTCTCCCCTTTGGGATTCTTTTCAAGACCTCTTCCAGGATTCTCCAGGCATCAGACTCTGTCCTCTTTCTGGAGCGGTGCACAGGGCAGACCTCCAGGGCTGCGGGAGATGGGCTGCCGCGGCCCCTGAATGTGGGCAGACGGGTCGATGCCTGCTGCTGAGAGGCAGAGCCATCCTGAGAAGGCTTTGTCCTCCTGAGCCCAGCTTTTCTGCTCAGCAGCTGCCCAGACGCAGATTTGAAATGGTTTATTATTCCGTGACTGCTTTTGGAGACGGAGGGAAGTGGGGAGGGCGAGAGCCGCCTGCACGGCAGGTATAACCTTTTCCCCTGGCTTCCCTTCTTACTGAAATAGACCCTGGGTGCAGCCTGACCCGTCTTTGTGCGTTTATCCTAATCGTGCATGACCTTAACCTTTTGCTTCTTCCTTACCTTATGTAATAGGCAGCTGTGAAACTTCACCACCAGACGCCACGATTTTTTGTCTTACCAAGAAACCTATTAGGGGAATTGAATAAAGCAAATCACAATACCATAATTTCTTCAATCTTTAAGGGTAGATAGAAATAGCAGCCAAATAAGTCACAGTGCCCCCTGGGAAATCTGCTGTTTGCATTAGGAGACAAAGCTGGGCCGGTCACCACCCTGAACTAAGCTCCAGTGGCCATTTTTGGGCGGGTTTTTTTCCCCTCCTGCCCTAGTAGCTTTCAAGTGTCTTTCAACCTGTTCTGAGAAGCACAGCCTAGAACTGTGTGTGTGTTCCTTGAAGCCCAGTGTACAGTTCCCAGAGCGGTCGGGCATTTGGTGACAAAATGCTGGCATGTGCTTCTCCTTGACGGTGGAAAGGCAGCCGCCCGTAACATTTGGTTGGAGATCACTGTCCACACCAGGTAGCTTTCCTCATGCAAACACAACCTGCTTCACACCGCCCTGCATTCCGCCACAACCACGCCGGCAGGGAATTCAAGCTCAAACCTGTACTGATAAGTGGCTCAGAGTTATTTCAGGGCCAAGCTTGCTGCTCTTCATGTCCCGTCACCAAAGTCATGTTTCCAATCTCAGAATCTTGTAAATTAATTGGCAGAGAGTGCCGGGTCAGCCTGTTTGCCTGACTGAGGTGGCTCAAAAAACCAGACAAGATTTTTGTGGTGTCCCCAGCCCTCTGTGTCTGAAATGTCAAGGTGTCCACTTGATTTTGTCCTTCTCAAGTGGGCACTTGTCGTTAGAGATTCTCAAAGGTCCAATTCACTGGCCACCTGTAGCCCACAGTGCCCCTCCCTCCCCTGCCCTTCTTCAGCTGTGGAGCTTTCCTAAAGCAGGTTCCAGGAGAGAACTTGGGAGGATAAAGATTCCCCTGTGGCTGCCAAGGGTTGCAACCTGTCTCGATTCGCCAAGCACTCACCATCCTTTGACTGCGTTGAGAATTAATATTGGTTTCCCAAGCGATTTGCTCATTTTTGTAAACTGTAACATTAGAATTTCCAACATTGGAATTAGAACCCTGGTTATTATTATTTTTTTTTTTTAGCTATAGAATGTTCTAGTACAAAATACACGTCACCATTTTAGATTGAAATACTTACCTATTGAGAGACAGTGAACTCTTGTATTTGGGGCAGGGTCAGGAGAGGAAGGCAGGAGACAGGCTGGTTGTGTTCAGTGATGGGATGGGCAAGCCAGGCGGCCTGAGCTTGCTTGGAGATCTAGGCCATTCTGACTCTGGAGTCATTCTGGAGAGTTACCAAGGCCCACCATCTAACTGAAGGTCAGGAACAAGCAGTTTCAGCATTTTATGCTACACAGTCCAATTTCCTTTTTTATTTTTAACTTAACCCTAAAATTCATATTGACAAGGGAAAGAGATTTTTAAATTCCATGATCATTGTTACCGTCTAAAGTGAAAGTAGACATGTTTTGGTGAGGATGAAAAAGCACAGCTACCTGAAATTAGTGTTTGTTTCCCCTGCGCGGGGTCTTCCTCATGGTGTGGAGGGCAGGAGTGCTCGCCTTCCCCTCCAGCTGAGGTTCCCGGGTGTCTTCTACAGTTTGCTTTGTAGAATTATTCATTCCCGAATTTAACCATGTAGTGTGTGTATTTCCTACTCCCTTTCCTTCTGCCTCTTTTCCTCCCACTTTGGCTTGTAGATTTTTTAAAGATAGACATTTTAGGCAAAATAGTAGCCGTTTGATTAAGAGTTATGTCTAAAATCAGAGAACTTTGCTTCCTTCCCCGGTCCTGGAGCTCTCTCTCTCTGCCCCTCGTCCAGCTATTAGGGGTCTGCAGACATCACCCCCCGGGTGCCCTGTGGCTCATTTTCTAGGGACAAGAGAAAAGTTGAATCTAGCCTTTAGGGAAACTGACTTGAGAAGTTTGCATGTGAAGCTTCCCTAAACAGCACTGCCAAAGCTTTGGAATTGTCAAATGAGGCTGCCCAGACTCCCCAGCCCGAGTTCGCATTGCCAATAGCCCCATGGTGCCAAATTTTGGGATGGTTTTACAGTCTTTTAGAAGTGAAGTTGGGAATGAATGACCACATGCTTACAAGCCCCCAGCAAGACGCCAAGCGCAGATCTCATGATCGCACCGCCCTCCACTGCTGCTCCCTGGCAATCTGTACTCTTAACATGGGTTGGGACTGGGGGGGCGGGGGTGGGTAGGACAAGATAGGGAAATTTTTTTTGAAAACTCACTGTATTTGCAATTCTCTAATTAAAGGAATAAACAATACTTACATTGAAAACTGCAAAGCTAGTTCCCAAGACCTGCGTTCATTTTATGTGACCAACTTGTCCAAGGCACTGAGCTCTGAAGTCTAATTCAGTCTAACTGTAATATACCATGACTGTGTGCATATGTACACATTACTGGTAACCAGTGGCTACGTTCTATTCCTTGCCTTAGAAGGTACTGGCCTCTTGAATCTTGTCTATGTAATAAGAGTATTACAGAGAGTGTTTTCTAGAGTGAAGGAGCATATGCAATCTGGGTGTTTTAAAACAGGGCTTATTTCATACAACTGTAATGATTTCAACCCACAAACATTCTGTGCAAACGGGATTGCGTGAGGATGATGGCATCGTTTCAATCCTATCTGAAGTAATTCTGGGAAACTGATTACATTATTGAATTGGATCACTGGGATATCCGGCAATACATGAGGGGTACACAAGGGAGTGATCACTTTTTCCTTTGCCAAGTATATCTTTTTTTTTTTTTTGCCAAGTATATCTTGATTTTCCGGATTTTTTCCCCCTGAATTATTGCCAGATCTAATACTCTTACAACTATGTCAATGAATGGGCGCCTGGGTGGCTCAGTGGGTTAAAGCCACTGCCTTTGGCTCAGGTCATGATCCCAGGGTCCTGGGATCGAGGCCCACATCGGGCTCTCTGCTCGGCAGGGAGCCTGCTTCCTCCTCTCTCCTCTCTCTCTGCCTGCCTCTCTGCCTACTTGTAATCTCTCTCTGTGTGTCAAATGAATAAATAAAATCTTTAAAAAAAAAAAACAAAACAACTATGTCAATGAAGAAGGTTTAGAAAGGGCAACATTTCACTGTGCATTTGAAAGTATGTGAATACACACTCGGAATGAAGCTTTATTCTTCCATGATTTCAGAAATGATATTTTTCTCCTTTGATCCATCATCATTAGACTGATCTTCCCTTAATATTCTCCTAAAATTGCCTTAGCGGTTCACACCAGCATTCCTGAACCAGCTCTGCAGAAATGACGTGACTGTTAGATACCACCCTGGGGCCTATTTAATTGCCTCTAGATTAAATCATTGGTATCTAGACTTTTGAACTACTTAGTTGAACAGTGCAGGAGTAACAGAATCCAGTGTTCCCCCAAAGTGTGTTCCATCGAACACGAGTTCCAAAGGTGATTTTCTAAATATAGGGTTTCAGGGTCAAATGAGTTTGGGAAACATACTGTCTTAAAAAGTTAGTGCATATAAGCGCATAGAAGGTTTTAATTTAAATGTCCTATGGATGGGCAGTGGGGAGAGGAGAAGAAACACACCACAAGTGTAATTTGAGTTAACTCAGTGTTTTCCAGATTAATTTGGCCAGAGAAACTTTTTTGAGTAACACCTAGTAACATTCCAAGGAGCTTGTGTTCCATAGGACCCACATTGGAAATTTCTGGTATGTGGAAATAATACTATTTTTCTCATTCACTACAACTCTTAGTGGTAGCTGCAAAATTTGCAATTTTGAAACACTAGTCCTTTTCACGTATGAGGCTGATTGGTTAATGAAAGCGGTGTTAAGAAACAGTATGACTTAATAAGACTCATCAGCAGTTTCCCATTGATAACAGAAGCCCAGAAATCCTACCTGAAGCCCTAAACTTCTCTCTTTTATGTTACTAATGAACAGGAGCCTTGCCATATAGCTAGGGATTTCTCAAATTCATTCTAAGAGCTTTCGGTTGTGTTTTTGAAGTGTTTTTGCTTTCCAGATTGAATCAAAATAAGTATTTTTACATTTCATCACTATGTGAAAGTTTAAATGTATATATTTAAAACAATAGAAAAGGGGAAAAAAGACATTGGGTTAAAAATATTTTAAAATTTTAACTAGATTTTTAAAAGTATGTATCCATTGTATAATAATGGAAATGTAAACTATTAACACTTATTTACTCTTTCCTCTGTCATTCTTTCCCGATTCAGTGAAATAATCTGAAATCAGTCAAAGCTCATTCGTTCTAAAATCCCTTTCCCATGTTGTCCCACCTTTCACATTTTATGTGTAGGGTTAAGGTTGGTGAGTTCTCTCTTGCCTAAAATGTAGATCTTGACCATAGCTCCATACTCGTCACTCTCGGCCTGGGCAGGGCTGGGAAGCTCTAGGGAATCGCGAAATAATGGATGAAACAAATTTAGTCCAAAACACGGTGCACAGTGAATTTAGGGTAAAGTCATTAATCAGAATTACCTCCAGTGTTTAGGAATACATCCACCCTGTGGACATTATCCAAAATAGTAAAAAACTGGAAGTGGAACTGCTTAAGCTAGGTGGCAGATGTCAGAGGGTAAGTGACAGTTGAATTAGATGCGTGCTTTGGTAATATGTAAACTTTTTTGCTAATTCTTAATGTTGATGCTTTGTCCATTATGTTTTCTTCTTACCACTGTTAAACTGCAGACTGTTTAACTGAGGGTGGATTATGATCATTTTGATGTGTTCAGTAATAACCACACCATCATTTGTACAGTCACTTTAATAAAGCCAAGTTAAGGACTTTGAAGCGAGCATGTAGTAGCTGTTCATTTTAACAAATCATCATGGGCCTTTTCACAGTTCATAACTCTGCCAACAAGCAAGCAAGCAGCAAAGGTGTTGTTTATATTTAGAGATGTGGTTCCATTTATTCTAGAAGTCCTATAATCTGGCATTTTTTCATCACAAAATACCTTCTGATATTTGCCAAATCCAAATTAATCTCAAAATCTCCACAGACCTGAGTCTTTGGCTCTGAGCACAAGCAGATTGCTATAAAGGTTCTTTTGGCAGATTGTGATGGGGGAAGCTTGGGGGCAGGACATTGTGCTTGGGTCACTGGCTGTCTCTGTGGGAGAGGGACCATGTATCCACCACATTCTCTCTTCACCTTTTGTCATAAGGTGTTAATTCAGAGGTTAAAGATGATATCACGTTTCTATACAAATCTGACAATGCATAATTTAAAACATGTTTGCACAGAAGCAAAGGCAGAAGTAATAATCAAGGAATTGGGGAAGAAAACCTTTAGGATACCCAGACATTAAAAATGTAAAAAGTTGGTTTTCTGAAAGTTGGACTATCAGACTTTGGTCACAGCAACGGTGGACACCGGCACACAGACCGGTGGAAGACAGCTGTTCCCACATCTCAGCTGTTCAAACAACAGGCTTCCTATGGAGAGTATTGGCCCATTTTTTTTTATGTGTTAATAAAGACAGAGTTCTAAAGCTTGTATAGGACTATTAGACCAGGCAGAATCACATCTAAGAAAAAGAGCTTGGAACATTTCTTAATTAAAAAAAAAAAAAGACAAAATTAATTTCCAGTATGGTCAAAGCCAGAACGTAAAGAAAAGCATTTTTAAGAAAATATAAAAGACAAAATTAAAAGAGAATACTATTTTAAATTAAGAAAAGGAGGCATATTTTCTTACATTATGAATCATGCTTTCTGATATTTGTGTTTTTTCTGAAGCAAAGGAGAGAACATTGAAATAAGAAAATGATCATTGAGTTATTTGTAAAGTCAGTACCATGACAGTCCCTATTCCATTCTTTCCCAATGAAAATGGATATGTGTGGCCTTATTTATTGCTTGAAGAACCATCCTCACTGATCTAAGTTCTGTTTACTTTGCAAATCTTAGACATGGTTTCATCCTGCATCCTTAGAATTTTTGCATTTTCCAGGAGGAAATACCCCTCTTTTAGAGTTTTTTAAATAGTCAGATAGACTAAGTGATAGGCCTTTCATTTTAGAGTGCCCGGATAAAACCAAAGTTAGATCAATGCAGTCACAGCTCCTACAGAGAGCGAGCTGTAGTAGACATAATTTTTCAAATGCCAATAAAATACCAGTGAGTATGCAATTTAAAACAGACAGTTACAAAAACAAAAAACAGGATGATTCAGTGTTCTTGCTTTTTGGAGGTTTTCTAATCCATATAATACAAAGGGTCCTATTTGCTCATATAATTAAAAAAGAAAGAAAGAAAAACACCAATCACAGAGAAATGATGTTTTAGACATATTTATCCCAAGAGAATGATGTCACCTGTGCAAATTTTAAATTTCTGTCTATATTGGTACATGTAAGAACAAAAAATGATTGCTGAGTGTACTAATGAAAAGATACAAATCCTGCTATTTGAGAAAAAACTAGAACCATCGGACATGAATGCTATTCCCACTTAAGGTGTCAAGACCACAACCAAACGGTCTTCATGTGTTGATCATTTTGATTGTCCTTTTATCACAGATATACATTCAGAAAATAGAGTAAAAACCACAAAAATGGAGAAAAGCCAATGACTTCTATTTTAGAAAGCAGGGGCACCTGGCTGGCTCTGTCCAGGAAGCACGCAACTCTTGATCTCAGGGTCGTGAGTTCAAGCTTCACGTTGGGCATAGAGATTACTTTTACAAAAGTTAGAAAGCAGTGTTTGCCCTTTTTAATTTGCCTGCAACACTTGTTCATATTGAAACATTAACACCTACAACATTGTCTCCAGTTTACCCTCTAATTACTCAAGCAAATGGATTTGATTTATAGCACTTACACGAACTTCAATTCAAGCTGTCCTGTTAAAATCTATTTTGCAATGTCTCAGGTATTCCTATGGTGAACCAGGAAAAAGAAAACAGGAACCAAAGAAGAAAAAACTTCAGTAAAATCAAGAATAGTTATTCTGACAAGCCTGGAAAATAGTAATGAAAAAGTTAATTCCCAAATCCTCCAATGTGAACCATGTTCACGTATATAATTTCTATATGCCAAATGTACAGGGTGTATTTTTAAATCTAAGCATCATTCCATTCATAACAGATTGATCTACCTTATGAACGGATTTAATTAGAAAAGTCATTATGTTTGCTGTAAGTACATCTGTTTGTATGTTTTGTTCCTTCCTTTCCTTTTTTTTTCCTTTTTTTTTGGCACCTGTGATGTGCCAAGCATAGACAGTCTGAGTAGATTTAGTGATGATCGCTCAGGCATCATCTCTGCCTTCTTGGAGTTTATAGCCCAATGGGGGCTTCATGGATATTATAATGCTCAGCATTGGCTGAATGGGGTGAAAATTGGCGTCTTTCATGATTTCCTCCCAGGGCCTTGGACTTGTGAGGACAAGGCAGAATTACAGTTTTCAGTAATTCTTTCCTACACATAAGAGAGTGCATGACAAAAGATAAGGTATATCTTGCTCGCATTCAAGCAAAGTCCATCAGATAATTACTCCATGTTGGATCACCTAAGTTTCCCAAGGACAGAGTGAGGAAGTAAGACAGGGAGCCCCTGGGGACCCGGGCAGGGATAAGGCTGTCCCCTTGGGAGGCCTCCACCCAAGTGGGACAGAACCTACACAAGGGCCCAGTAGCAGGATGGTCAAAGCCAAGGTGTCTGTCCCTCCAGGATCCTTTCCTGGAGGAAAGAGAGGATTGCAGAAAAAGAAAATAGGAAATAATGAGAACATCTCTCCATGCCTATTTTAATTTTTCTTCCCAAGAAGCTATACAGTGTAACAACCTTATGCCCCCCAAAAAACCCCAGGACTGAGTGTTTTGTTTTGCTTTGTTTGAGATTTTATTTATTTATTTGACACAGAGGGAGAGAGGGCACAAGCAGGGGGAGAAGAAGAAGGAGGGGGAGAAGCAGGCTCCCCGCTGAGCAGGGAGCCCCATGTGGGGCTCAATCCCAGGACCCTGGGATTTCGACCTGAACCAAAGGCAGATGTTTAACTGACTGAGCCACCCAGGCGCCCCCTGAGAGTGTTTGTCAACAGTGTTCCTGAATCTATAAATTAGTGAATTAATTACACAGAAAATTGACATGTCTCAGGAATATAACAATTTCTTGGTTTTAAATATGAACAGAAGACTAAATGCCAGATTTTTTTTAAGTCATAAAGTTGGTATCCATAGTAACTTTAGGCATTCCAGAGTCTTGGCATGGAATTTAAGTTTTATATTTTGAACAAAATACCAACATCTATTTTCTGTATTGCAAATCAAAACTAAATACCAGACTTTTATTTTTAGCCACAGAAGCCACCACTTCTTTCTAAGTTCTTTGCCTGGTCATCTTCCCTAGACATCTCTTTGTGTTTATGCCAACTGCCTCTTTACCAAGTAATATTAGCTACTGCCAAATTACATTAGAATCCTATCGAATTAGAATAATAGAAAGTGAATGATAAGAGATTGGGAATATCTCATAGTGATCAGAAGGGGGGGTTGTTGCCATTTTGTTCTTAAGCATGAGAACATGTAAAAGAAAATTCAAATTAAGTCAAAACAATTTATGATCTGGTAGGATTAAAACTAGGGGTGGAGACCTATTATTAATGAAGGAAAGAAGGAAAGGAGAGTTGGAGAGGAAAAGAAAAAAAAACAAAACACAGAACTGAGTAGTGTTTTTTATGAATGGTATATCTGCAAAGTTCTGATCTGATTCCCTGCTGGATTTGGAAACAGTGACTTTGTATACTTTTTTTAAACCAGTTTCACCATCATGAACGTTTCCATCAGCATTTTCATCAGCTATTTAAAAAATTATAAGAGGTTGTTTATAAAAAGATTTCAGGATCCATACTTTATTAGACAATGGTTTCGTTTAGGAATCTTCAGATTGTATTTAATAATTAAATTGCAGGTCAAAATGACTGCTCAAATCAATCAGGCTTTCTGGTAAGTTAGTCCCTGAAAACTATCCATAATAAATACAATGAAACCTTGGCAAAACCTCATTACTCTCGGTACTCCTCAGAGGTTTTTATACCGACTATTCTGTATTTGTCTCTAAGAGACATTTGAAACAATGTTAAAATGTCAGTTTGTTGTAGAGCTCAGAGTATAGGCAGTACACGGTCATTCGAGATGCATGGCGTGTCATTTAGGTCCCTGTGATGTGTGCTAGGGGTAGATTTAAACTTGTAGAGACTAATGTGTTCATGCAGTCGCTGATTCTGTGTTGTTGTATACAAAATGAACAGCTGAAAATCCACCCTTGATGACAAGATTAAAGCAAAAATAAACATGAAAGTTATTGGACTTTATACATAGGACTGCTGCCAGTCTTTTCTCTTGGTTAAACTCATTTTCCTTCCTAACGTCTCCTCAGGAGTTTTATCATTTCTCAGTGCTGTTCAGTTAGAGTAGCTGTTGAGTTTAGACGCCATGTGGAAAGCAGAAGAACAATTCACGGGCCAAGACCAAAGCACAATAGAAGCAAGAGAGGAGATATTGAAACTTTGGGTGCTTTCATTTGGAACTGGAAGAAGCCGGGCTCTGGTTCAAAACAAGGCAACTTTTAAAAGTGTGTGCAACAAAAGTTGTTTGTTGTTCACACAACACAACTTTTACCCAGCTCTATACATCATCAACCAAGTTTATCTTAAAAAAAAACCAAAACAAGTTTATCTAATATATAATCAGTATTAGGTGATAAGGGTTAGAGAAGCTGTATGTATATACATGCCAACTCTAGTGACAGGACATACCTCTGAGAAAAGTGTTTAGAAGGGGCTCCTGGGTGACTCAGTTGTTAAGTGGCTGCCTTCAGCTCAGGCCATGATCCCAGGGTCCTGGGTTCAAGCCCAGCATCGGGCTCCCTGTTCCTGCTTCTCCTTCTCCCACTCCCCCTGCTTGTGTTCCCTCTCTCACTGTGTCTCTCTGTCAAGTAAATAAATAAAAGCTTTTTTAAAAAAAAAAGTGTTTAGAAGAGGATAGCCATCTACAAAATTTTTCACAGACGGAGGAAAGAACACTGTGGAATCTGGACACAGTGAAATAGATACACATCTACACACATGCACACATGTAATACTACTTTTAGGTATTCTAAAGACCAAATGCTCAACCGTGAACAGTACCTGGAACCTAGATGAAGAACAATAAAAGTGAATCAACAGATTGCTGAATGAATTTGGAATTGGGTATAGCAAAGCAGAAAAATATGGCCTTGGATTATTTTTCTCCTTTTTGTTAAAATATTTGATAGCCAGAGTAGAAAATTCCTCCCAGAAATTCTAGTTTTCTACCCTTTTCTCTAGGTAGAAAATTTCTTTTCTTTCTTTCTTTCTGTCTGTCTTTTTTTTTTTTTTAGNTTTTTTTTTTTGAGAGGAGGAGAGAGAGAGCACAGAGGCAAAGGGAGAGGGAGAAAGAGAATCCCAGGCAGGCTCCATGTCCAGCATGGGGCCCAACGCAGGCTTGACCCCATAACCCTAGGACCATGACCCAAGCCGAAATCAAAAGTCGTACACTCACTCAGCTGACTGAGCCACTCAGGTGCCCCAGAAAATTTCCAATATAGAATGAGGGATGTGATTCAAGATTTCAGGATGAATGTGTGTCATCTGGGTTAGAGTAAGAAGTATGCACTTTTTCAACACCAGCCACAGACCCAAAGAAATAGGAATCAAGAGCCACAAACACCCCACATTGACTTACAGTGATGGTTTATATTTTCTCTCTCCTTCATTCCTTCTGTTTTGTTTTAAAAATATAGTAGTGGCAATCTCTCTGGTTTTTTAAGGTAACAGCTGCAGTTCCTGGTAGCTTAAACAGAAAGAGGACTTCAAGGATTTCAATATAAGTGGAACCTCATGGAATTCAAGTTCAGTCGGTATTTAAGTGCAGTCTTGGGAACAATTCACACCGAAGACTCAAAAGCTATCAAGGAGTCTACAGAGTTTCCTCTTCCAGCTTGATCAGATTAACTGGTATTGAACTAGGCCATCTACCATAAACAACTCTAAAAACCCGACATGCTATATTAAGCAACTGTTTTCAGGCTTTAGACAACAGACAATGCAAGATAGCAATCCTTGAGAGAAGGGATCACGAACTGTCCCGTGATCAACTCTGCTGTCTATAAGGAGACAGTTTTCTCTTTCCTTTTTTTAAAAAGATCTTTATTTATTTGAGAGCGAAAGAGAGAGCATGAGAGGGGGGAGGGGCAGGGGGAGGGAGACAGTCTCCCTGCTGACAATGCCGGGCTCAATTCCAGGACCCTGAGATCACAACCTGAGCTGGAGGCAGAGCTTAACTGACTGAGCCACCAAGGAGACCCAAGGGGGCAGTTTTCTGATTGTGGCACAGCAAGCTGGAGTCCAAGCTAGACTGAACAGAAGAGACAAAAATCAGAGTTCGGGGCAAGTGATGTGACTAGAATCTGTGGAGAATGATACAGAAGGGGAGCTTCAGGAGTTATGGGTGGGCCCCTTGTGAGTCCTTAGCCGAGGGCTTTACTGAGTGCGCGCAGGGTGAAACAGGGAGGCTTAATAGAAAATGGCTGTTGCTGTCTTGACAGTGGATGAGAATTACTAGATACTGAGCATTGCTGGGGAATACCAAGTTCTGGTCCAGGCAGAGTAGGGAGACCTCCTTAACACTCTCAACAACCCAGGTGTGCCTGGGTGGCTCAGTCAGTTGGGTGTCTGCCTTCAGCTCAGGTCATGACCTCAGGGTATGGAGATCAAGTCCCCATCAGAGCTCCCTGCTCAGTGGGGAGTCTGCTTCTCCCTCCCCCTCTACTCCTCCCCTCACTCATCTGTGCTCTCTCTCTCAAATAAGTAAATAAATATCTTAAAAACAAAAAACCAAAACACTGTTAACAACCCAGACATTAAAACTGAGACACTTAGGACACGCCTTAAGAGTAAAAACCACTATGTAGATTAAGGCCTACTTCAGACCTAACCTAACTGAGCCTAAAACCAAGTGCTAACAAGATCCACAAGGGAGGCTGAGGTGGGAAGTTGAATTCTAACAAGTTGGAAGGGGTTGAGAACACCTCAGGCTTTTACAGACAGGCTGAAACAAACATTACATGTACCCCCTTCCTCCCTTCATCCTTCCAAGCAAGGTCAAGATGACCAGCTAATAACTGAACTACTTACTAGAACAAAAATCAAAAGTCAAAATTCTTGGGCACCTGGGTGGCTCAGTGGGTTAAGCCTCTGCCTTTGGCTCAGGTCATGATCTCAGGGTCCTGGGATCGAGTCCTGCATCAGGCTCTTTGCTCAGCAAGGAGCCTGCTTCTCCCTCTCTCTCTGCCTGCCTCTCTGCCTACTTGTGATCTCTCTCTGTCAAATAAATAAATAAAAACCCTTTCACTGTTGGTGGGAATGCAAGTTGGTGCAGCCACTTTGGAAAACAGTGTAGAGACTCCTCAAAAAATTAAAAATAGAGCTACCTTATGACCCTGCAATTGCACTACTGGGTATTTACCCCCAAAGATACAGATGTAGTGAAAAGAAGGGCCATATGCACCCCAGTGTTCATAGCAGCGATATCCACAATCACCAAACTGTGGAAAGAGCCTAGATGCCCTTCAACAGATGAATGGATAAAGAAGATGTGGTCCATATATACAATGTAATATTACCCATTACCCAAAAGGGTAATACCTATTACCTTTACCCAAAAGGATGAATACCCAACTTTTATATCAACATGGATGAGTCTGGAGGAGATTATGCTGAGTGAAATAAGTCAAGCAGAGAAAGTCAATTTTCATATGGTTTCACTTACTTGTGGAACATAAGGAATTAAATGGAGGACTCTAGGGTAAGGAAAGGAAAAGTGAACTGGGGTAAATCAGAAGGGGAGACAAACCACGAGAGCCTATGGACTCTGAGAAACAAACTGAGGGTTATGGAGGGGAGGGGGGATGGGTGAGCCTGGTGGTGGGTATTAAGGAGGGCATGTATTGCATGGAGCACTGTGTGGTGCATAAACAATGAATCTTGGATCCCTGAATAAATAAAATAAAATAAAATAAAATAAAATAAAATAAAATAAATTAATAGAAGTGCTCTAAAAAAGTCAAAAGTCTTTAGAAGATAATAGAATCCAGAATATGTATATATTTATAACATATCACTCACATTTTTTAGTATAATACAAAATCAGGAAGTCATCAGAAACCCAAAGAAACAGGAAAATGTGACCAATAGTCAAGAAGAAATGGCTGTCAATAGCAACCACCTCTGAGTGGCCTAGATAATTGATCTTAGCATATTTTACAGCAGCTATATTAAGTATATTCAAGGAATTAAAGGCAACTATGATCTTAATGAAAAAATAGTTAAGGAATCTTAACAGAGAAATGGAAAATTAAAAGTGAAAATTCTAGAACAGAATAGTAAATAACTGGGGCACCTGGGTGGCTCAGTGGGTTAAGCGACTGCCTTTGGCTCAGGTCATGATCCCACAGTCCCAGGATCGAGTCCTACAGTCCCCAGCTCCATGGGGAGTCTGCTTCTCCCTCTGACCTTCTCCCTTCTCATGCTCTTGCTCACTCTCTCTCTCTCTCTCTCAAATAAATAAATAAAATCTTTAAAAAAAAAAAAGAAAAGTAAATAACTGGAATCAAACTATCCAATTTGAAGAAAAGGTGAAAAAGAAAAGTTGAAGGGAAAGTGATGGAACCTTAGGGATATATAAGACATTACAAACAATATAAGATACATGTTACTCAAATGCCAGAAAGAGATAAGAACGAGAATGGAACAGAAGAATATTTGAAGAAATGACCACAAATTTCTCAAATCTTAAGAAAAATATCAATATATGGAACCAGGAAGATCAGCAAACCACAGGGAAGTTAAACACAGAGAAAGCAACACCCCAAAATGCTGTAATGCCACGTTTGAGAAGTCCGATCCAAAACGATCAATTTAAAAGATGATTTTAAAAAAGAAAAATACCTAAGAAGGCAATTGAGGAAATTACATGGAATATTAGTGCTTAGTTAACTCAAAAGAGGGGATGGAAGGAGCCACGAAGGTGCAAAATGGAAAGTAAATAATGGGATGGTAGACTTAAACCCATTCATATCAATAACTACATTAAATATAAATGGACTAAGCACTCCCTAATGGGACAAGTCTTTTTTTTTTTTTCAATGTTGCTGAGATAACTGGGTATTTATATGGAAAAAATGAACTTCGATCCTTTCTCACTCCCATTTAAAATTTAAATTGGAGGGCACCTGGGTGGCTCAGCGGGTTAGGGCCTCTGCTTTTGGCTCAGGTCATGATCTCAGGGTCGGGGGATCGAGGCCCGCATCGGGATCCCTGCTCAGCAGGGAACCTGCTTCCCCCTCTCTCTGCCTGCCTCTCTGCCTACTTGTGATCTCTCTCTCTCTCTCTCTCTCTCTCTCTCTGTCAAATAAATAAAAAATATAAAAAAATTTAAATTGGAGATGGATTATAGAGTTAAATCTAAAACTTAAAACTCATAAAGCTTCTAGAAGAAAATATAAGAGAAAATCTCCCTGACTTTTGTGTGGGTAAAGATTTCTTGGGTGGGGCACAGAAAGCATGAACCATGAAAGAAAAAAGTGTGTAGAAATGTACAATGATATAATTTTGAGAATTATTTGGCATTTTGTAATAAAGTTATACACACATCTACCCAGTGTCCCAGCAATTCCATTCCTACGTGTTTACACAAGAGAAATGAAAACAAGTAACACACACACAAAACCTCTACAAGGATCTTCATAGCAGTCTTATTCATAGTGGCCCCAAACTGGAAATAACCAAAATGGATAAACAAATTGATGTTTATTCATATAACAGAAGAATTCTCTGCAATAAGATGAATAAACTGACACATTTGCGGTCTGGAAACATAAACCACCTGAAGGTGCTAGGTGCCCCTTCAAGATCTTTTGACTCCAGATGTCAACTCTTTACCCTCTTGGCCTTTATCTGACCTGCCTGGTAGGAAGGCCAATCTGGGGTTGCCATCCACGGGAATCTTTGCTATCTCTTGCAAGGGTTGAATGGAGGAAAATCATATAGAGTCTCAGGCCTACCAGCTTGGCCCTAGACCAGCCATGGAAAAAGGGCACTGGCCCTGGCTAAAGGTCTATTTGAACATGGGTATTTTCTCTGTTTCCATAAGCTACTGCCCTTGCATGAGCCCTAGACTCCATTTCTGAAGCTCTCCCCAAAGAGTGCAATCTTAGCTTCACTGAGAGTCCACCAAGAGTCCAATGTGAACTATGGACTTTGGGTGATAATGATGTGTCACGGTGGTGTCAGCCACCATAATAAATGCACCACTCAGGTGAGAAGGGTTGGTAGTTGGAGAGACTGTGCACGTGTGGGGGCAAGGGAACATATGGGAAGTTGCTGTGCCTTTCTCTCAATTTTGCTGTCAATTTAAAACTGCTCTAAAAAAATGAAATCTCATTTTGAAAGAAAAAAAAACAGCTAATAGCAAAATTTCCCAGATTTCTATCTCCTTAGTTGGAAATAATGCTCATTCTTAGTTTGGGTTGCTTAGTCCTCATTCTAAATTTCTTGAGAGGGACTGCTGTTGCCAAGTAGTGTCAAG
This sequence comes from Ailurus styani, assembly GCA_002007465.1. Classification (NCBI taxonomy): domain Eukaryota; kingdom Metazoa; phylum Chordata; class Mammalia; order Carnivora; family Ailuridae; genus Ailurus; species Ailurus styani. The sequence continues at coordinate 1,661,724 of LNAC01000359.1, forward strand.
TAAACCAACAGACTGTCTCCAGGATGCTGGGATCTTAAGAGGGGGGAATTCTCATGGCTTGGGTCACATTGTACTAAGAGTTGTACTAACCATGTAGGTGGAGTTAGCTGATGACACATTTCTCAGAAATTTCTAGAAGTTTCTAGAAAAGAGGTTATTTGGCAGGCAAAGTGATAATGCCCCCCTCTACCTGCTTTCAAATTTAAGGCTGAGAAACATAAAATTTTGGTTCTACAAATTTACTGCTTTTTAACATTTTACTGTGTTTAGGTACAAATCAAAAGAGTTTCAATAACAAAAGTGAGGTTAAGTTACTCTCCTACCACTCACTGAGTGAAGAGGGGTTAATTATCACTTGATTAGTCACTATTTATAGGTTTTCGACTATCCTGAAACCTCGAGACATTTCATTTGGAATAAAGTAATTACAGCAGCCTTGAGGCAGGAAGACGGTTGAGATCTGTGTCCCGAGCACCAGTCACTTCTCTGTGACCTTACCAACAGCCAGACATTTTCCACCTTCTCATTTATGAAGAGAACATGCTGACTGTTGTTACCATCAGGCCCTGAAACTACTTTGTGCCAAGCTCATAAAACAAATCTTCTCTGACAATAGTCAGGAAGCAAACCTTAAAAGGCAAGCAAATGTGGGCCTGACCTCTCTTCTCATCCAAGTAAGAGGCCCTGGTTCCACCGGTGAGAGGCGTACAGACTCTGGGGGCTACAACCCTTGGCCTCCTGCTCTTCTCTGTCCACTCCCAGAAGAGGGAACCGCAGACACTGCTGCCTTAAATGGAAGACAAGCCCAGCAGCGAGGGAGTGAGAAGGCATTTCCTTTTTGCTCCGCTCTCCGTGGCTCACAGGCGGGGCACCATTCTCCTGCGAGATCTATCCCACACCCACAAGCTCCCGGGTCACAAACCAGGGGAGGGTTTGATTTATTTCCTCACATCTCCCCACTCACCTGGGCACAACCCACAGATGGGGAGACTGTTCTTGAGGCCCCACAGTTGGGCTGCCCTCAGTCATGAGTCACAGACTCCAGGCCTCACCACAGGGGTTACTTCAAGTGCAAAAGGTCTAGAAGTCAGCGGTCTCAGGGTGACTGATCACCCTGAGGTGATCTCACGGCCCTGATCTTCAGACTTGTCACTTCTTGGGATCAGCATGGAAGTTGCGGAGCACCATGTTGCAGACAGAACATCTGACCAAAGAAAAGAGGGTTTCTCCTTTTTTTTTTTTTTTTTTAAATCAGAGAAGAACCCTCCCAGACATCCCCGGGGGTCCCACTGACTGGGACTGGTTTGTATGCTGTGGCCTTCGTGGTGGGCGTGGGAGAAGGCAGGAGGGTGGGCCAGCGGGGCAGGCGGCTCAGCAGCAAGCCAGCACTGGGGCCTGTCCCCCACTAGCCTCTCCCCAGGACTGTTTCTGACCCCGCTTTTCACATTTACCTAAATTTGTTCAAATATTTGTTCAAACATAAAAGTAACTTATCCTTGTTGTTGAAGTAATAAAAGGTACTTAAACAGGAAAAATTGATCGAGAGGCAATTCTTGTTAACATTTTGGTACATTCTCATCCTGCTTATTTCTGTAGTGTTTCTCCATCTGTAGTGAGGGGGGAAGGGTGGCATTTAAAATCATCACTTTAGGGGCACCTGGGTGGCTCAGTCAGTTAAGCACCTGACTCTTGGTCTCACCTTAGGTCGTGATCTCATGGGTTGTGGGATCAAGCCCCAGCATCGGACACAGCAGTGGATGTCTGCTTGGATATTCTCTCCCTCTGCCCTTCCCCCACTCGTGCTCTCTCTCAAATAAAAAATAAATAAAATAAAATCGTCATTGCAGCTGCTGCAAACTTTCAAGAAAATGCCATAACTTATCTTGAGGGAAGTTGATTTCTTTTTATCTGGGAAACGTCTCGAATGGGCTTCCTTAAGAGGGAAACGTTAAGTGGCACTTACCTCCACCCTACCTGCCACGCAGTCTAAAAGGCAACAGTAAAATACAAGGGCTAAACTGAGAGACATTTTTAAAATTGTTAGTTGGTGACCTAAAACAGGGGTGAGGCCTTGCGACTGTAGAGAAAGGGCCAGATGTGTAGAGGGAAGGCTTGGCCCGGGGCCTGGGGAGGGTGTATGAGGGCTGCTATAGCAAAGTACCACACACTGGGTGGCTTATAAATGACAGACAGTATTTGCCACAGTTGTGGAGGCTGTAAGACCGAGACAAGGGCAGCAGCACAGTCGGGGTCTGTGGGGTCCCCTCCCCAGTTACAGATGACAAATTTGTTGCATCCTCATATGGTGGGGAAAGGGAGACCAACTCTCTGATCTCTTCTTATAAGGGCACTAATCCCATTCATGAAGGCTCTACCCTCATGACCCAATTACCCCCAAAGGCCCCACCTCCTAATACCATCACACGGGGATTAGATTTCCAATGTAGGAATTCCGGAGGGACACAAACGTTTGGTCCATAACGGGGGGTTACAGATGATGGGAAATTTTTCTTGAGGAGAGATGTTTTAATGATCTACGCATGATAAACCACTGCAAAGCTTGATAGCTTAAAGCAAAATTCAGGATTTCTCATGGTTCTGTGGGTTGAGGGGGGCAGTTGGGAGGCTGTCGTTTGAAGTCTTAATACAGTTGGGGCTGGAGCTGTCAGAAGGCTCAACTCCAACATGAGTTCTTTACTCCCATGTCTGGTTCTTCCGCTGGCTTGGCAGGACCCTGGGAGCTGGCCGGGAATCACTTCTCTCTCCCCCCGGCCGTGCTCGGGGCTAGCTTGGCTTTGCTTCTTCTGGTGGCTGAGGATAGGGGGACTGCTTACAGAAGCATCCATTCCAAAAGACCAAGGCGAAGCTGTAAGGCTTCTTTTGACCTAGTCTTGGAGGACATGCAGCATCTCTTCCGGTACATTGAGTTGGCTTACAATTACTCCTCTAACCAGCCATAGTGTAGGCACTCAGTGACAAATTCTGCATTACTATTTTAGAAGTCCAAATGCAGCTTTTATCAACAACACAGAAAACATCCAATAGTTCCATAGTACTTACTGTGTGCCAACAACCCTATGAGGTAGGTCATTTCCTCTTTTTATGTAGTAAAGAAACTGAGTCACAAAGCTAGTAATCAGAGGAGCCTTAATTCAAACCCAGGCAACCTGGCTCAGGCTTCCTGAAGAAGAAGAGAACCCACTCTGGTGTGTCCGGCACTGGGGTCTGAAACTGCAAATTAATATAGTCCCCATGACAAGTGACTCGAGGGTTGCAACAGACATTTTGCTGTATTCTTTTCTCCTGGGTAACTGATGCCCCTTCACTGAAAAAAATTTTTTTTTAGATTTTATTTATTTATTTGACAGAGAGAGAGAGAGAGATCACAAGTAGGTTGAGAGGCAGGCAGAGAGAGGAGGAAGCAGGCTCCCTGATGAGCAGAGAGCCAGATGTGGGATTTGATCCCAGGACCCTGAGATCATGACCTGAGCTGAAGGCAGAGGCTTTAACCCACTGAGCCAGCCAGGTGCCCCCCTTCACTGAAATTTTAAGAAACAACCAGAAGCCTGTGGCACAAAGACCCAGATCCTATTCATTAAGTATCTCCCTGGTCTTGGCCCTTGCCACCTTCAGGAAACCTGAAATCAACATCCCTGCCTCCTACACAGCCCAAGGCATTTCCGTAAGCAAACACCCTGACATATGCACTGAGGACACACACTTATTTTGGAATGCCTGTGCGGCAAGCTTCGTACTATGTCTTCTCTTGCGGTGGCCTGGCTACAGGAACCTCTCAGGCTGCTGGGGGCAGCACTGGTCCCGGGCTCGATTGGCCACTGCCCACTGGCATCTTACCCAGCAGCCTGCATGACTTCCACAAGTCGCCTGGGGGCCACACATTTCCTTAAATCCATTGAAGACTATAGCCTGGCACCTCCAAGTTCCTCTCACCCCTGAGTCAGGCGTAATCCTTTTTAGAAATTTCTGTATTTCCACTGAGGAATGTTCTCTAACCAAACTCGATGTTAGCAAGGGAGGAACAGTGTAGCTGGACCTGGAACATTCTAGTCCTGGCTTGACAATGACCTTGGGCAAGTTACATGCCTTCATATCAAAGAACAACGTTCCTAAGTCTTTTCTTGGCAAAGATCTTTTTGCCATCAATGAACCATCACCCATGACTCCGCCCTCACTAAATTATAACTTGGTTTCTCCATTTTATTAATCAAACAAAATTAACCCCCAATTAAGTTTCTGTTTACTATAAGCTGATCGTGGCTACTGTCTTAGCTAATTAAATTCTAGCCAGTGGAAACATTTCACTTAACTTGGGCAACCTTATCTTAGGTAAGCATATGGATTCCTCTCAACTTTTGTAATTTTGAAAATTGTGTAGACTCCACTAACTACTACCCCTCCCTGGCTGTGTTGATCATATCCAGGACTCAAAGACTAAGGCCAAGTTTTGTGCCTCCATCACTTACCTTCAATACAGAGTGATGGTATCTATCCTTGTTGGGCCCTTTGTCCTTACAAGACTCATGAGGTGGCCCTTCCCTTGAGCACAGATTCTGTCAAAGGACTGCCCACTCAAATCTCCCTTTGGCTTTCGGGTCCTTGCTAACATCCATCTCCCACCAATACCATCAACATGTGCCATCTATTCTGATGGACTCCTTGAGGGTGTATTCCCATATTGACCACATTGGAACAACAAAGGAGCTGATGGAGAGTGTGACTTAGTCTTCAGCTCACACAAAATCCAGAGAAGTGGCTTAATATAAAGATTAACTCCCAGTGGATTAAAGGAGGGAACAAGCCCAAAGATGGCAGGATGGACCTGCCATATATTCACACACCCCCCCCTGAAATCTGGCCCCTTCCAGCTCCCCCTTCTCTCCCTCCTTTCTGCAACAGCTGCCTATCAGACTGCAAGAGAGAAGAGCTTTGTCCCCAACCTAATGCTCTGAAATACTATTGTTAAAAAAAGCTCAGCTCTGGCTGCTTTTCATTTGGTGAGTTGCTGGGAACACAGTAATGCCCAGCACATTTAGGGTGGAGCTAGGGAAAGATGAACAGGGGTGAAAGGGTAGCCAGCTCAGGGAAGGGATCAAAACACCAGCTCCAAGTGAGCCAGACAACTTCTGATCCACTCAGGCCAGCCAGACTCAGAACTGAGATTCCTGAGCCTCCCTCCTCTCTCTTTCACACACTAGGTGTGGCAGATTCTATTATGTACCCCGTCCTATACAACGCGTTCCTGCCTGCCACCAGTGACTTGCACTATCTCCTGGGAGAATACACTGCCCCCACCCACCACTGACACTGGACTTGGCATGGGATTTGCTTTGGTCAGTGGAGATATATATACATAAACATATACATATACATCAATGTGTTTTGGCGGCGCTTTTTTCCTTCCCTCTAGAAGAATGGCATGTTCCAGACAGGGCATGCCCTACAGTGGGGATCCTGAGATGAGAAGATAGAAACAGCAGGTCGTGGCCAATGCCGGCAACAAGTGGTATGTGATGTACATGAAACGAACACATGGCTGATGTCACCCCGAGATTTGAGAGTTATTCTTGCAGCATAACCTGGCAGAAGCTAATGTGCTATGAGTCACAAACTCAATGCTATGGACAAGCAAAGCAGATGAGTGAGGCACAGTGTGTAAGGCCACGGGGATGGTGGGGCTGTGGCAGGTGGGAGAGAATCGGCCTAAGGTTAGCTTCCAGCATTAAACTGTGTTATGAGTTGAAATAAAAAATGTTATTTGGTTAAACATCAAGAGGTCAAGATTTCAATAATACAGGTGACTGATATTTACTACTGTTAGTTTAGACTATTAAGAAACATGTAGTTAAAAACAAAACAAAACAAAAACCATAATGACCCAGCTTCTTGTTTTTCATAATCATTTAACTTTTTGGAGATCTTTTAGGTACCAATTTCTAGTTGAAAAGAAACAATCTTCTGAAATGTAACAATTATTCACATTTTAATTGTGGTTTTTGTTTTAAAGGGAATTTTAAATTTTTCTCTCTTAAGAAATTCTTTAACTTCCCCAACATCAATATAAACTTCTACAAAATCTTATCATACCACAAAAACAACCACCCTCTGTCTTAAAGAAAGTGACTCCTGTATGAGTGGGGATTAGCAAGGGCATAGATTGATTCCATAGACCATTTCATTTAATTGCTTTTATTGTAACTGATTATCAGGTCTGAGACCAGGAAAATGGAAATAACCATCTTATAGAGAATCATACATTAAAATAGTTCTAATTGGGCACCTGGGTGGCTCAGTCAGTTGCGCATCCAACTCCTGACTTCAGCTCAGGTCATGATCTCAGGGTGGTGGGATCAAGCCCCAAGGCAGGCCCTGAGCTCAGTGGGGAGTCTATGCTTAAGATTCTCTCTCCCTTGCTCTCTGCCCCTCCCCTGACTCTCTCTCTTTCTCAAATAAATTTATCTTTAGAAAAATAAGCCTGATTGAAATTAAGCATTCCTTACAGAACTATAAATATTTGAGTATTACTAGAGCTAACTACGTATTTTTAAGTTTATACACTCTACCAATGGATTTGATCTTCTGCCAACCTGTCATCCAGAAAAAAGGAATCACTTGTCCCATATCGGCCACAATGGGAAATTGCACAACCCCAAGAATATGGGACAAGGATCTTCTTTGACCTACCAGTAGGTCAGAGGTGACCTCCATCACCACTCCTATGAAGAAATGTGCTTCTACATGACATAGAATTCCGTTATAATCTCTGACCACATATTAGGGCTTTCCTTTTGATACGAAACTAGTAACAATAGCAGCAGCATGTTTTTCCCCTTTATTCTCAAATTGATTGTTAATGAGCACACACACGGAAGAGATTAATAATAACATTCATAATATCCCAGCCATCGGATTCTCTTTTCTTTTTTTTTGTCTTCAGAGTCCTTTCCAAAATGAAACATGCTGCCTGGCATTCTATAGTATTCCCAATTTTCAAGTGGAAAAATGAGACAGATGTAGTGACATAAAAACACTGGGAATTATATTTTTAAAAACAAGACAATAATTTAGACCTTCTTGTTTTAATTCTTCTCTACGTTACCACAGTAAAATATTTATCAAAGTCCAAGAGATTACTGATATGCAATAATGACCAATGACTTTACATTAATGGAGCTATCAAATAAAAAACTCATTGGTGAAGTAACCAGAAAAAAGTTCAAATGTGAAGGGTGATTCACTATTCTCTTTATACAGTATTGAAACAACCGTAACATCCAAACACCAGAAAGTCCTAAGTAATATTAAACAGTAATTCATAACCGTGAAATGCTGTAACATCTTGAAGTACCTTCTGAATGACCAAAACAGATGAAATTTTTCTCAGCATAATTTTACTTTTTTACACAGAACTATATATTTTTAAAAACTGGTAATCCATGTAAGATACACACAAAACCTTTATCTGACTAGACTGTTTGACGAATAGGACTCCACATTGCTTTGTTGTTATGGACTAATGAGCTTATAATTCAATAAATCCTTTTTAACAAGTTCTAGTTTCTAGAATGGCATGTTCAAATAGTTTGGTCCTATTAGTTTTATTAACAAAAATCTCCGATTCCTTTATAAGATGTTTAATTCCTCTTACTATCACCTTTAAAGGGACTGACTTGATTTTCATCTAAATAAGTTACAAGTGTAATTCTCTAGTCCCCAGTCCGTGGGCACTTCATGGGTCTCAGTTCAGCGTAAATCAACACAGTGACCTTCCCATGAGTTTCCCACTGGAGATTTTAAAGTAGTTTTAATACTTTCCACAGAGTACCCTGTCTTTCTCTAGGCTTTTGTCAAATTAATAATGGCATGTGGTATTCCTCAGCATAACCTGCCAAAACGTGATAATTTCCTTGGAAGAAAAGCCATGAGCTGCAATCACACGTCTGAGTTGACAGACATCCAAATGGATCCTATATAAAAAGAAAAGGTTTGTGTCTTCTGGAATATGGATGTCCACTTTTAATAAATTCAAACAGATCCCAACATAAACATCTTCAAACTTGATGGGTTTTACGTGACTCATCATTTCATAGATTTTTGGCACCAAATCTCTGGACATTATATAACCCAACCCACTGCAGTAGGGAGGAAACACCTTGAAGGGATACTCCTGGTATGAAATATGGGCTTTCTGGTAAAATCCTCTATAGGAATAGTTATCGATTAGAGGATAACCTGTGAAAAACTTCTCTGAGTGGTTTACATTTAAAAGGTACTTCACTAAGTTTCCAGTATTGATGAAAACGTCAGTGTCTGTCTTCATGATGTACCTGGCATTGGGGCAAAATTCAGTTACCCACCTGAATGCCATAATTGTTTTCAAGGTCAGATTATTATACGTGTCTAGGAAATCCTGCCGTATTATGTCACCGTAAAGAAGGTGTTCATCCTCTAAGGACAATGTTAACATTTTGTCCTCCTTTTCGGCCTGCTGGCCTAGTAAGAAAAAGGTAAGAACCTCATAACCCCACCAAGACTTTTTTTCACCCCAAGTAACTCTAATGGCCTGTCTGGCTTTCACATCTGAAGGGTGTGAGGTCACCAGGATGACAAGAAATGGGTTTTGGTGAGAGCAGTTTGAATGCTCTCGAAGCGTGAAGCGAAAGTCTTGTCTGTAAATGGGTTCATACTCGTAGAAGTACATCCAGTTTACACGTTCTATCACATTGTAGTGGGGCAGGCTGAGGTACCACATCACAAGGAAACTCAGCAGTGACAGCAGCAGGAGGCTCCATTTGAGGGATCTCAGTGACATCCTACTCGGAAGGGTGGTCAAGAGAACCAGGGCCATCCACAGCAGCTCAGAAGCACACGAGTCTCAGGTTCTAGGAGATTATCAAAGACCTGGTTAGTAGTATTCCACCACCCAAGACACATTATTAAATGATATCTGATTATCTCCTTAAAGTGAAAGAGATGGGACAATAAAAGCTCCCAAGCAAAACCAAGAATCCTGATCCAAGCCTACTTAATTTCATTTAACTAGAAGCAAATGGATACCAACAACCAAGAGTGCATTTTAGCTTTTTACATCAAGATCAAGGTTAAAAACATATCCTTCATTACTTTGGGAAAAATAATACTTTTTGTTTGATTTAAATAACTATTGAGATATGATTTTGAGGGGCGCCTGGGTGGCTCAGTGGGTTAAAGCCTCTGCCTTTGTCTCAGGTCATGATCTTGGGGTCCTGGGATTGAACCCCGCGTCGGGCTCCCTGTTCAGCGGGGAGCCTGCTTCCTCCTCTCTGCCTACTTGTAATCTCTCTCTGTCAAATAAATAAATAAAATCTTTAAAAAAATGTATGATTTTGTCCTGGATGTCTAGAGAGACACAGAGAGATGCATAATGGGGGTTAAAAAACAAACCTGCAATGAAAAAAAAAAAGCCAAACAAACCCCAAACCCAAAACAAAAAGCTGCATTTTTTTTCCTCACCGGTATGGAAAAGACATTAAAGAAGTTAATGCAAGGAGATATGCAAGGAGATTCTAGCAAATGCGGAATAAGGAAAACCCAGTAGCTACAATTATTCATGCGAGATGGGAGGAAAACAGAGACTCTTCACCTGAGAGGCAAGTCCTCTAGACACAAACAGGATAACCATTTCCAGGGTTTTTAAATGCTCAAGACTGTGACAGAGCTTTTATTTGCCCCAAACACATCCCAGCTCCCCTTTCACCGCACTAGATGAAATCAGTGCTCAGTCTAGATAGCAAGCACCTAAATTAAAGGCCTGTCCCTAGTACTTAGTGTTTTCCATTGTAATTCAGAAACCCTGCGCCAGATCGGAATCATGGGATGGAACCTTTAAGAACATGGGCTTTTTACACAGACCCCTAGCTGAGACGAGAACAGAGGAAGGGGATGCAGAGCACGCCGCCGGCAGTGACAGTGTGGCCTCAGCTGTGCACTAGATCCCAAGGACAAGGGGATACAATTCAGGATCCCCAAGGGGTTTCCTGGTACCATGATCTAAAGACAAACACGTACTAAGTGTTTCCTAGATCTTCCCCATTCACAGACTGTGTCAGGCACTAAAAACACCAGAGGAAAGAGATGGGAGAAGAAGGCAATCCCAAGGCAATGGGGAAACATGGCAGACTGTTTATATCAGACGCTAAGGGACTTCAGAAGAACGGACAGATCAACAACATGGGGGGCAGGCTGAGGAGGCTGTGATGGTGCCCTTTCACCCACAAGCATCTTGGGGGAGGGCCCTGGAGAGCCAGAATTTGTTGGGGGGGGGGCGTACACTAATGTCATCATATGGGAAGGCTGGCCTCCCAAGGGTTCTACTTTGAGTCAGTCTTAGGTCTCTGGACACAAAGCTCTTTTGCCTCTTAATACTATGAAGATGGTCCGATCTCAAGACTCCTTGTCCTCTTTGTCTGGCCATATCATACCTGCTCTGCCTAGTTCTGGTCAGGGTAATCTTTCCTTTCTATAGTGCTTTCTATACTTTAAGTCACAGAATACAATGGAATGTTCTGGCAAACTCTCCAGTTCAGTTTCATGTACATGTGTCTTGCCTCTCCATTTATATTCTACGACCTTGGTGGCAAAGTTTTTCTCACAATTATCAAAGTGCAAGACAGAGAGACCTACAGCAAGAGGGCAAGGAACACAGACTCGTCTGTTGTGCTATTTCTAGTTGTATAAGAATAAAAGGTAGGTCTGTCCACCCCACTCCATCCTCCTCCCGCCCCCTTACTAGTCTTACACAGTCAGCTCCTGGAAAAACGTGAAACAGAAGAGACCTAGAGAAAGAATTAGTGAAGTAATTAACCTCTTCTTACATATTCTCCTCATCAGGCTACTAGACACCACACAACCTTAGGGCGCTCAATTTACACCTCAGCCAACGACAGCTTGTACATTTATTACAACAGTTGTCAGGTGTAGTTTTATGTCTCACTCTTATAATCAGCCATTATAATAAACTTTGGACAAAGAGAAGGAAAGTTTCCTGTGTGAGGAGCAGCATTTATGGTTGCATCGAGGCAATGAAGGCCCCGTTACTCTTCAATAATGGGAAGAACTCAAGACAGCAAATCTTATCACAGAAGTTATGTTACGTGTGTTCTGTAAGCCATGGTTTCCGAAAGTGAAAATGTGCCTGTGGTTGTGAGGACTACTGCTTGTGGGCCCACAAAGGAAATAAAGCAGCAGCAAAGAGAAGAAGAACACTCTAGTCCAAAATAGGGGAAAGGTCTTTCGAGGACTGGGGCCAGACAGACTTTAGATTACCCACAACACAGGTGGCTCTAAAGACAGAGACCACAGTCCACACCCCAGCTCTGACCTTCAACAAACAGGGCGAGCAGGTATGTGCTTTATCTATCAGAGCCCCAGTTTCCGCATCTCTGCACTGAAGATGTCAGGACAGTGTAAATGGGGGATAACATGGACAAAACATGTAGCTGGCCATTAAGCGTTCAGTAAATAGATTCTGCATTCACCAGCTGTGCTCCTCCCTGGGCAGCTATTCTTTCCTGTTTGTGTTCTCTAAATTGATTTTTATTGTCAAAGGAGTTATTCTAAAAATAATAATAATAATAATAATCTTTATGAATTCTTACTACTTAAAGAAAAATAGGTTTCAAAGCCATAAACATATTTCTATTTCTTGCCTTCTTGATTTATTTCTTCTGCGTGAAAGACCTTCAATTTCACCAACTGGACATTCAGTAGTATGCAGCAGTCAAAAATAATGCTTGAAATTTCTGTAAGATAGAGAAGAAACTTAATAGCATTTACATATGGGTCAGGGGATCAGAGGTCAAAGAGAGGAAAGAAGCAAGCCCACCTTCTCCAGTCTCTTTCTGAACTAGAAACAGATAAGGAAATAAAAAGTTAAAAAAATTAATACTAGTCCACAGAATTCAGAGAGTTCATGGCCTCATCATGGAAAAGGAGCACTTGGCTTAAAACATACATCTAAGGGGCACCTGGGTGGCTCAGTCGTTAAGAGTCTGCCTTCAGCTCAGGTCTGAGCTCCGCATCAGGCTCCCTGCCCAGCAAGGAAGCCTGCTTCACTCTTTCCCATTCCCCCTGCTTGTGTTCCCTCTCTCGCTGTCTCTCTGTCAAATAAATAAATAAAATCTTTAAAAAAACCCAAACAACAAACATCTAAGTTCTCACATCATCTGGTGCCTTTGGTCACCCTACCACAGTTTCACTTTCCTGAATAAGAACTCAGGGGTCACTAAAACAAGTGAAACACAAAACTTCTAAAAGACACTGTGCTGGTATCCTCTCTTTCGTCCTCTGTTCCACACATGCATTCACAGCAGGCCACCCTGGCGTGGGACTGCAGACCACTACTTCCCAAGCCACCCTTCCCCTTTGAACCTCCATCTCTACTCACAAATACCCCAGGCACATTGATAAACTGTGAGAAAAGGAACAGTGAGGCGAATCTCACTTCCCGCCATGATTCAGTATGTTCCTGTCTTGGTTTTTACTAGTCAAGTTTGAAAACAAGAGCAAGACATGAAAAAAGGGGAGGCACTGACATACATTACTCCTTATACAAAAAATGTTCCCAATAAAGACTCAAGGGGGAGAAAAATTCACCTTTCAGTGCATTAAAAGAAAATATGGATGAGTATTTTAATAGTTTTGAAGTAGGGAAGACCTTTCAATTACTCAACCCTAAGGAAATAATATAATTTCAAAAAAATTTCTTGAAGAGAGATTGAAAAACAAAAAAATAAAACAAAAAACTGAAAAAATAAACAACAATAAAAAGTATAAACAAGGCTGAAAGATTAAAAAACAAACTGGGAAAAAACACCTGAAGTTTTATGACAAAGATTTGTAAGCCCCCCAAAAATTAAGAACAAGACGAATACTACAAGAGAATTAATGGCCAAAAGATAAATTCTCAAGAGAACTACAAATGATCAACAAAATAAGAAAAGACATTCAAACTCACAAGTAAGCAAAAATACTGACAAAATTCGCAAACCAGCAAATTCAAGAAAAAAAAATGACAATACTCAGTATGTGTGAGGGGAAAAGGCATCTTGTGCACTCTGGAGGGAAATTTGAAAACAAGTATCAAATTTTTAAACCTGCACACCTTGTGACCAAGCAATACCACTGCTAGCAATTTACCTTAAAGGAATAAGCAGGCAACTGTGTGCAATTTAAAAAATGAAAAAATTTGATTTAAATGCCTCCCAATAGAGAAGTGGTTAAACAAAATTATGATACATCCATACAAGAGCATGTATTTATTCATTATATATAACGAAACTTACCGATATTCCCTTGATATATCACCAAATGAAAAATGCAGTTGTAAAACTGCTTATATGCTGTGAGTCCTTTTGAAAAATGAAAAGATAATTATCTATAAACCCATAGAGTCACATATGCTGAGCAAGATTTCTAGAAGGATATGTACCAGTATGTCACTGTTTCTATTCTGTGGGATTTTGGAAGATTTCTTCTTTCTTTTGTTTTTCTTTTTGTATCATTTGGATTTTCCATGCTATTCATGTATTGTCTTTGTAAATACATAAAAACAAAGCCAAAAAATTTAATTTTATGTCTGCATATGCTCCACTGCACGGTAGCAACCCTAACCTAGCAGTCAGGATTCTGGGTTTCATCATATCCTAGTTCTTCTCCCAAAGTGTGACCGTGTACAATTCATGATATTTCTATTAGGTATAATTCTCTCTTATTTTAGTGAATATTATCTCCACATAGTAAGGAATGACTTTAAAAATCCAGTACAAAATACAGTAATTCTAACATAAATTTAAAAGAATTTACATTAGCTAATAATAATAGCACTTTAGATATATGTATATATACACACAGATAAATATAAAAATTTATGAAGTGCTCACAACAAATATTATTAGTTTCCTCCCAATAACTCTATATAGTAGACCAGTTGGTTTTACTGTACCTATTTTATAAATGAATTTTAGAGATTTCAAGTGAATTGAAGACGAAATAAAGACACTTTCAAACAGATTAGGACTTATAAAGTCTACAAACTCTAGCTGAAAAGTACCAAAGGAATATATTTTAGTACATAGAAAAATGAACTCAGGAGGAAGGAATGGCATGAAAGAAACAAATGGAAGCAAGGAGATAATTAAAAGATAGTATAAACTAATACAGAGAGTAAAGCAAAAAGAGAAAGGAACAAGAAGAACAAAAATAATCTTTTTAATGTGAAAAAGTGAAACTAAAATACCATATAAAAATGACATGGTTGCTGTAAAAAAATTTTCAGAAAATTAAAATATGTTAATATTCTTATCTAATTCAGGAGGAACAAGGAGTGATAAACTTTAAGACTGTGCAAAAAAATTCATTTAAGAATATACATTAACCTTTAGAAGGACCACTGAATTAATAGATACTGAGTATATATTTTCTGTACTGATTGAGAAATAAACAAAGCAAGCTATCAAATCAATAAGGGGTAGGATAAGAGAAAAAAAGCAGAGAAAATGCATAGCAAATAGAAAACACAAAAGATGTCGGAAGTAAATATAAATGGAAGCCTCTGATTCTTGGCTTCAACTCAGGTCATGCATGATCTCAGGGTCGTGAGATCGAGCCCTATGTCAGGTTCTGCCCTGGGTGTGGAGCCTGCTTGAGTCTCTCTCTTTCTCTTACTTCACTCCCACCCCTGCTCTAAAACAGTAAAATTAAGTTTAAAAAAAAAATAATAAAATAAATATAAATGTACTGTCAGAGTAAATATAAACTCACCTACTAAAAGACAAGAGATTCTCAAACTGGCTTAAAATTCTGCCATTATACTGCTTATAAGACAAATGCCTAAAACAAAACAACACAAAAATTTTAAAATTTGTAAAAAAGAAAACATATCAGAAAATGCCAATCAGAAGCCTGCTGCAATTAAATATTAATGTCACATATTTTAAATAAACAGTATTTAAAAGGGACAACAGGATTTTGCTACAAATAAAAGGAGCCATCCAAGAAGATAATTTAACAATCATGAAGCTATATAAACATAAAAACATGGCCTCAAAAATATATAAAGCAAACTCTGAAACGTATGAGTAAAAATGGAAAAATCTAGAATCCTAATGGGAGGTTTTTAACAAATCCCTCTAAATAACTAATATATTTAGCAGGCCAAAAATAAGGATATGCGTGTTTCAAATAATATTAACAAATTTGGTTTAATAGAATAGTAATATTCCTTTCAAATTACATGAAACATTTATTTAAAAAGTTGATCATGTTAGGTTATATAAGCCATGTCAAGAATTTTTCAAACTCAATTTAACAGGAGTGCCTTGCTAGCTCAGTTGATAGAGGATGCAACTCTTGATCTCAGGGTTGGGAATTCAAGACCCACACTGGGTGCAGAGATTACTTAAAGAAAAACAGAAACAAAAACAAAACAAACCTCAATTTAACAGAGGCCACACTACTTGACATTATTTGACGACAATATAAAACAAAAACATAACTTGAAAAACACATAAATAAAAAAACTTGTTTGGAAACTCAACATCCTACAAATTTCTGTTTAATCCATAAATTTAAAGGGAATACCATATTGGAAAGTGTACAATGTGTGCAACTGAATAAGATCAATTTACTACATTTCAGAGAGGCACTACTACATCAACCCCTTAACTGAAAACTATTGGTTTGGGGCAGGGTGTGAGAGAGAAAACAAGCATTTTTTTTTCTGCTTTAAAGAATGATCTATAGTTTGGGGGAGACAAATGGCTCCAATCGAAGAGGGAAAACTCCTCTTTCTATGCCAATTGTAAATGTAGGTAGAATGACAGAATAAGAAAACTATCATTTTTCAACTTCTCATGAAATTATTGATTCAGGCAATGATTATTAATCAGTGTTTTAAACATCAAAGGAAAAATTAATAAGGAATCGGACATTCATGTGGTATGAAAGTAACACCACAAAGATAACCTTTTACTCACAAGGACTGAAGCAATATAAACTTTACATTGGAAAAATTGGAGTGCTAATAATCAATGTTAGCATTATAAATGGTGGAACAAACACCTACTATTTATCTCCTAATGAGATTCAGTGTGAAATGACATTATCTTTGATGAATCCTAGCCAAAAATGTTAACTGGAATCTAATCAAAATTTACACAAAATACAGAGAATAGAAGAACAAGCTAAGGAACACCAAGGCAACATTCAAAGAAATCCAAGAGCTGGGATTATCAGATAGCATGGTGTCTTTAGCTAGTTAGTACCATGAAAAAAGGGACAGCTATAGATTAAAAAAGATCTAAGGACACACAAATTGCAATCTATGGTCCTGGACTGGATCCCGTAGAAATGTGAATATGACCTAAGTATTGGGTGATGCCAGGAGGATTATTAATCTATTCAGGTGTGATAATGTTAACAGGCTACAAAAGAAAATGTTCCTGGGTAAATAAATGTGGTATATCTACACAATAGAATACTATTCAGCTACAAAAAGAAACAAAGTACCGATACAGGCTACAACATATCTATTTTAAGAATTCAGAACACGGGGGTGACTAGGTGGCTCAGTTGGTTAGATGTCCGACTCCTGATTTCAGCTCAGGTCATTATCTCAGGGTTATGGGATTAAGCCCTGTGCTGGGCTCCACACTCAGTGTGGAGTCTGATTGGGATTCTCGCTCTCTCTCTGCATCTGCTCCCCCGATCTCTGCCTCTCCCTCCCGCTGCTTACACTCTCTTTCAGAATAAATAAATAAAATTAAAAAAAAAAAAAAGAACTCAGAACTTGAACCTAGAAATCATTATGCTAAGTAAAAGAAGCCTGAAACAAAAAACTATATATATATATATGACTCTATTAATGTGAAACATCCAGAAAAGGCAAATCTATAGACAGCAGGCTAGTGGCTGCCCAGTGGTGGCATAAGCAACTGGCTGCAAATGGAGATAAAGAATCATTTGGCGGTAATGGAAATATTTTAAAATTTGATTGGGTGATGGCTATAGCACTCTGTAAATTTGATATTATTGAATTATACAATTAAAATGAGATATTTTCTGGTATATAAGTCATACCTTAATAAAGCTATCAAAAATGAAATTTAAAAAACGTTTCCTATTTCTAGGAGTATACATTTAGGAGTAGAAAGTCAAGATATCTGTATTTACTTTAAAATATTTCAGTAGTAAAAACTAAAAGGAGTTAAGAAAACAAATTCCCTTTCCCATTCCTTTATGTTGGAATAGGAAATGGTAACACCTCTCAGGAGGGACATACTTACACAAGTTACAAATACATTTACTCTTTTTTCAGTAGTTTTGATCCTGGAATTTATTTGAGGCACAGCCATATATATCTCTAAAATGATAAGACATTTTATTGTTATTAGCTACAACATTATAACAGCAAATGATTAGAAGTAACCCAAGGGATCATTAATAAGGGATTACTCACACAAACAATGACACATCCACACAATGGAATACTATACAGATGTTTTAAAAAAAGAATGAAGATGTTTTCTAAGTATTGACATGGAAGGTGTTTAGAATATATTAAGTGGAGAAGAAAGATACAGAATGATGTTTATAATATGCTAACTTTTATGTTTAAAGGAAGAGAAAACAGGCACCTGGGTAGCTTAGTCTGTTAAACATCTGACTCTAGATTTCTGCCCCGGTCATGATTTCAGGGTTGAGATCTACCTGAGATTCTCTCCCCCTCCTTCTCCCTCTAGAGCCCCTAGTCTCTCGCTCTCTCTCCTCCTAAAATAAATCAATCTTTAAAAAAAAAAGTAAGAGGAAAAAATATGTATAGTTGTATGTGTATGAGAAAAATAATGGAAAGACACATACAATGGGTAGGGAGGAATAGGATAGATCAGTAAAGGGGTGAGAGCATCCCCCCCCTTTTTTAAAGATTTTATTTATTTATTTGAGATAGAGAGAGAGAGAACATAAGCTGGGGGAGGGGCAGACGGAGAGGAAGATGCAGACTCCCCACTGAGCAAGGAGGCCAATGCAGGGCTTCATCACAGGACCCTGGGCTCTTAATCTGAGCCAAAAGCAGACACTTAACTGACTGAGCCACCTAGGCTCCCTGAGAGCATCCCTTTCTTGTATTACTTGATATTTCTTTGTTATATTAAATAATATTACTTGGTTATATTACTTTATAAGTTATATAGTTTTTACATTAATTTGATTCTTAAAATACCTGAATACATTAAAATTCAAAACAATGAAAATAGGGGCACCTGGGTGGCTCAGTGGGTTAAGCCTCTGCCTTCGGCTCAGGTCATGATCTCAGGGTCTTGGGATGGAGCCCTACATCGGGCTCTCTGCTCAGCAGGGAGCCTGCTTCCTCCTCTCTCTGCCTGCCTCTCTGCCTACTTGTGATCTCTCTCTCTGTCAAATAAATTAAAATCTTTTAAAAAAATAAAAAATAAACTGGTACATATAAAAACACACTGGATATAAGTAAAGCAGTCCTTACAGAAAACTCATAACCTTTTAAAACAATATACATTTTTAAAAGTAGAATTATATACATTTTTTTGTGTCCACTAGATTTTTCTAAACCTGGTATACAATTTACATACAATAAAATTTACCCTTTCATTTTACTGTTCTGTACATGTAACCACCAGCACAATCAAGATATGAATCAATTCTATTACAACAAAAATTCTACTAAGGTCCCTTAATCAATCCTTCCCTGAACCTCCAGGCAACCACTGATCTGTTTTTCATCCCTATAGCTTTGCCAAACCAGAATATGTCACATAAACAGAATGATACCATATGCATACTTTCAAGTATGATGAATAATCATTTTTTGAAAAAAGATTGAAAATAAACGAGCTGAGTACTTAGTTCAAGAAGTTAAAAAAATAATTCCAATGTTATTACAGAAACAAGAAAACAGAAGGAATAATAAAGATAAAGTGGAAAACAATGAAAAACCAAAAAACCAAAAAGGAAGATTATTAAAAAACAAACATTAGGAATAGAAGGGAAGTACAGATACTAAGTTAGAACTTGTTAGAGAAACTATAGCAAACTTAACAGTGAAACTTTAAAAATATTTTTATTAAAGCCAGAAAAAAGACAAGGATGCCTATTATCGCCTCTACTATTAACTGTTGTTCTAGAGAGTGTTAATGCCACTAAAACAAGAAGAGGAAATAAGATGTAAAAACTGTTAAGGAAGGGAAGAAAACCTGCCATTATTTTCATATTATGTAATCATCTACATAGAAAACAAAGGGAAAAAGACAACAGATAAAAACTAACATGTTTACCAAGATGTTGGGTATGAGCTCACATATATATCCCAAACATTAAAAAACCCAAAAATCTAAGGAAAAACACAGCAACAACAAAAACTACAGTGTGTCAAATAAAGCTAACAAAAAATGTGCAGGACCCTAATGCGGAAAGGTAAAAACCTTATCTGAAGAATATTTAAAAAAAAATGTGAATAAATGAGATACACATGTTCAGGGCTAAAAAAAAAAAACCTCAAAAGTAAAGATTTCACCTTCCTAAATTAATCAATACATTCATAGGATTATGAAAGGAACTTAATGATCTAACAGTAACCAATACAAATTTGAACACAAAGAATGAAGCTGGGGGTGGGCTGGGTGTTATCAAATCCTGTGAAAGACCCACAATAATTAAAACAGAGTAGCAGACAAACAGATTAAAGCTGAATAGTGCCAAGACCTGAGGCAGATCCACACATACACTGGGACCTGAAAAATGGCAGAGGCTGCATCACAAACCAGTGGGGAAAAGATTCAATAAATGGTTTGGAATAAATGTGGCAAAAGTAAAACCACATTCATATTTACTTTCAAAATAAAATTTAGGTGGATATGATAATTTTAAAAAGTAAAAAGAAAAAAAAGGAGAAATACATCAGGTAACATTAAAATATAAAGCTTACAGGAAAAGGCAAGTTAAAAGGTCAGCCACAGACTCAGAGAAGATATTTACAAGTCAAACAAAGGACTGATATCCAGAATCTTTTCACTATATTTGTTATATAGTATATATTTGTAATAATCTGTTATTATTCTTTGTATAAAGTTTATATAAAGCTTACAAATAAAAAGGAAAATGGGTGACATGTGATTAAGAAGTTCACAGAAAAGGAAATCAGAAAAGCCAATAAACATGAAAAGAGGGTCAGTCTCACTAGTGATCAGGGATATGCAAATTAAAGTCAGATACCAAATTTTTAACCCATCAGGAAATATCAAAAAGTTTATTAATCAGGTATTAGAGTAAACGCTATTTGTTACACGCTGTGGGTCAAAGTACACCATCACTGCCCCCTTGGTAGGTAAGCAATATGGCCACATCTAGTAAAGTGAAAACCAGACTTCCCTTTCCTAGGACTACATCCTAGAAAAACTCTTATATGTGTAGACACATGGAGACATGTGCAAGCACGCTCACAATGGGGCTATGAAGACAGATAATCTGAGGCAATTTAAATGTCTATCCATTAGATAATAAATCAATAAAACCTGGTACTGACTTCCAGTGGAATCCTATAAGACAGTTAAAAGAAATGAACTGGATTTATACACAGAGCATCAATTTGGATGGTATTAAAAAAAATGTTGAGTAAAATACACAAGTTGAAAAATTAAATACCATTTATAAATGGTATTATTTGGTATATTACCAAATATAAAAATTTAATACCATTTATAAAAGTAATTCTAAACAGCACCCAAGAAACAGTGAGCTTCAGAAGCAGCTATGCACAAAAACTTTTTCTTCTCTCCAGGGAGGCGGGGGTGGGGTGGGGGGTGGACAATGATGACAGAGATGGAGGGAGAAGCAGACTACCTGCTGAGCGGGGAGCCTGATGCAGGGCTCCTGAGATCATGACCTGAGCCAGTCAGCCACTCGACCAACTGAGCCACCCAGTAGCCCCCACACAAAATTATTTTTTAAAGAAACTGTAGGAATACCTCCCACACTCAGCACTGTGGGTGTCGCTGTGGAAGAATGAAAGGGGCATGTGGTGAAAAGGGGACAGAGAAGACTAGCCACAAACACTACAAAGTATTAGCATTTGTTAATTCAAGGTGATGGAAATACAGGCAGTCTCTTCTATTTTTAGTTTTCTTTGTATTTAAAATTTATCAAAACAGGAAGAAAGCATAATAAAAATGCTTGGATTTCAGAGTTAAATGGCTCACCTAAATCTCAGCTGTAATACTTAATGGTTGTGTGACTTTGGGGAAGTGACTTAATTTCTCAAAACTGTCTTTTTTCAGCTATAAACCAAGTACCACAACACCAATTCAGTTACCGTGAGGTTTCTATGGGAGAACACAGACTATTCAGTCAGTACACTCAGTAGTTTCTGAAGTTCAAGTGACACTCAGGTGTGTGGATAAATGTGGACCCACTCTGATGTCACAGGAAGCAAAGTGGCCTGGCCTGAGACTTGGGACTGGCTCCCACTGTGACAAGGGGAGCACGGGGCAGCTGTTCTCCCGGCACGAGCCTCCTTAGGAAGGCCGAGCTTTGTGAACCCTGACACTGCTCTGAATCGTATGTCCCAGGAGAGGGACAGAGAGAATCTAAAACATCGATGAAGAGGAAAGTATAAAAAGGCCCAACAGGAAAATATACCATTATTTTATGACTGACTTCTTAAGCAATAATGTCATTTATCACTGTGAAGAAATTATATTTATAATTTTAAAATAATTTCCATTTTATAAAAGATGAACTTGTGATTATATTAACCAAACGTACATGCACCAACTAGATTCTAAATAATTTACTTTAAACAAACAATCTTCTCTACCCTACAAGCCTAGCATGATGATGGTGCACAGCAGGCCACCAGTAATCTCTTGTCCATTTGGTGACTGATCCACAACAGCTGAAGAAACATCTCAAGTAATAGAAAACCTCCAGAGACAAAACAGGTTGGCTGCTTCCAATGAAACCTCCATCCTCAGAGAATAAATCTGCATCTCAGTTATTAACACCAGAACTTTCTGGGAGCCAAAGACAGCTGCATCTGTCTTATCCACAAGTGTTACAGAGCCCTCAAAAGGGCTCCATGGACCCCCCCCAAAAAAGGAAGTCATTCAAATAAACTTAAATTAATTTTTCTTAAGGGAGGGCTCCTCAGTTTTTAATACGCTAATGAACATTCTCTGAGAAGAGGCTGTATTATGCAATATTTCTCAAATTTATCTGAAGACCCTATTTTAATTTTCAGTGCCTCTAATAAGGACTGAACTCTACACTTTGGAAAATTTCCTAGATCATCTTTGTAGCCACTGTATTAGTAAACTAATTTTGGTGAATTAAAAAATAAAAATTTAAGCAGTAGTTTGGAGTTAAAAAAACTGTACAAACTGGTTCAATTTTTTTTGGCAAAGTTTTTAATGTTAGTCACTAAAGCTGAGTAAACACGTACCCTGTGATGTAGCAGCTCCCAGTCCTAGGTGGAACACTCAACAATATGTAAATAGGAACACCAAAAAATGTTCAAAAAAGTTCATAACAGCACACTATTCATGATAACCCCAACCTGGAAACAACCATGGTACAAGGGAGAAACAAATTTATATAACAGCGCCTTATACAAAATGGAAATGGACAAACTACAACCTCACGTGACATTCTAGAGAGTCTCTCAAACACAATGCTGAGCTAAAGAAGCCAGACACAGAAAGAGTAGACACTACGATTCTATTTACACAAAGCTGAAAAGCAGGCAAAAATAATCTATGGTGTTAGAGATTACCAAGGACACTGATAAACCCTGGAGACAATTAGGAAACATAATTGGTAGGGGCCTGAGGGGACTTTCCGGGGTGCTGGCCATGTTCTATTTCTTGACCTAAATGGTGCCTACAGGTGTGTTCACGGTGATAATTCATTTCCTAATCTGTATATATATATATTTTTGGATGTTATACTTCAAAAAAGGTAAAGATCCTGGGATCAAGCGCCACATCAGGCTCCCTGCTCATTGGGGAGTCTGTTTCTTCCCCACCCTCTACCCCCTCCCCACTCATGCTCTCTCTCTTGTTCTATCTCAAATAAATAAAATCTTTAAAAAAATGATAACTAGTAATTTATTAGTTCGATATAGACCTTCTTATTTTACATAAAAATATACTGGGAACTATGGGGCACCTGGATGGCTCAGTCAGTTAAGCGTCTGACTTTTGATTTCGGCTCAGGGCATGATCTCATGATGATGGGATGAGAACCAGTGTTGGACTCCGTGCTCAGCAGAGTCTGCTTGAGAGTCTCACTCTCCTTCTGTCCCTCCCCTCCCATGCACTCCCCCTCGCCTCTCTAAAATAAATAAATCTTTAAAAAATATATGCTGGACACTAGAAAACTGGGGGACTGGTTGGGGTGATCAGTCCAAATGCAAGGACTCTAGAGAAACAGAAGAATTGTTCAATGGTACAATTATTTAAGCGAAAATAACCTGAAATTCTTTCCTGGGATACAAAAATGTTGATTATTTTCTGCAAAGGGAAAGCAAATTCAATTATTTTCAAAAACATAACACTCTTCTAATTGCAAGTGTCATATATGTTCATTAGAGAACTGTGAATGCAAAAACAAAGCACAGACAATGAAAGCTTCAGGGTAACAACGTTAACACTTTCTGAAGAAGCTCTTTCTATCCTGGTTGTCTCTCTATCCTGTTTGCCTCTCAGGAATACAAAAGCCCCCCATTTCATCTGCTGCCATGCCTCCTCCCATCCCTACCTCGGCCATAATGGCTTCGTTTCTGAGCCCTGACTGTGCAAACTTTCCCACCCTCGGGGGATCTGCACTTGTTGTCCCTCTAACTCAAAAGCTGGATCCTGAAAAGGCTGGCTCCTCCTGCTTCAGATTCCCACAAAATGTCACTTAGGAGACTCCTCCCCTGACCCCTTATCCCAAGTTATTCCCCACCCATACTTTCTGTCACACCCCTCATTATTCTCCTCTAGGCAATTAACCCAGCTGGATCTTCTGTCCGTTCTTCTATTATCTGTTCCCTTTCCAAGAATCTGAGGTTTGTGAGGGAAAAGGCCTTGCACGTCTTTGTTCCCTCCACATCCCTGGAGCCTAGCACAGAGTAGGTGCTAGGTGGATATCTGAATGCTGTGCACATGGCCTGGTAATGCGGTTTTATCCATCCAATATATTAAGAAAAGATCCCCAACAAAAACTGAATTCAAAAGCAAACTCCTGAATCTGTTAGATTATGCTTACTTTTCTTCAGCTCTCTTATGATACAAAATCTTCTTCTAATAGGCTACACTGATTCTGATCACGTTCATTTTAAAAGGTCCAGACATGAAAAAGCAAAAACAAACCAAAAAAACAAAAAACAAACAAAAAAAAACCCACCACCAAAAACTACATTTCTAAGCCCGGGCATACAAGCTTTAGGGGTCATCCAAGGAGAAAACGTGTGTTATCATTAAAGATAATTATAAAAATACTGCCAGTTGTGCAAATTATGACTCTTCTTCCACATAAAAAACAGTAGTGCAAAGGGCAGAAATCCTAATAGCCCCAACAAGGCCCTGTGCATACTGAGTGACACACAGTCATGTCATGACACACGTCATGTCCTATTCCTTACAGAGGGAGAACCGCACATGAATACACATCATGAAGAAAATTTCCCTACTAGCTCCCTCTCCAACTGAACATATTAATTCATAAACAAAGCAAAATAAAACTCTACCATTCTGACCTCCTCTGATTATATTAGAAACAAACAAAATCAGTGATGCCTACTACTTCTCTCTTCCCTTTTCTTTCTGAATCCAGTGGTTCTTAAACTTGGCTGTATATTATAATCTCTCCGAGAACTTGAAAACCTCTAGAAGCCAGTCTGTGCCCGGGACTAACTAAATGAGAGTTGCAGAGGGCAGTGAGGCTCAGGTGGCAGTATCTTTAAAGTTTTCCAGGTGATTCCAGTGTGCTGCTCTAGACCTCACATTCCAAGTACAGTGCCTGAGTACCAGCTGGGAACCTGCTAGGAATGCAGAGCCTCAGGCCCAACCCCACCTGATTGCGGTGAATCAGAAACTGTATTTCATGAAATAACACATGTTGAACATTTAGGATGGGGTTGGCACACAGTAAGAACTAAGTAGATGATACTGCTATTATTACTAAAGTACACTACATGCTCCTCTAACTTACTCTTATTTGTTTACACCTGCTCCATTTACAGACCCAGCAGCTGGCTCCCAAGGTCTCTTATAGGGCACCATATGGTCTACAGCAAATGCAGACATGCAAATAAATCCTAGCTTATCCACATTCTCTCTCCAAATCAGTAAGTTTTTTTTTTCTTTTTAGTAGGCTCCATACCCAACATAGGGCTTGAACTCACGACCCTGAGATCAAGAGTCATGTGCTCTTACCGACTAAGCCAGCGAGGCACCCCAATAAGCTTCCTTTTAGAATCCAAAGACGATGTTTCCTCTAGCATCTTCAACTTCCTAACGTTTTGCTATGCTGAACATACAAGCCCACAGAACTACTAGTAGAGGTTCACACACCAACTGTGAACTTTCTTGGTTCCTCTTCCACACAAGTTCCTCTCTCCCATGATCCTCCTCCTGCCCCATGATCTTCCCATAACTGGGAATGATTTGAACTCAAAAGTCCTACAATAGGTATTTCTGACAGCTGAAGGAGAACTACAAAATACATTAACCTTTTCAAACTGAGGTGTGAAATATTCAAGTGGCGTCAATCTATTTTAAGGATTGTGCATATTTGATAAAGCTTATATTCCTCCCTCTTACTCTGAAGCACAGCTGGACATATAATGGAGAATCAAATTTTATTTACTGAATGGATGAACTGCAACTGCTATACTTGCCGAATTTAATAACACTTAAAAATGAAATAGGCTTTACTCTGTCGGGGCAAACAAAGTTAATGTTTAAAAAAAAAAACAACTTGCTTTCTACTTTATCCAATTTCTTCACACTCCCCTCTCTCCACAATTTTATTAAAAGCCCCTGCTTCATCCTGGCACTATAGTAAGTAGTATCCATATTTCCACTATTTGTTGATTAAAACAATCTAGGAAGTAGGCGCTACTACACAGCAACTTTTTTCCAGCTGAGGAGACTGAGATGTGGAGACCTGATCATGAGTCAGGCTCTTACAGCGTAAGCAGGGCTGGAAATCCCATATTTCTCATCCTGAGTGAGCTCCACAACCACCGCACCATTAGGCATCTTTCCTAATCTGTGTTAATCTTCATGCTTTCTTCCACATAGTGCAGCACTTCTGATCTTCCTCAGGGATGAAGAGCTGTCAAAGCTAACCCAGAAACTGAAAAAGGCAGGGAATCCATTATGCAAACACTCTTCAATTTCCAAGCAGATCATGCTCTTTCGAATTCTCATCCAGACAATATCCAACTAGTGTTCCTTTCAAGTACACGTTTCAGAAAAGGAGGAATTGCTGAGAAGAATAATGTTAATGAGTTTATATTCCAAATAACCCTGAATAAATTACTGAGCTTTGGTAAACATTAGCAAACACTCAGACACAAAAGCAATGACCTGTCAGGAGCCTGCAGAGATTCAGAGTACTTGTCTGACTGACTCATCTCCATATTCCTCCTCCTGAAGATCAAGGGAGCCTTAGATCATTCACAAGAATCAAGTTTCTCTGAAAAGGGCAGGGCACTGAGTGATCTTTCTGAAGAAAGTGGACAAGTGGGCCCAATGACGGGGCCTCACTGGTTTCAAAACTGGCTGATCCCTCATGGCCAGTGTGTTTTCCTTAGCCCGTCTTGTGTTCAACATATACTTCTTAGGCTCATGCTGGAATATGCTGAGAATATGGTACTGACCCAAACAACCAAATAGAGCAAAAGTGGATGTACCTCTGCACTCAAGGGTGAGCAGTCTGAAAGAGCCACATGACAGAACAGTCTGTGGGAAGAGGCAACAAGATGACTGGGTCTGGAGAGAAGCTAGGAAAGCTGGAATGGAGCAAAGATCACACAAGTCAGGCAGAACAGCAGAAGGCTGACTTGAAAGCTGGGCTTCCTGTCCCTGTTTTGTTATAAACAGCTTTATTCATTGGAGCAAAAGGACAGGGGAAACTGCTCTAGTTAGTAATTCTTCTCAATGTTGCCCTAGGTTAGAAATACTACATATTACAAATCTTTGTCATTATTGTTTGTCAGGCTACATCACCGATTACCTTTCCCTTAGTTATCTGAGTGTATTTCATTCATTTATTCATTCGATATGCCAGACCTGTGTTAGAGGCTGGACTGCAATGGAGAAAAAGTCTGTTGCCTTTTTGTTGTTGTTGACACCATGCAGAAAATAGAGGAAGGCTGAAGACTCCAAGGTTCACACTGAACATTATGGGTAAAGCCCACCTGGAGAAGATGGGAGGGAGAGCTCCCAGCTCAACTGTTTCTGAATGTGGGGTCAGGGTCCATAGCTGGGAGCTGACCCTGCACTCTCAAAATGTGCAGATGCTTAATAAAAACAAAAATTACAGAACCTATTATCAGTTTAGAGAAAAGAACTATTTAACACTGATAAGACTTGATAAGAGTTTTTTCTCTTAGAAAGGGGGTATCTCCATTCTTGAAAACAAAGTCTGTTACCAAAATAGGAGCCAAATATAGCGCTTCTTTATGCTAACTTTAAAAAGCCTGTTCAAAACACAGGGATTTAGGAGAATTCTATGTTCTAGCCCAGGAGTGGCAAAAAATTTTTTTTAAAATAAAAGGGCAGAGAGCAAACATTTCCTTTGTGGGACATACAGTCTCTATCCTAGCCACTTGATTCTGCCTTTGTAGCAAAAATGGAGCCGTAGACAATATTAAACAAATCAGTGTGGCTGTGCTCCAAAAAACTTTATTCACTAAACAGGCTGCTGGTCTGGAAGTGTTGTTCTAGCCCCATGAAATGGCATACCTTAGAACATCAAGAAAATCTCAATCTCCTAGGGTGCCTGGCTGGTTCAGTCAGTACAGCATGTGACTCTTGATCTTGGGGTCGTGAGTTCAAGCCCTACGCTGAGAATGGAGCTTACAAAAAAAAAAAAAAAAAAAAAAAAAAAATTTCAATTNAAAAAAAAAAAAAGAATAAAAAATTTCAATTTCCTAAGATATTTCTTCTCTATGCTTCCTTATTACTGAAGAGGGGATCCTAGTCATGGTAACATGTTCCCACATAACATGGTTCCCGAAGGGTAGACAGGGCTAATGAGTATTAACCTAGGCTATGGATGCTCTAAAGGGACAACAAAAGTCCTGGCTTCCTGACCAATTCAGGGTCAGAAACACAGAATGAAAAATTAATAATCTACCCTAGCTTTCTGGCTTTACTCCCTCATTTCTCAGAGCTGCAGGGGTTACAAGTTATCTTCCTGGCCAAATCTCCCATTGTGCAGCATCTCAGTGCCTCACCCTGGGAATATTCTGTGGGGCTGTTTGTGGAGACAAGACTCCTACAAACCTCCATGCTTCCTGCACATAACCCTCACCCTTCCCTCACATCTAATTCACAATGTACCAAAAGCTCTGGTGCCAAAAGCAAATCGATATTAACAATGGGCAACTTTTTACTGAAAACAAAACAAAACAAAACAAAAACCATTGTTCACAGTCCCCAAAGAGATATTTGCAAAAGACATGCTGTCAAATAAACTGCAACTTTTGAGTGCATATGCTGTGCAAGGCCATTTAAGAGCATGCTATTTGACCTGCTACATTTGACCTCATTCAGGAAGTTGTACAGTGTGGTTACCACATAGTGAGCAGGGATGAGCAATGGTAACTGTTAGAACTGCAAGAAGAAAGTGTATTTGGCCTCAACGTTATATTGTTGTGAATGCGTAAAGGCACTTAATGGGATTCTACCTGTATCACCCAATGGGGGAAAGAACAGAGCTGAAGACTGGTCAGAGAAGGCAAATCATTTCAAGGGATAAGAACAGAGGAAAAAGTATCCACTGGAGTATTTTCTTAGGAATAAAGAGAGTGGAGTCTGAAGTTGAATATGGCCATCAAATTAAGTTTATATAGTTAACTTTTTTCCTGAGTTACCACAATATTTTAATAATAATCCAATTTTTAGAAATGTATGTATCATCCAAAATGGTTTAGTAAAGTTTAACTCTTTACAACTCCTCAAATCCTCCAGGGAAAAAAGATATACTAGAATATACAACAGAATTTGTCGCTGTGTAAATGGTCCTTAAAATCTTGTAAAGGAGACTATTACGGTCAATTTTAACCAGTTAGGGTAATTTCTAAATCAAAATAAGATGAACTTACCTACAGAATTTTGGATGAGACTAAAGCACTAGTAGAAGTTTTTCTGTTTTCCACATTCC
The DNA here is from genome assembly GCA_002007465.1 of Ailurus styani. NCBI lineage: Eukaryota > Metazoa > Chordata > Mammalia > Carnivora > Ailuridae > Ailurus > Ailurus styani. The sequence continues at coordinate 1,691,184 of LNAC01000359.1, forward strand.
ATGCTTAATTAAAAGATTTGCTGGGAACTACTGAGCAAAAGAACAGAAAAAGAATACATCTAAGTCATAACACCATTAAGCAATATGACATTTAAAATCAATGTTCTACACCTCGCAAGCTGCTACAGGAGCAAATTATTATACATCAGCAATCTCTTCATTTCTGGAAAAGCTTTGGTCCTCTCTTCTTTCTTTTTGCTCTCAAATCACCTCATGCATCCAATCTGGAATTATAATTTGGCCACTGTTTTGATAACAGGATTTATTTTCATGGCTGGAATTACTCAATGACCATTCATTTAAATGAACCTTCTAGTCTAGAAGAAAAAGATGTTTTAGACTCTTATCTCTTAATAAATAGCTCTCTTCTCTAGACTGATACAAGTTTAGATGTGCTTTTATCAGGCAACAACACATTCCGAGAGCACAAAATCAGCTCTCCCTACATCCCTCTAAGACACCTGGGGAAAGCTAAAACACAAACCTATTCTCAGCTGAAGACCGCAAACTCAAATCTTCCTTACCTCTGACAACAGAAAAAGGATAATGGTTTGGTAATCTGTTCCTTGGTACCAGCTTTTCCTGACAAAACAGCACGTCCTAAACACTGGTGCTATGTGCAAAATACAGAGGAAAAAACCCACCTCTGCCTTGCAAATCTCCCTCCCAGTCCAACAGTGAGGAGTGGAAGAGAAGGAAATACGGGATGCAAGGCGTGCTTACTACTGGCATCATTCCTTACTGCTTGGGAAAGTGAGGCTCCATTGCACCTTTCAGATTTCTTTTAAAATGCCTGTATGCATTAAGATCGCCTCTGCCAGCCCTAGCTCGTTGGGGTTTCCTTTTCTCTCTGCCCAATTCGCCCATTCTCCTCCTTGGGTCCACATTCCTTACAATCCCTCCCGATGAAAAAGAACCCTCCTACAATCCGCCTCCCAGGCCCTTCCCCAAGCCTTGGGAATGCGTTCGCCCCGGGCCTGCTGGGAAATCCACCGAAACAGAGACATCATCCCACTCCTCTCCCCCGCAGCCACGGCCAATGCTTCCGGGCTGCTCCCCGAGTTTGTCGCCAGAGCGGCCCAGGGCGACGGGGATCTGGGGGCGGCGCCCTAAGGCAGAGCCGGCAGGGCAGCGTGCTCCTTGCAGCCGCGGCCTGGGCCCGCCACGCGTCCCCGCGCCCCTCAGCGTCGCCCAGGGCCCCGCCGGGCCTCTTCCTCCCCGCTCACCGGGATCCGGCGGCAGCTCGTCGCAGAGGCCGGAGCCCCTGGGCTCGGCTGCTCCGGCGCCACCCCGGCCGCGCTCCGGGAGAGGGCCGGAGGGGGCGACACCGCCCTGCCCGCCTCCTGGCCTCGCCGCCCCGGCCGTGCCGTCCCGGGAGCAGCGG
>LNAC01000359.1:1692870-1758749 GCA_002007465.1 Ailurus styani
CCGGGAGCCCCTTGCTCGCTCGCACGCACGCGCGGGCCCTGAGCCCCGGCCGCGCTCCGGCTCGGCCCGCCGCCGTGCGCACTCGCCTGGGTCCCCGCGGCGCGCTCCGTCGCTCCGCCACATCACCTTGCGTTCGGAGTGCTGCAGGCGTTTTACATTTGCGGCCGGCCGAGGCCGGGCCACTTAGCGCCGGACTCTGGCACGGATTTTGCCTTGCTCACTAGCGGCGTCAGTGCTCGGCCTCGAGGCAGCCCTGCAGGGATTTTCTTGTTCGAGTCCGCAAAGAGCTGCTGAGGAGAGAAGCAGCCTCGGGAAGTTCCTGTCTCAGAAGAAATATGCGTTCTGCTAGAATCGAGGGAGAGCGAAGGAGGGGGTGGATACGTCGGGTTACAATGGTCTGGTGTATGAACAGGAGTCCCAGGAAGTCGCTTGCTTTCGGGGAATTCATCTCGAAACTCTTCTTTCCTCTGGAGAGTTCAGACAGAGTCTGTCCTACCCACCGACGTCACTAACTGGGAGAAGCGGTGAGGCTTTGAGGTGTGGGAGCTGGGTGTTGCTGTATGGGTTCTTCCGGCCTTGCCGGTTTTGGGGTGGAGATGGTTGAATTAATCCAGAAATAATGTTTCCTCTCCTCTCCCGGCACCGCTGGCATATCGCCCTCTGAAAACAGCTCCCTATTCAGGCCACTTGGCTTTGGGACTGTGAACAGCTGGGCTCCAGCATCACCACGTGGAAAGTTGAAAGAATAGTTAGGGAGCACCCAAGTCCTTAACTCCAAGGCTGAGTAAGTGTTAATTGAACATTGCCATATGGCTTTTTATGTCTCCTAAATATTTCAGCCTGCATTTCCTAATAAAGACAGACATCCTTCTGTGCAACCACGTAAGAAACTTAGTCACATCTAAAAAACCTGGTAATGTGATCATTTAACCTGAATCTAGCCCATACGCAAATTTCTCTGATTGTCAAAAGATGTCTTATGTATTGGTGTTGTAGAAAGATAGTCCAATGAAGATTCATGCATTGCACTTGTTACGTTCCTCTCTTTTAAGGCAGAACCACCCCCCCACACACATTTTTTTGTTTTCACGGCATTAACTTTTTGGAGAGTCTAGGACAGTTACCTGGCAGAGGGTTCAGCTCTGTCCATTTGTTTGACCTTTTATTCCTCCTGATGTCATTTAACCTTTTCTCTAGCTCCCACATTTACTGTAAACTAGAAAGATCAAAAGGTTTGCTCAGATGTCAAGAATCTTTCAGACTTTAAGGGGTGCTCTTCATATTGTCTCCCATCCAGAAGAACATAGTATTAAATATTAAACACATATTACTTTTTAAATGTATAATATTAGGTTGCCCCAGTGTCAATAAGTGAAACCTGAATTGTCCTCCAGATTTCCCCATATAGTCCATTATAAAGTCTACTTTCCATTTCATGGTTAATAAGTAATCTAGGGAGTGGAGACTTTGGAACTCCTTGTAAGAGAAAATCTTAGATTCCTGCAAGGAGAACACAGCTTAAAAATCCATTCACCTGGGTGGTTAGAGTAGTCATCTGATTCATTCTGGTACCTCATACTGCAGATCACCTTGTGAAAGATGCTTCAGTGAATTAAATTCTAGTTTTATTCAAAGAGCAGTAAAACTCTGGTCTCTTTAGAGTTTGGGCCACTTTAGAGTTCCCATGGTATTTCTGTGAAAGCAGTGGTGCTTTCTACAAGTCCTGTGATGTATGTTTTAAGAAGATTTTATAAAATTCAGGAGTGTCCTATGTTTACCTGGGCATTCCTGATGTATACTACCAGCTCCGTTCTAGTAGCAGAAACAAATCAAGAGTATGTAATGCTGTGTGTTATCTCTGTCTGTAATCCTCTGGTCTCTGGCTCATATAAATATCTATGGATGTGAGCTCATCCGTTTTAAGCTCATAAGCTGTACTGAGCAAGAGCTATGTCAAGTTTATATAACAATGGCCATCTCAATTTCCACAAGAGGACTCTCAAAGGGCACCATCTAGTGCACAGACAAATGGAGAGTTCTAAATAGCCCGTATCCTCACTTCTCAATATAGGACAATTTTTAGTAAGTTGGTCTAAGTCACTGCGGTGTATCAGTGATTTTTATTTGCATCAGCTAATTAGTGTCTGCTCTTGCCCCCAACAGTTGATCTGAATTTCATTAGAGTCGGCATACTAAAAGTCCCAAGACCAGAAGCTGCAAGGCAGAAGCGAGCCTTGTAAGTGATGTAGCATCATTTTTGTCACATTCTGTTGGTGAAAAGCAAGTGTAGGACTATTTAAGATTCAAATGGAGGAGATCAGACAAGGGCATGATCACCAGGAGATGAGGCCCACTGTGGGAGAGGACGGAAATATTTGGAAAGGAGCTACCACAGTGCTCTAGGCCAAATGCAAATTCAGATGTGTAGTATTGATCATATTATTCCTTTGCTCAAAATCTGGTGGGTCTGGGTCATCCATTGAGCTTTGAGCCTAGCCATAACAATTGTGACCCAGGCATTGCATCGACGGTAAATATACAATGTAAAATATGCGATGTAAAAATACATCGATGTAAATATAAAGGGTTGTGAAATATGCATTTGTGATAATTTGAATTTTCTCTGAAAATAATACAGGTGAATATAGGAGTTAAAATGGGTGTATAACAAAACTGTATTTAGATAGTAGTAGTGGAAGTTTAGGCTGAATGAATATTCAGATCTAAATCATTGTTGTGATTCTTTTCCTGGTTACAGCCCTGGCAGGTGGCTGTGCCCTTTGCAAAGGGTAAAGTGATTACTGCTAGCTAATCCTTTATCACAGCCATTTTTCACCCCACCTTGGCTAACAGTTTACCTCACTAAGTAAAGGAAGTCCATTGATAACAAAACTAGGCAGGCTCTATTACAGATAGGTTAGTCTAGGGGGGAGAAAGACTTCTGTATCTGGAAGGATGCTTTAGGACATTGATACTATATCTTACAAATTCTGTATTTTTATTTTAGAAGAGTTACAGTTCAGTACTTGTTTTTTCTTTGTCTTTGTTTTTTTACTTTTAAGCAATCTCTACACCCAGTAAGGGGCTCGAACTCATAACCCCGAGATCAAGAGTCATATGCTCTGCTGACTGAGCCAGCCAGGTGCCCCCCAATACTTGTTTTAAAAATGTTTTGAATGTCCCATGAATAACTAGTATGTATGCGTGCTTTTAGCTGCCAAAATCTCCCTAGAATGCAAAAAAGACCCATGGACATCCAGATTGGGATAAGAAATCCACCTAAATTAAAGAGTGAGAAGAAAAGGTCCAAAAGGTTTAAGAGATTATTTCCTTTGAGGCAGTCTCTTTATTCATTGTGTAGCATTTAGCAGCTTGTGATTCAGTTATCCATTGCAGTAGAGCAAACTTTCCCATGTATTAAAAATATATGTTTTTATATTCCTAATGATTCTGCGAGTTGGTTGGTTGGTTCCTTTGGGGTTTTGTTTGGGCTTACACAGTTATGTTCAGCTGTAGCAGGGATCAGCCAAATTTTCTATAAAGGGCCTGATAATGCATATTTCAGACTTTGTCTGGTTGCATATTTTTCTGTTACTTATTTATTTCATTTTTTTAAATAAACCTTTGAAAAGCAAAAGCTATCTTTAGCTCAAGGACCCTACATAAAAACAGCCTGAGGGCCAGATTTGGCCCTTACATTGTAGTTTTCCAAACGCTGAACTGGAGAGTCATCTGAACTGAAGATCCAGAGTAGTCTCACATGTCTGGCAGTTGATGCTATCCACTGAGGGCCACGATTCTTCTGCAGAATCTTCCAGGAGGATTCTCTCATAGACAGGAGGATGTGGCCCCTCATCCTTCACAGGCTACGTTGTCTGTATGTGGGTGGCAGCTATGCAGGCGGAGGCTGTCCGACTTGTTAACGCGGAGCCTGGGGATCAACAAGGTCACCTATGCCGCATTCCGTGGATCAGAGGAAACCCAGAAGCTACCTTGAATTCAGGGGCTCAGCAAATAGTCTCTCACTCTCTGTGGGAGTTACTGCTGATACTGTGGCCACAGCTAGCTGAACTAAATGGCAGATTTCTAATGTGTGCCTCAGCAAGGGAGATCAAGGACTGAGGATGCCCTTGACATTAGACTGGCTCTCAGAGCTTTATTCAGATCATTTCAAACTGAGTCATAAAACTTTGAATTTATGATCTCTGATGGCAGCTTATTGTCTTACTCTATCCTTTGTCCATACTGCAATTCTCTAGCTCCTGCATTTCCTGTACGCTAGCAGGAAGGTTGAGACGTTTGATTAGATGAAAAGAATCCCTCACACTTTATGATGCCTTTATACTTACTATCCTGTTTCTGATTTTGTGAGCATGGACTCACTTTCAGCCTAAACTTCCACTACTACTATCTAAATACAGTTTTGTTATACACCCATTTTAACTCCTATATTCACCTGTATTATTTTCAGAGAAAATTCAAATTATCACAAATGATTTCTAAATGCATATTTCACAACTCTTTATATTTACATCGATGTATCACTTTCCTCAGTACTTGTTTAGAAGTGCCCCTGCCTTGAAATTATCTGCTCCCTGAGAGAAGTGATCATGCTCTCCTGCCTGCCCGGCTATAATATATCTTCCACTGATATGTATTGAATTTAACTGAATAGTTTTATGAAGCTTAAAATCAGATTATTTGCTTACTTCACAAAAGCAAAACAAATTTAAGAATCCCGGCGCTACCTATAAATTCTAGAAGAACAGCACGCATCAAAGAATTATATTTCATACCCAGATAGTGTCTAACCAATCAGATGGTTAAACTTCCTAGATGTTTTACAAACATATAATCAAGAGTTAGGAAGCAAGTCAGCTTAATGATAAGTTTGAACTAGCAATCACCTTTAAAGACTTACTACATTTTAACTTTAAATTTGTCTGCAGAAGAAAATCGAAATGTAACAAGAGTTTATAATATATGCTGTGTATGTTCCAAGGTAGAAGTGATTCTGGAGAGGATTTCTAATCTACAGTAAATGCTGCTATTAATTGCTCGGTTGAATTTTTTAATATGTGTTTTCTCCCAAATCTCACTGTAACTCTGTTTTCTTCGACTCGATGGAAAGCTTTGACAATTTATTATGTTTAGAAGCAGCTGGGGTGGATTTCTAATTGATGATTTGTTATCCTATATTTCTTACTTGACTGTCCACATTTTTCATTCTCTTCAGCATTTTCTCCAGTGTCTCCTATCTTGCTGAACTAGATGGATGGTGCTGCTTTTGTGCAAAGGCAGGCAGTATTTCAGTCTCTCCTCTGCGTCCTTCCATCAGACTGTGTGGATCCATCCAGGGCTGATACTAGATGACATGTCTTATGACTTGAACATTAACAAAGTGTGTTCACATATACTGTATCAGCTGATTGTTAATGCATCAGTCCTGTGGGATGGATGCTGTCACTGTCTTCATTTGGCAGGTGAGGAAACCAGTGGACAGATGTCCCAGAATAACTCAAATTTAACATGTCCAAGTCAACCTTGTAAAATCTCTTTATTCTCCGATACCTGATTTGGTTACTAGCAGCCCCATTAATCAGTCACCCAAGTTTGACCTTCAGTTCTTCCCTTTTTCTCCCTTAACTCCACAGGTCCAGTCAGTCACCAAGATCCTATGGATTCTCTCTCTCTCTCTCTCTCTCTCTGAGACCCCTGCCCTTCTGATCCATACCTCCTTCCTAGAAAGCTTTATCTCACACCTGGGTTTATGTCCGAGCTCTCTATCCGCTCCTCTGACTTCCGGGTTGCCTGTCTGGTCTTTCACATAGAGCAGTGTTCCTCAAACCCAAATATTTTCATGCATTCTTGTTTTAAATTGGTCAGTGATTCCCTGCAGGGCATAATCCAAAGGGCTATAAAGCTCTTCCCTATCTGTCTCAACCTACAAGTTCCTCCTGTTCTGGTTCCTACTGTGGGTACATTTTCATGCACTTGTCTTTGCACCCACTGTACCCTCAGAATGTAGTTTCACTCTCTGAATCCCTCCACCCTTGAAACTCACCTACCTAACTCACCCAAGGCCTACATCTTCTGTAGTAGTATTTCTCAAACTTGAATGTGCATGAGAATCACTGGGGTGGGGTTGGAGGTTGTTGGTGCCTTTTTAAAAGTAGATTCTGATTCAGTAAGTCCCTGGATGGAATATGAAATTCTGCACTTTAACAGACTGATTGGGGATAAGATACTCCTAGTCAGTGGGCCACACCTCAAGCAGAAGAGTCTAGAGCTACAATGTTCAATAGAACTTTCTGTAAAGATAAACATGCTCTCTGTTTTCTAATACTGTGGGCACTAATCACCTCTTGAGCACTTGAAATGTAACTAATGAGACTGAAGAATTGAATTTTTAAATTTTACTTAATTTTAAGTAGTCACATGTAGCTAAGTGGCCACCACATTGAACAGTGAAAATCTATATAAATCCCTTTTCATCCTTCAAAACTCATTTCAGGCATGGCTCAACCTCAGGACCAGCAACATAATTTGTGGAGCCCAGTGCAAAATGAAAATGCAGGGATCCTTGTTAAAAAATTATTAAGAAATTCAGGATAGCAACAGCAGAGCATTAAACAAAGCACACTTCTAAGTACATGAGTCCCATGCTCATGAAGACTGTCCTCAATAGACCAGGAGAAAAACCAATGAAAGATATGAACAGGTTATTCCCTGAAGAGGAAATCTGCATGCTCAATAAATGTTTGAAAAGATGTACATTTTCATAGAAATCAAGGAAATGCAAATTAAAGCCATAGTGAGATATACTTCCATACCAGCCATAAATTTTAAAGTCCAGTAATACCAAGTTGTTGGTATATAATCACTGCTGGTGAAGGTATTGTGTATCATTTCTCTAGCAAGTTGTACCACCTCTCTACCAAGATTGAAGATGTACCTATCCTGTAAACCAGCAACCGCACTACCTGGAGAAACCCTTGCAAGTGTGATCAAGAAGACATCTGTAAGAATGTTTATGACAGCTGTCTTATAATGAGAGGAAGTTGAAACAAACTGAAAATATGCAAATGGGAGACTGATAAATAAATGCAGTATTTTCTTAAGAAGAATTTTATGTAACAGTTAAAATGGATGGATTAGAACTATATTTTTGTTTTTGGATAAATTTCAAAAAATATAATATTGATCAAAGACAGCAAGTTCCAGAAAGGTGCTATTTATGAATATGTTTTACAGACGTGAAAGTCATAGCTATATATTGTTTGTAAATATACATGTACGGTAAACATATATAACCGAACCACAAAAGTGATAAATGCCAAAATCAGCTCAGGGATTACTTCTGGGGATGGGATAAAGGGACAGAGACTAGAGTGCTCAGGGCACTTCACTGGATCCACAATGATTTATTTCTTAAAAAATAATGTTTTGGATGAGACAGACACACAGAGGAAATAATGCAAGTACTAGAAAAAAGTAATGGATGAATTGCTTTTTAAGAGAAAGAAAACTGCACAATGTGACTCAAAGTTAAACAATAAAAGAGTTACAAATACATCTATAAACAATTTTAAAAACACTTTTCATGGGAAAAAACCTTAAGAAAAGTAAAAAAAAAAAAGACAACTTGGAGAAAATATTTGTGTCATGTATGATTAAAAAGCTACTATTTTTTCTCAGTATTTCATTATGAACATTGTCAAACATAGCAAACTTGAAAAAATTATGTAGGGAGCACCCACATAGCCACTCATTTTTGATGCATTTCGAAGTAAACTGCAAACATTATTATACTTCTTTTTAAGTATTTATTCATGTTTCTCATTAATCGAGTTCAATATTTGTTTACAGATGTCTTCAGATATAAAATTTAAATACAATGAGTACACAAAACTTAAGTATACATTTATTGATTTTTGATATGCATACATCTGTATAACTCAAACCTCTATCCAGAGGTAATATTAGTAATATATAAAGAGCTCCTAAAAATTGAGAAGACAAATACCAACAACACAATAAGAAAATGAGTAAAAGATATGAACAGACAATTCCACCAGAAAAAGAAATACAAATAGCCTCTAAATGTATGAAAAGATGCTCATCCTTTCTATAATAAGGAAAATATTTAACAATGAACAATCAGAAAGGAAATTAAGAAAACAATTCCATTTACAGCAGCATCAAAAAGAATAAAATGCTTAGGAATTAACCAAGCAGCCGAAAGACTCATACACTGGAAACTATAAAACATTGCTCAAAGAAATGAAAGAGCACATAAATAAATGAAAAGATATTCTGGGGGTGCCTGGGTGGCTCAGTCAGTTCAGCATCTCATCTGGTTTTGGCTCAGGCCATGAGCTCAGAGTCCTGAGATCAAGCCCCACGTCAGGCTCCACACTCAGCACCAGGTCTGCTTGCCCTCTCCCTCTGCTCCTCCACTCCCTGCCCCCGCTCTCCCCCTCTGTCCCCCACACCCCATCTCTCATAAATAAATAAAATCTTTTTTTAAAAAAAGGTGTTCTGTATTCATGGACTGAAAGACTTAATAGTGGTAAAATATCAGTATTACCTGAAGTGATCTACAGATTCAATGCAATCCCTATGAGAATTCAAATAGCATTTTTTGCAGATAAAGAAAAATCCATTTTAAAATTCATCAGACTCTCAGGGGACTCCCAAATAACCAAAATCTTGAAAAAGAAAAGAACAAAGTTGTAGGTCTCACATTTCCTGATTTAAATACCTATTACAAAGCTATAGTTAATCAAAACAGTGTGGTATTGGCAGTAAGACCAAAGGAATAGAATAGAGAGCCCAGAAATAATCTGTCATATATATATGTTTGAATGACTTCAACAAGGGTGCCAATATCATTCATGGTGAAAGTACAGTCTCTGCGACAAATGGTGCTGGGAAAACTGGATATCACATCCAAAAGAATGAAGTTGGACCCTGACCTAACAACACATACAAAAGTTAACTAAAAATGGGTCAAATATTTACACATAGAAGCTAAAACCATGAAACTCATAGAAGAAAATGTAGAGGAAAATCTTCATGACACTGGAGTCTTCTCATTTGCTTGTGGAAAGGCAAAATGTATAACCGCTCTGGCAGGGGTGGGGGGGATTTGGCAATGTTACCTTTGACCCAACAATCTCACTTCTAGGAATGTCTCCCAAAGATATACTTGCAAAAATATACAGGCACAAACCTATAAAACTGTAAACCACCCAGATGTCCAGTGACAGGGAACTCATTTAATAAACTGTGGTGATTCTAAGCAGTGGAGAACTATGCAGCTGTAGAAAAGAATGAGAAACGTCTTGATATATTGGTATGGAACAATCTCCAGCCTCTACTGTTAAGTGAAATGAAGCAAAATGCAAGAGATTGTTTATGATACACTACCTTTTGTATGAGAAATGGCGAGAAAATATTGGTATAGTGGGAAGACATTTGTTTATATTTGTCACAAAGTAACAATGAAACAATACATCAGAAACTAATAAAAATGGTTTCCTATATTGGGAGAGAGAATGCAAGATAAAAGGGCAAAGATAGAAGAAAAAGTTCCGTGGGTCCATCTTGTTATATAGTTTTGGCTTCTGAAGCATATAAACGGTTTCTATAATTAGAAAATGGGAAAAATAAATCCCTAAAATTGAAAACAAATGGGAACAAATGAACATAACCATATATCAATTTGGTACCATAGCTATGTGTAGATAAAATAATTACTTCATTTTAAAATACGTATACCCCTAGTAGGATGTATTCTAAAGAAAAAAGAACTGTGAAGAAATTTTATACTGCATTTGGCTGTCTTATCTGTAGTGAAAATAGTGATGACATAGGAGGAAAAGGCAGATAAATAATTGTGTTAAAACCATTAGAATTTGAGATTTTCACTGTAAGAGAAAAGAGAAGTATAAAATTTTAAAAGCTAAGTAAAAACAGTAATGACTGCAATGATTTGAAACGTCAAATATGTATACATCTGTTCATGATGATGCTTTAAAAAGTACATTGGTTGCCATTGGAGCTTGCCAGATTACTAAGTAACATAATTTAAACATTGATGAATGGGGGGAGGGGTAATCAAGTATCCTGACTTTCCTGTATAAATGAAATAATTAATGAGAAAAAGTTTTTTGTAGATGAGGAAGTTGTATTTGTTTTGTTTTTTTTTCTTAAAGATTTTACTTTTAAGTAATCTCTATACCCAATGTGGGATCCCAGCTAACACCTCGAAGTCAAGAGCCACACATTCCACCCACTGAGCCTGCCAGGTGCCCTGAGGAAAATTTTTTTGTAGATGAGTGCCATCTAATGAATAAGGAAACAATGATAGGGTAGACCATCACCATTTTGCATCCTCTAATGATGTAAAGGCTATCTGGCAAACATCACTGAGGGTTACTAAAAATACAAGGTAAAATGTTGATAGTGAACTTTAGAGAAAACTGGCTACACCACTAGAGCCCAGTGATCAATTTTAGCAACAATAAAGCTAGGACAATAATGTGTACTCTGTGGTGTGATGTAATTGGAAGTACACAACCATCAATTAAGTATCTTTGCATAAAAAAATCGAATTAGGCTTCTAACTTATCTTACAGGAGATATGGGGGATAGAGGGATAATTAGAGCAGTGATAGGAGAAACATCAATAGCTTAAAATAATCTTATCAGTAAAAGTACAGGAAAATGGAAATAAATGAACTAAACTTTCAATTCCAAGCCTAGAAAGTGAACAGTAAAAGAACCAAAGAAAGCAGGGAGAAGAAAATAATAAATATTAAAAAGCAGAAATTAATTATTGGAAAAGAAAAAATTACAGAACTAATAAATTTTGGGGACAAGGAAATGAAATCATTCTTAGGCAAAAAATAAATAGACACACTACCAGCTAACCTAATCAAGACAGGAAACAACGAGAGAAAATACATAAAATAAGAAATGACAAGGAAGAGCTAAGCTTTACAATGGTTGAAATTTTTTAAAGTTTGAGACTACTTTTTATAACTTCGTGCAAATGTGCTTGAAAATCTAGTTGAAATAAATAATTTCCTAGGAAACTTAAATTTCCAAAATTGTCCCTAGTACAGATAAAGGTTTAAACACATCAATTTTCATGGCAGGAATAGAGAACAACCTATGCAGAAGAGATCTCTGTAAACCAACGTGGAGTGTTTTCAAGGAATATTGTTAAATGGAGAAAAAAAAAGCAAGTTGTGGAAGAGTATGTATAATACAAACACTTTTATAGTAAGGGGGGAAATACGACATAAATATTTGCATATTATTATTTTTTTAGAGCACCCACCAGTGACGATGGGGGGTGGGGAGGAAAGGAAGAGGGAGAGGGAGAGTCTCAAGCAGTGGGGTCCAACATGGGGCTCAATCGTATGACCCTGAGATCATGACTTGAACCAAAATCAACATTGGACTCTTAACCAACTGAGCCACTCAGGTGCCCTTATATTTGCATATTATTTTTAAAAGAAATATAAGGATAAACCAGAAACTAATGGAAATGTTGAAGTAGTATGACTTCTCTGAGCTTACTTCTTTATGTAGTTTTGACTTTTGAACCATGTAAATGTTTTGCATATTAAATCAATAAAAATTTAAAAACAACCCCTAATATTGAACACTGCTGCAAACTAACCTCGCTAATGAAACTATCTCATTGATACCATAACAACTCAGAAAAAAAATTCAGTTTATTTTGAGCACAGTACTCCCTTAACAGAATGTATCTTAAGTACAAAAAGAATTGCGAATAAATAATGACATTTTCTTCATAGGTCTGTTTTTTATAATGCTATCAGTAAAGAAATTCTGAACTTATTTTGTATATATTAAGAAAATTGTTGGAAACCAGGAGATCTTTCCTCACTATGGGAGAAGGGAAATTCCAATTGGAATAGGAGGAGGTTAGGAAGAATCATTTTTTTAAAATTAGATTTAATTTGATTGGAGTATCAGTATTAACTCAGTCTTCTTTAAAAATGTTTATTTTCTAGCTCTGTCTCCTGAAGAAGCCTAGAAGCAATAATGTCCCAGTAATACTGGGCGTGCCTCGTACACAGTTTCTAAAGGAATCCAGGTTCTTCGAGGAAATGGCTAATTTTATGTCTGGGATATAGGAAATACACAGTAAGTTGGAAACATCTTGTGTGAAAAACTGAGGAATTACTCAAAATTAATGGGGACGTGTCAAAAAGATACAGGAATTAGCTTAAAGTTTTTCCTGCTGCCCAAATTTGTGATATATTGAACATCAAAAAGAACAATGACGATAATGGATTTTATCATCTTGAGTCAGAAAAGAACCCATTAGTCTATAGTGACACTCAAAGGTGGTGGTGGAGGTGAGCTTTCTTCTTTAAAAGGCTGCCTGCTAATAAATGTTGAAAAAATTACAGAATTAGAAAAATCACCGTTTGCAATCACTATCGTAATCATTCAGGCAAGGATCATCAATGGATGCTAAAATTACTGGGTGGAAGATTTTTGAGGATTATTGGACAATGGGATATTCACACATTATCATGTATCACCCCACAGACTGCAATATAGTACACATACACACACACGTGCTCGTGCGCACACACACACACACACACACACACACACACACACACACCCCTATAATGTATTAACATTGTACCTTAATCTTTATAAACTTTCAGTAGCCCAGAAATGGGGGAAGCTCTTTTATAAGATCTTCAACAGTAATCTTCAATGGAAGAGGAGACTTCCCTTTGTTTTTTTGTGTGTTGTTTTGGAACACTCCTCACTTCTAGAGACACAAAAGTATTGTTCCTGAGAGAAACTTAGGCTACCAGAATGGAGATGTTTAGATCGAGAAACTAAGCCAAATATTTTATTTCATAATGTAAAACTGGTGTGTCTTGCCAAAGAGTGGTATTTTAGCAAAGCCAAGACCATGCAGACTTGTGCCTTCCACAGGAGAAAGGATTATTTTCCATATTTGGATTTATATTTTATTCTGTTTGTTTTTTATTGCTGGAGACTTGTGTATATGTATTCTTCTTTGTGGAGTAATGCACAGAGAATTAGGAGCAGAACCTCTAAAGCTGAAGGAGAGATAGGCATACCTGATCTACCTCTGGGACTTTGAAGAAGTGACTTGGACTTAGTCCAGTTTAGCAGAGTGGATTGGGGATATGCCCACTAAGATTCCATAACCCAGAATATCCTGATGTTGGCTGCCATTACGTCGTAATTGTCCAGAGGGGTATGAGGGGGTGGAGCTTAGAATAACCATAGCCCTGTTTGGGTGATGATTCTTTTGAGGGGAAACAATTCTACTGGCGATTATCCATTTAACTAGTAATTGTAAATTATAAGGGTGCAAAATTTAAGGATGGAGAAGGTACAGGAACTGGAAAAGAAGAACTTTTTTCTCTTTTGAGTCCTTGCTGGGAGTATAATGTGGATCTTGAGACATCAAGATAGATGGGGGTCAAACAGGGAGGCAGTTAAGGTAGGGCCCCACTGGGGAGGGCATCTTTGACAGAAGCTATTTCTAAGGGCAGTAAGAAGTGACTGCCGGGACTAAGTTCCCTGCCAACATGTCTCAGCTCTGGTGGGGGGATTAGGGAAGGGCTTGTCCCAGCCAGGGCTCAGTGGTAAAGGGCAAAATGCTCTCTCTCCCCTGTAGGGCAAAGGGGTGATAATGAGGACATTCCAAGTTAGCAAAAATACATATATATTTTCCAACAGGCATAACATATATAAATCAATTAATTAATGGAGTGTGTACACATTATTCATTGGTTCTGTCTTTCCTTATAATAAATTCAGTCTCCTTTCAATAAGAGAAATCCCAATGATTTTAAAAAATTAATATTTTTTCACACCTTGCCAATAGCAGGTCTTGGATTTCTCAGCCTCCAAAATTACATGAGTCAATTCCTTATGATAAATCTGTCTCGATCTTTATGTGCCTATAGGTAGGTAGGTAGACAGATTTAGAGGATATGCATTTATTGGTTCCATTTCTCTGGTGATCCCAGACTATTACACTAGATAATGAATGCACTCTTTCTTTCATAAAATACTTGGTTAGCGAGAGCTTTAACTGTCATACATTTCCATCTGCCTCATTCTTTTAACTGCTGTATGATATCCCTTGTTCTATCATATATTTAGCCATTTCCTTTTTGATAGGTACATTAAGTTCTTTCTGGGCTCTAGTCTCAGAATAATTGTGAGCAACATTTTGACAAAGTAGGTTGCTTCCTTTATGGATTGAGAATTGCTGAGCCAGTCCTGACCATAGGGTGAAACAAGCATGAGAGGAAAATGGAAATATCTTCCACAGTGAGGATTTGTTCATACTGTATCACAGACCTTAGGACAATAGCTCCCATTCTCATGGCTTTGTGACCTAATTTGGCAAGTCAGGACATTTTTTAAAAAGCAAAACAAAACAAAGAACATTCTGTTACCATCATCACTTTCAAAAGCAGGCTATTTTAGGGGTGTTTGGGCTTGGCTGGTTAAGCATCTGGCTCTTGATTTTGGCTCAGGTCATGATCTCAGGGTCATGAGATTGAGCCCTGAGTTGGGCTCCATGCTCAGCATGGAGTCTGCTTGAGACTCACTCTCCCTCTAGCCCCTCCTACCCCCTCTAAATAAGTAAATAAATCTTAAAAAATGAATAAACAAACAAACAAAAAAACAGGCTATTTTAACATAAAAGCACAGAGACAACCATAGTTTAATGGATGGTTGAATTGAATAAATTCAATTTTATTCAAAATTCGTTGCACTGTCTTTATTCTCTCTTTGTAGTCAGCAGGTGAATACATTCTCACTCACCTATTTCGGTCTCCATATCCACACATTAATAGTATTCTGACTTGTAGATTAACAAAGGATTTGGGAGATAAGTAAAGTGAGAGAGTTCCTGCCTTCTGACAAAGGGAGAGATTACAACCTAAGAAAAGATGGTTAAGGATGTTTCCTTGGACTCTGATCTAGGACGTGATTTTAGGATGAGTTGGAGAGAATTCAAACCTGGGTTCTTGAGGTCTCAACCAAAAGGGGGCCTGGCCTGGAAAGATGAACATGAGGTTGCCCGAAGAGATTGAAACCTGTTGGGAAAATGCTGTCACCCGGTATGGCCTGCAATGGTACCATAGTTATAGATATCAGAACAAGTTATTTAGAGAATAACACCTGAATCCATTAGGTCATCTTAATGCTGGTTTCTTTCTTTTTTTTTTTAATTAACACATAATGTATTATTTGCCCCAGGGGTACAGGTCTGTGAATCATCAGTCTTACACCTTTCACAGCACTCACCATAGCACAAATGTCCCTCCCCAATGTCCATAACCCAGCCACCCTAGCCCTACCCTCCCACCCCCCAGTAACCCTCAGTTTGTTTCTTGAGATCTCTTGAGTCTCTTATGGTTTACCTCCTTCCTGATTCCATCTTGTTTCATTTTTTCCCTTCCTATCCTCCACAGCCCCCCGCCCTGCCCCTCAAATTCCTCATATCAGAGAGATCATATGATAATTGTCTTTCTCTGATTGACTTATTTAGCTTATTTATGCTGGTTTCTTTAACACATCTCCCCTTCATACCATGAAAAAATTGTGAGAATATAAGGTTCATGTGAAGTGAAAAAATTGGTGATTGTCTTTTGAAACAAAATAGCCACTTTTAGTGGTCATAGCAGCTGTTCTATCTTCAAAGACAAGGAGAAGAAGAGTGAGGAATTCTGGCCCAGCAAAAAAGTGAATGTGAAAAAGTAAAAGGGTGGAGAAGTAAGGGTGGAGATTCTTTCTTTCTGTGGTAAGGAAGGCCCTGGAGATGGCGCACCTGGCTGGTTCAGTCAGTAGACCAGGCAGTTCTTGCTCTCAGGGTTGTGAGTTTGAACCCCATGTTGGGCATAGGGATTACTTAAAAATAAAGTCTTAAAACAAAGAACAGCAACAACAAAAATGAAAGACAGGCCCTGCAGCATCAGTTCAGCCAGCACTGTGGTTCTCACCATATAATCCCACTTGAGGCAGCAAGGTATAGAGTAAGGTATCCTTCACAGCTGAAGATCTGTGACTTAGGGTCGATTCTGCCACACTCAGGGAAAAACCTTGGACCAACCAATGGTCTCGCTGATCCTTTGTTTATAAAATTGGGGTAAGAAGATTGCCTTGTGTAACAAAAGGCTAAGTTTAAAGCCCTGTGAAATTTAGAAAGTGTTATACAAACAAATTATAATAGTTAACAAAAACCAGAAAGGTGAGGGGATAGTTGGGATGGGCCAAAGCTAAGTTATATGGGGACTTTGTGCAAATTAGAAAAAGAACCTCCTTTGATGGACACAGCACGGTGCCAGGCTCATAGCTGGGTTAGTGGGACTTGGGCTGGATTGTAGCCTACCATGTTCCCTGAGTTGGATGTGCACTATCTGCAAACCTGCATGTGGTGGACCCAGTGGTCAGGGCCATTTGTTCTGGGCCTCAAGTTCAAGGGAAGCTCCAATTCTGACTTCTATTCAGTAGAAATACATGCAGGGGTTCAGGATGAATCTCCATCACAAAGATGATTCCGAATGATACTCATCTAGCTAAATCCTAGGGGCAAGCGGTCTCAGTCTCAAGCTGCTTGGGCCTTCCTGAGACTTCTGTAGAGCCTAATTATTTAATAATCTTAAAAAAATCCAGTGATATTCAGCTTCAGTTAAGGTCATTGGTTAAGTAGCTGCATCATCAATACTTAGATATAGGACAAATAAAATAATAATTGCACGTAGACACATAATCAATATGAGGTCTTTACCCTTGGACAGCATTTCATTTTGCCGTGTTTCAAACCAGCCTCGAAACTGGACTTGGTACTTTGTTTCATCTGCCTTCTACCCTCCCCATTAATGGCTCATTTTCTCTGTTATGCTGGCCTTCTTTTCTTCTGTTAAACACATCAAATTCACCCAAAGTATACAAAAATACTGACTCAAAGGGGCACATGCACCCTGATGCATATAGCAGCATTATCAACAATAGTCAAATTATGGAAAGAGCCCAAATGTCCATCGACTAATGAATGGATAAAGAAGATGTGTACACACACACACACACACACACACACACACACACAGGACTATTACTTGACCATCAAAAAGAATGAAATCTTGCCATTTGCAACAATGTTGATGGAGCTAGAGTGTATTATGCCCAGCGAAGTAAGTCAGAGAAAGACAAATATGACATGATTTTGCTTAAAGAGAGAGAGAGAAGCAAACCATAAATGACTCTTAACAATAGAGGACAAGCTGAGGGTTGCTGGAGAAGGGTGGGTGGGGGATGAGCTAAATGGGTGATAGGTATTACAGAGAGCACTTTTGATGAGCACTGGGTGTTTTATGTAGGTGATGAATCATTAAATTCTACACCTGAAACCAATTTTACCATATATGTTGACTAACTAGAATTTAAATAAAAACTTGAAATAAACACACACACACACACACACACACCTAGTTCATCCTACCTCTGGTCATTTGAACTTGCTATTCCATCTGCCCAAAATGTTTTTCTCCCAGATTTTTGCATGGCTCAGTTCTTTCAGCTCAAATGACCTCTCTCATCAGAGAGGCATCTGAGAGGCATAAATAATTATGTTGCTTCTAAGTTGCACTTTTTTTTAAATTTAGCATTTTAACATCTCTGAACCTGAGATGCATTTAACAATTGCTAGTGTCTTATGACTGTGATTAGCCAGGCAACAGGCATGGCTTAGTTGTCATTGCTCACGTGTACAGATGCAAATTTGGATGTTATTCGTGGTGGGACTACCAGACATTGGCCTCTTCTTCACAATTTCGTCAATAATTAGGGATACTAGACACCTACATATTTAAGAGAGAAACTCAAATGATATTCTAAGTATCAGGAAGATTTTTTTCTAAAGATTTTATGTTTTAGATTCACAGCAAAGTTGAAAGTACAGAGACTTCCCATAGACTCCCTGCCCCCACAGGTGCACAGCCTTCCCCATTACCAATATTCCTTACCATCACAGTACATTTGCAGGAGATTCTTTGTGTTTGAAAATGGTGAAGCAATACCAACTTTCCTCACCAAAAATGAGAAAACACAATTCATTCTCTGGAGGGATTCTCCTATGATAGAAGCCCACCTCATGTATAACTGTGTAACTGCATTTTTCTACAATGTAAATTCATGCATATATTTTAAACTTCAAATTTGTTTTTAAAAAATTATATACCATAGATGTTTATGAATAATATACATCTTTCCCAAGAAGACTTTATTAAGAATATGACAGAAGAATTGAGATATTTACCTTCAAAATATTTGCCCTCCAAACGCTGAGAGGATTTATTGTTCTGTTCATCTTAAAAATGAAAACCTACTAAAACAATAAATAAATAAATAAATAAATAAATAAATAAATAAATAAAACCTCAGTGACAGCTTACAGTAAATATTTTCTAGGATCTGCAACTTGTATTCTGAAAATGAATCTTTTGGGGATTCAAACTTTCTTACTATTCACTAACCAAAGCTATTTCAAAGAACTGATCTTTCTCACTTTCTCAAGTGGAGCCTGTAGCTTCGTTTGTAAAGTATCTACTTCTGAAATATGTATTTTATTTGGTCTACTTTGCTTATATTAAGTTCAGTAGCTAACCTCTCCACATCTATTTAAACAAAATATTTCAGGAGCTCATGCTATTATCACATTTTCAGTTTACTGGAGAATCTAAATTTGCTTCTGGAAAAAGTAACAGAACAGTGCTCAGCAAACATATCATTTTTAAAACTCAGAATTCAGTTTGGATTTTTGTTTCATTGTTTTTATTGCTTCTAACCTCCCAGGCAACAATTGTATGTCTCACAGTCTTGATTTTGTTTCAGAAAATAATATTGAAGATGGAGTAGAAAAGATCTCCTAGTTCTTATTCTATTCATTCTTCTAGTTTTTGAACCAGTTTTTCTTACTCCTGACTCTTTATAAGCAAATGTCATGCGTAAAATATCTATGTCTAATGTTGATGAGAATGGAAGTATGGATTTCATATCTGCTTTGTCTGTTTGGCTCATATTTTCCAAGAACCGACTCTTCTTTCTCATCCTCAGCCTCCATCCATGCCAAGAGTTGATCAGAGTGGGAACACTCCTGTTCTCACAACTTGCCTTCACTCTCTTGGCCCTTGTCATATACTCAGAGCACCTGAATCAAAGCTGGGCCAATTACAGTCCCTATGAGGGCATTTGGAATGTAGACTAGAAATTCTAGGCTTATCTTGCCTCATTTTTGGAACAGAGGAGCTGGAAACTCAGATATCAATGGATACTTTCGACCTTGTGAATCAGGAAGTAGGCCAAGCCAGTGTGTAGTAAGAGAGGAGGAAAAAAGAAGATAACAGAGATTGAAGCAGAGTTAAAGCATTGTGGGGGAGGGGATGGTGTGTTTTCCTGGCCTGGCTGTGTCCTATCCTTGGGCCATTTGAATCAGCTCTGCTTTTTATGATAAGTTATCTTTTTAAAATTTCAGCTGGTTAGAAATGGTTCCTGTTACTTACAAGAGAAATGTTAGCCAGTACAGTGCTTTCTACATGAAACTTTGGGGAAATTTCTCTTATTTTCCTAATTATTTTTATTAGACAGCTGTTGTAATAGCCGCAAAAGGACTCTCCTCAGAAAAATTTTCTTCCTTTTTTTAAATCTTAGATTTACATGTTTATCTTTCTTCTTTCCTTGATGGAATCAATATTACATGTCTCTCTGGGGGTGGGGGGGATGCAAAGGGTTGCAGGAAAATCTGAAAAGGCTCGAATGATACGGTCCATATACGTTTGCTAAGTAAAGCTCCATTCAGGGATAAAACTCCTCAAAGAGGAGAAACATCTGGGGATAGAATAGCAGGACACAGCAAAGGCCAAAGGAAAAGAATGTCTAGCTTAATAGTGGGATGGAGGGGACAGTCATATTTCAGAATGTAAGCTTGCCATATTTTTGCCAATTTTTCTCTAGAAAAAACATTGAGGGGTGTTTGGGTGGCTCAGTCTGTCAGGTGTCTGCTTTTGGCTTGGGTCATGATCCCAGGGTCCTGGGACCAAGCCCCTCTTTGGGCTCCCTGCTCAGCTGGGAGCCTGCTTCTCCCTCTCCCTCTACTCCTCCCCTCTGTTCACATGCTTGCTCTCCCTCTTTCTCTCAAATAAATAAAATTTTTTTTTTAATTTTATTTTTATTATTTGCCCAAGGGGTACAGGTCTGTGAATCATCAGGCTTACATCTTTCACAGCATTCACCAAAGCACAAACCCTCCCCAATGTCCATAACCCATCCACCCTATCCCTACCCTCCCACCCCCCAGTAACCAATAAATAAAATTTTTTAAAGGAGAAAAAACACTGAAGCAAGAGAACTCTAGAATTATAATGTTCTAATATAAACGTATCAAAGTTTAGAGAGAAAGTTTGATTCTAAAGAGTTATACAAAACATCATTTTTAAAAAGCCTATGAAAACTATCATAAAAATTGAGAAACAGAAAAAATGGAAATTAAATTCCATCAAAGTTCAGGAGAGAATAATATACCTATAGTTGATGAAAACTTGCCCAAAAGACATTCTCATAAAGCAGATTAAAAAATGAAAATCTAATAACACAAAGAAAATAATATAACAAATGAAAAGAACAAATTTTATTTGAGGTGATAGAACTCAGAAAAGAATTAAAATTATTAAGAAATGAACAAAACGAAAAGGAAACCTACCAAATGGGAGAGGATATTTGCAAATGACATATCAAATAAGGGGTTAATATGCAATCTATATAAATAACTGATACATCATTAACATAAAAAATATGGTTAAAAAATGGGCTGAGGGCCTGAATAGTCATTTTGCCAAAGAAGACATAGAGAGGGTGAACAGACACATGAAAAAATGCTCATCACTAATCATCAGGGAAATGAAATTCAAACCACAATGAGATATTACCTCCACCAGTCAGAATGGCTAATATCAAAAAGACAAGGACTAGCAAGTATTGGCAAGGATGTGGAGAAAAAGGAAACTTTGTGCACTGTTGGTGGGAATGTAAATTGGTGCAGCCACTGAAGAAAACAGTGTGGGATTTTCTCAAAATGTTGAAAAGAAATACCACATAGCCATGTAATTTCACTGCTGGGTATTTACCAAAAGAAAACAAAATACTAAGTCAAAAGGATATAGGCACTCGTATGTTTATTGACACATTATTTACAATAGCCAGATACAAAAGATTTAGAAACAACATAAATGTCCATTGATAGATCAATGGATAAAGAGGTGGTATGAGTATGCAATGGAATATTACTCAGCCATAAAAAAGAATGAAATCTTTCCATTTGCAATACCATGGATGGACCTAGAGTACATTATTCTAAGTGAAACCACTCACAAATACTACATAATTTCACTTATATGTGAAATCTAAAAAACAAATGAACAAGGAAAAAACAAAACAGGAACAGACTCAAATACAGAGAACAAACTGGTGATTGCTATAGGGGAGAGAGGGAGAACAAAATGAGTGAAGGGTATTAAGAGGGACAAACTTCCAGTTATAAAATAAATAAGGAATGAAAAGTGTAGCATAGGCAATATAGTCAATAATACTGAAATAACTGTGTGGTGACAAATGGTTACCTACCCTTAATGTGGTGAACATTGCACAATATATAGACTTGTCTCATCACTGAGTTGTACACCTGTAACTAATAGAACATTGTATGTCAGTTAAGCATCTGACTTCAGCTCATGATCCCAGGATCATGGAATGGAATCAAGCCCTGCTTTGGGCTCCCTATTTAGTGGGGAGCCTGCTTTTCCTTTTGCCTGCCACTCCCTCTGCTCCCTCACTGTCAAATAAACAAATAGAATCTTTAAAGGTAAATAAATGAAATTAATCAGTGTAATAAAAAAATAGAATTCTGCCATTAAGGTGACTTAGGTCTAATAAATTATGTTCCAGGTGACTTGCAGTCAAAATTTCAAATTCCTTGGAAGATATGATAGGCTCAGGTTAGGCTGGCTATCAGTCCCAGAATTGACAATTTTATGTATTATAGATATGATTGATGAATGGTCAACCTTGTGTATCAAGGGAAGTTTCCAAAGAAACATAAAGTATTGTAAGCTGAGCAGTACTTTGAAAACTGTCTTCTCCACTATGCCCACCAACCCATTTCATACATCTGAAGCTTTCTTATCTCTGGATGGTACAATTCTCCCACACACAATTGCAGTCATCCCTTTCCAATAGAAGATGATACAAACTTGTGTCCCTTTATTCATCTAGAGGAAATGCCATAGGAAATATACACCTGTAAGCCAAGGATTTCCTAGAGCATGCTTATTCCACTTCTGTCAAAATATCCTTATCTATTCCTTAGCCCATGTTAGCTAGAAAAATTTATCTTTTGTTAAACATTTATTCAGACTGGTGAAAAGGATCATTTTCATTAACTTTAACAAGACTATTGCTTACTCTAAGGGCACCTGGGTGGCTCAATTGTCTGACTTCAGCTCAGGTCATGATCCCATGCCCTGCCCCCCTCCAGGCTCTGTGCTCAACAGGGAGTCTGCTTGTCCCTTTCCCTTTGCCCCTCCCCTCTGCTTGTTCATGCACGTGCACTCTCTCTCAAGTCAGTAAATAAAATCCTTTAAAAAAAAAAAGTATTGTTTACTCTAAATCCATTTTTATTTTTGCTTAAAGTCTACTGCTGGCTGTCAATCATTAACCAATTCTCTGCTCATTTATTTATTACTAAAAGGTACCAATTAGATATATATTAGTGGGAGTATGCTTTTAATTTTAGAGGTAATGCACTCACTGAAATGCTTTCTTTAGATCTGCTTTACTAGTAACCCAACATTTTTCTTTTATTTTGTTAATTTGCACAAAATAGATTAAACTGTTCTCTTAGAAGCTGCAATTATGATAAGTGTTATCCAAATGGAGTCAAGATATAATGTCCCAAATTATATATTTTATTCAACTAAGATTAGTTCCTTTTTTGCAAATGATGATTTGCTGTTCTAATTCTGTCAAATGCATGATTACCAACTATCATTTTCAGACATTAAATGCAGTTGCATGTGGGATGTCTGGCTGGTTCAGTCGGTAGGACATGCAACTCTTGATCTCAAGGTCAGGAGTTCGAGCCCCATGTTAAGGGTGGAGATTGCTTGGGGAAAAAAAGGGGAATAAAATCGCTCGCTCTCTCTCTCTCTCTATATATATATATATATATATATGTATATATATATACATATATATATATGAATAGCACTTCTAAGAAAGAAAATCTGTAAAGACTTAAAAATTGGAATATAATTGATAGTATACCCTGTCTCATTCTACTAATGAGTATTTTTCATTGGTAAGTCCATAGCTAGTTTATAAGCTCTGTCTCATTCAATAAGAGATGAATATCTAATAAATCTTTTATTTTTTTATTGATTATTTTTCATTAAAATGTTTCTGTATGTATGTTGTTTTGACCATTTGTGTTTACATAATAATTATAAGGTTGATTCAATGTAGGAGACATTTTTTTTAACCTTAGAGTCTCTGTTTTTAGATTTTCTGTTCCAGTGAAGACTGTTTTTTTGGTTTTTTAGATTCTCTGTTTTTAGATTCTCTGTCTCTGTTCCAAAGAATCTAAAAACATTAATTTCAGTGTATATATATATTTTTGTGACACAGAGTAGGAAAGAATGGTCAATATAGGACCAAGCATAAAAATATAATACATGAGGATAAAATTTTATGAGGGGAGTAGAAGGCAAATATGAATTCAAGGAGAAAAAAACATGAGGTAGAACTTCTGACTGTTAAAAAAGAGCTTGCTCAAAACTGATGGCTACCAGAGGAGAAGTGGGGAGGAGGGAAAGGTGAAATAGGTAAAGGGGATTAAGAGTATGGTTATCATCATGAGCACCGAAAAGTGTACAGAATTGTTGAATCACTATATTGTATACTTGAAGCCAATATAACACCGTATGTTAGCTACACTGGAATTAAAAAGAGAAATTATACATGTATTTTTTAATGGATGCTAGTAGCTTTCAAATTGCTACACTGTAAAGTTTCTATTGAACTTATTTAAAGGATGATGCATCTTATTTTTTAAAAATGTAAATATATATAATATGTCACAAATTATAACCACTTAAATTTATGCTGAAAAATTTTAGGTTACTTAAAATCATGCAACAATGTTTTTTAAATATTCATTTGAAGAATTATGGCAAAGAAGTTTGAAGGCTTCTGCTATAAACAGCAACAGGGAAAAAGAGGAAAGTGATTAAAAATTCTTTTTAAATTATGCTAATTCTTAAGAATAAGGGAAAGGGGCAATTATTCAATCTTCTGGCACTGTTTTCAGGTGTCAGGCAGAAGTCTGAAGTTTGAAGAAGAAGTGAAAGCCATTACCTTCCCTTTAGAGGCAAGACCAGAAGTTGAGTCTGTCACTTCCTTCTATCCACTAACCCTTACTTCATCGCCATAGACAGTCGCAAGGAAGGCTGGACAATGTAATTATTATTCTGATGGCCAGTTGCCCAACCAAGAAAATACAGTACAGACCTTGTTCTCATTTTCATAAGTGGTCATGCAGCTTTAACATGGTGTTAATAATTTCCCTCCTTTATCCTACTGTTCTGTTTTTTATGGCCAGAGTACACGGTAAGAACAGCAGGAGTATTATACTACTGCTTTACATATTTTTGCCATTAAATAAATTTTTGTTTAGAGGCAATATTGACTAAGAAAGCATGTTGGTATGGGATATTCAATAAGTGGACAGATGTTAGCACTGGCAGAGGAATGATGGATAGGGGAAGCCTATTCAAACGCACATGTAAGCATTTATTCTTGTTAAGGATGAAAGGAGTCAAATAAAATCAATCTGACAACAGGTAACTAGCTGTCAGGACCCTAGTGGAATGGCACCATTCTGGTGCTAGGGTTGGCTGCCCTGCTCTAAAATTAGGTAGTCAACAGTGGCAGGGGTGGCCTCTGTGGGGGAAGATCCCTTTTGAGTTCATGCACATGCCATCCCTGCAAAAACTGTTGGTATCAGATAATTATCTAATAGACAAATAGTTTTTGTCTATTAGATAACTGAAGACACACCCAGCAGATTGAGGAGAAGGATAACTGATATCCACAGAAACAGTACTCCTATGCATATGGCCATTAAGAGCCTTTTTCTACCCCCATGGCCTTGCGTGATGAGTTAAATGGGATATGTATTAGTTAGTGATCTGTTTGCTTTCTAGTAAGATCCAAATTAACAGTGGCTTAAGTAAGATAGAAGTTTAAGTCTCCCATAATAGTTTAAACATCAAGAGTCAGGGGTTGCTAGGGTATTGGGGATCCAGGTTTATTCTAATTTCTCTGTCATCTCTAGAATATTGCTTGCATGCTTATGGTGTTTCATAGTCATCATTACAGTCACATGTCAGGCAGAAGTCTGAAGTCTGAAGTCTGAAGAAGGGAGAGTGAAAGCTAACTCTCTTCCCTTTAGAGGCAAGATCCAGAAGTCCCTTCTTCTACCCACTAAACCCTAGCTCATGGCTGTAGATAACTACTAGGCAGCCTGGAAAATTCAATTGCTCAGTTATTTCAAAGGCTTACTCATCACATGCAGTCATGACTACTCTATTGGATAGCACAGACATATAAAATTTGCATCCCTGTAGAAAGCAATGTTGAACAGTGCAGCCTTGGGTCAAACTACAGTTTATAGGAAGTGTGAAAGCTAAAAAAACAAATTAAATGATGCCATGAGGAAACAACTAGCCAAACTCTAAAATCTGGGGCATTCTATAAGATAAATGACCCAGTTTTATTGATTAAATGGCATTTTAAAAGGGTTTTAAGAAAATATCATTCAAATGTGATTAGTAATTTTGAATCTTGATTGGAACAACTAGTTATAAAAAAGACAATTTGAGATTAGAAAATATGAGTATATACTGTATATTAGATGCTATTAAGGAAATTTTGCTTATTTTTAAAGATATAACAATGACATAGTGGTTATGTTAAAAAATCTTTTTCAGTTACAAAGGCATACTAAAATGTCTGGGATTTGCTTTAAAAATATGAAGCAAAAAACAAAATAATGGAGAGGAATAGGTGAAATGAGATTGGAAACGTTTTAATAATTGCTAGTTATATGACAAGTACATGAGAATTCACAATAAATTATATTCATAATAAAAACTAGAAGAAGAAATAAAGGTGGCAGCTACTAATATGTCCAAGCTGACTATTGCTGTACAGAACAAAGCCTTGAGTTGCCAAATCTCTACATTTTTCAAGGAAGTGAAAACTCCAGATTTTTTAAGAATAAAATCTCTTGATTTCATAAAACAACAACAATGTGGCCAAACAAAATACATCAGTGGGCTGGAATTTGTCCTTAGCCATCTGTTTCTTCTCTAGGAAAAACTTGTTTTGTTAATGAGCTGTTTCCCCCCAAATTTAGAGTGTTTTCAAGCTTTTGAATAACTTCTGGAAACCAGTGGTTAATGGTTCCATGTCTGGGGACTCAAAGATGAGTGACACATTGCTAATGTCCAAATGGAGCCCTGAGTCTTGTCAGGGGAGGGGCATGTAGCCAAAGGCTTAGATCACAACATAAGTATATGTGGAGAGGAACAGGCAGAGATTCACTCTTAGTCCTGCCACGGTGTTATGAGCTGAATTGTGACACCCCCCCCCACCAACACACACACAAATTCATATTTTGAAGTCCTAAACCCCAGTACCTCAGAATGTGACTTTATATGAAGATAGGGACTTTAAAGAGTTGATTAAGTTGAAATCAGGTATTAGGGTGGGCTCTAATGCAATATGACTGATGTCCTTATTAGAATAGATGAGGAAGAGAGCCAGGGAAGATGGCAGAGTAGGAGGATCCTGAATTCACATCCTCCCACAGACACATGGAGGCAACGAGGCAACGAGGCAATGACTACGTGTAATGCCACTCATGCTAAAAATGACCTGAAGACTGGCAGAACAGACTATCCACAGCTAAGGACATAAAGAGAAGACTATATCAAGAAGGGCAGGAGAGGGGGCACCTGGGTGGCTCAGTAGGTTAAAGCCTCTGCCTTTGGCTCAGGTCATGATCTCAGGGTCCTGGGATCGAGCCTGCATTGGGCTTCTGCTCAGCAGGGAGCCTGCTTCCTCCTCTCTCTCTGCCTGCCTCTCTGCCTACTTGTGATCTCTCTCTGTGTGAAATAAATAAAAATCTTAAAAAAAAAAAAAAGAAGGGTAGGAGAGGCAGAGATGCTGATGCCAACCAAACTCCTGGTGTGGTTGCCAACATGAAGCAACCTACAAGTGGGAAGAATATCATAGGCACAGAGGAGTGAGGGGATCAAGTCCCACACTGGAGACCCCCAGCCTGGGAACCTGCACTAGGAAAATGAGCTCCCAGAATGTCTGGCTTTGGAAATCAGCAGGTCTTAACTCTGGAAGGACTAGATGGCTATAACTTTGCTCATAGAAAGTCAGTGCTCTGTATCACTTGGTCTGAGAACTAGCATAGAAGCAGCAATTTGAAAAACACCTGGGTTATATGGGAAAGATTTATTGAATAATTGTAGGACATATGCCAGAGGGGCAGGGATCTATAGAAGCTTTCTCTGGGAATGGAAGGGCTAGTTGTACCATTTTTCTTGCTTTCCTTCAGCTTTTCTAATCAAACACCTGTGGGAGGCAGTTATGACCGTCTCCATTTACCTTGCTAACGCAGCTTGCCCCACCCCAGCTTTCTTCTTTAGACCTGCCCCACCCAACCTGCCTGCTATGGCATGTCTCCAAAGTGGCTCCTACATTGCCACTCCTAGCAAGCAACCTCAGCTGAGACTGACGTCCTCCCAGAGCGACTACCACCTGCCACAGCCAGTGGGCAGCCGCAGTGGAGACTTGCACCTGTCCAGAGTGACTCTTGCCCAGGGAGAGGGGAGCTAGCCTCACCAACTTGCACTCCTGCAGTAGCCACAGCCAGGCCTTTCAACAAGCAGTGTAGGGTTAAGGGGCAAGACTTGGCCTTGAGTGTGTACAAGTCAGTCCTAGCCAGTTATTGCTAACAGCCAGGCTAAGGGCAGTACCATCCACCAGTGTGCCCATAGCCATTGTAACCCACCCACAATAGGAGGGCTCATGCAGCCCACATGGGGGACACTCCTGGAGCACCAGGTTCTGGTGACCAGGGGGGATTGCACTACTGGGCACCACAGGACTTCTACATGGACCACTACTTTCAAGACCAGGAGATGTAGCTGACCTATCTAATCTATAAAAACAAAGAGGCAAATGAAGAGATGGAGGAATATATTACAAATGAAGGAGCAAGACAAAGCCCCAGAAAAAGAGCTCAATGAAATAATGTAATCTACCTGATAAAGAGTTCACAGTAATGGCCATAATGATACTCAACAGTGCTGTGAAATGTGTAAGCCTGATGATTCAAAGACCTGTACCCCTGGGGCAAATAATACATTATATGTCATTTTTAAAATTTTTAAAAAATAAAATACTCAACAGACTTGAGAGAAGAGTGAATGAACTCAATGAAAACTTCAACAAAGAAATAAAAAAAAAAAAAACACCAACCAGAGTTGAAGAAAACAATAAGTGAGAAGAAAAACACACTAGAGTGAACAATAGATTAGAGGATGCCAAAGAACAGATCAGCAATCTGGAAGACAGGGTAGTTGAAAGCAAACAATCCAAACAGCATAAAGAAGAAAAAAAAAAGAAGTAAAAAGTGAGGATAGGTTAGGATGGAACAACACCAAGCATGCTAACATTTGCATTATAAGTGTCCCAGAAAGAGAAGACAGAGAGAAGGGGCAGAATTTTTATTTGAAGAAGTAATAGCTGAAAACTTTCTAACCTGGGGAAGGAAATAGATACCCAGGTAGTAAAGGCAGTAGATCAATCACTTATAATGCTAATATGAAGGTTGGAAGACAGACATAGTCTGTCAATTATAAATCAATTATATCTACCAAAATTACTGAAGGGATACATAAAATAAAGGTGTAAAATATGGCATCAAATATGTAAAATGTGGAGGAGGGAAAATATAGTACATTTAGAATGTGTCCAAACTTAAACAACTATCAACTTAATATAGACTGCTATATACATAGAATGTTATATATGAACCTCCTGGTAACCAAAATGCAAAAACATATAACAGACACACACACACACACACACACACACACACACCAAAGAGAAAGGAATCCCACCATAATACTAAAGAAAGTCATCAAATCTCAAGGGAAGAGAGTAAGAGAAGAAGGAACAGGGAACTACAAAAGCAATCAGAAAACAATTAATAAAATGGCAATAAGTACATACCTATGAATAATTACCTTAAATATAAATGGACTAAATGCTCCAATAAAAAGAAATAGGGCAAATTTAGTGGATTAAAATACAAGACTCATCTATATGCTGCTTACAAGAGACTCACTTTAGACCTAAAGACACATAACAGACTGAAAGTGAAGGGATGGAGAAAGATATTCCATGCAAACAGAAACAAAACAAAAACAAAAACTAAGGTAGCAATACTTATATCAGACAAAATAGACTAAATAAAGACTGTAACAAGCAACGAAGAAGGGCACTACATAATGATAAAGGGAATGATCTAACAAGAGTATATAACAATTGTAAATAGCTATGTATGCAGCATAGGATCACCTAAATATATAAAGCAAATATTAACAGACACAAAGAGTAAAAATGAAAGTAGTACAAGAACAGTAGGGGACTTTAACAACCCACTTGCATTAATGGATAGATCATTTAGACAGAAAAATCAACAAGGAAACAGTGGCTTTGAACAACACATTAGAGCAAAAGGAATTAATAAATAATACTGAGCATTTCATCCCAACAACATAATACACATTCTTTTCAAGGCACATGGAACATTTTCCAGGATAGATCACATATTAGGCTACAGAACAAGTCTCAATAAATTGAAGAAGGTTGAAATCATATTAAGCATTTTTTCCAACCACAATATATCATGAAACCAGAAATCAGTTACAAGGAAAAAAAAGAGGAAAAAATACAAACGCATGGAGGCTAAACAGCATGCTAGTCAACAATGGGTCAACAAAGAAACCAAGGAAATAAAAAAATACAGAGATGAATTAAAGTGGAAACACAAGAGTTCAATATCTTTGGGACATAGCAAAAACAGTTTTAAGAGGGCAGTTTATAGTAATACAGACCTACCTCAAGAAACAAGAAAAATCTCAATCTAACCTTACACCTAAAGAATCTGGAAAAAGACTAACAAACAAAGCCCAAAGTTGGCAGAAGGAAGGCAATAATAAAAATCAGAACAGAAATTTCTAAAATGAGACAAAAACAAAAACAATAGAAAACATAAATGAAACTAAGAGCTGGTTCTTTGAAAAAAAAATAAAATTAATAATCCTTTAGCCAGACTCATTAAGGAAAAAAAAAAGCAAGGACTCAAATAAATAAAATAAAAAAATGAAAGAGAAGGGGCACCCCAGTGGCTCAGTTGGTTAAGTGTCTGACTCTTGGTTTCAGATCAGGTCATGATCTCAGAGTCATAAGATCGAGCCCTGCATGTGACTCCACGCTCAGAGCACAGTCTGCTTGAGATTGTTTCCCTCTCTCCCCCCCTCTACCCCTCCCCTCGCTTGTGCTCCTCTCTCTAAAATAAATAAAATCTTTTTAAAAATATAAAATAAATGAAAGAGAAAAAGTTACAACTGATACCACAGACATACAAAGGATTATGAGACTATTACAAAAAAATATATGCCAACAAATTAGACGACCTAGAAGAAATTGATAAATTCTTAGAAACATACAATCTTCCGAGACTGAATCAGGAAGTAATAGAACAGACTGATTACTAGTAATGAAACTGAATCAGTAATTAAAAACAAAAACAAAAACAAAAACCTCCCAACCAAATAATCTGAGACCAGATGGTTCCACAAGTGAATTCTGCCAAACTTTTTTTTAATTTTAATTTTTTATTTAAATTCAATTAAATAATGTATAATGTCGTTTTGGTTTCAGAGGTGGAGGTGAGTGATTCATCAGTCTTATATAATACCCAGTGCTCATTACATCACATACCCTCCCTGATTTCCATCACCGTTACTCTGTCCTCCACCCCCACCTCTCCAGCAAACCTGTTTGTTTCCTATGATTAAGAGTCTCTTAGAGTCTGTCTCCCTCTCTGATTTTGTCTTTTATTTTTTTCTCTCTTCCCCTATGATCCTCTGTTTTCTTTCTTAAATTCCACATATGAGTGAGATCATATGATAATTGTTTCTCTCTGATTGATTTACTTCACTTAGCATAATACCCTCTAATTCCATCACATTATTGCAAATGGCAAGATTTCACTTTTTTTGATAGCTGAGTAGTATTCCATTGTATAGATATACCACATCTTCTTTATCCATTCTTCTGTTAATGGACATCTGGGCTCTTTCCATAGTTTGGCTATTGTGGACATTGCTACTATAAACATTGGGGTGCAGATGCCCCTTTAGATCACTACATTTGTATCTTTGCAGTAAATCCCTAGTAGAGCAATTGTTGGGTCATAGGGTAACTCTGCTTTCAATTTTTTGAGGAACCTCCATACTGTTTTCCAGAGTTCCTGCACCAGCTTGCATTCCCATCAACAGTGTGAGAAGTTTCCCCTTTTTCTGCATCCTTGCCAACATCTATCATTTCCTGAGTGGTTAATTTTAGCTATTCTGACTGGTGTGAGGTGGTATCTCACTGTGGTTTTGATTTGTATTTCCCCGATGACAAGTCATGTTGAGCATTTTTTCGTGTGTCTGTTGGCCATTTGTATGTCTTCTTTGGAGAAATGTCTGTTCATGTCTTGTGCTCATGTCTTGACTGGATTTTTTTCTTTGGGTGTTCAGTTTGATAAGTTCTTTATAAATTTTGGATACTAGCCCTTTATCTAATAAGACATTTACAAATATCTTCTCCCATTCTGTCAGTTGTCTTTTGATTTTGTTAATTGTTTCCTTTGCTGTGCAAAAGTTTTTTATCTTGATGAAATCTCAATAGTTCATTTTTGTCTTTGTTTCCCTTGCCTTTAAAGATGTGTCTAGCAGGAAGTTGCTGTGCCCAAGGTCATAAAGTTTGCTGCCTGTGTTCTCCTCTAGGATTTTGATGGATTCCTGTCTCACATTCAGGTCTTTTATCCATTTTGACTCTATTTTTATGGATGATATAAGGAAATGGTCCAGTTTTATTCTTCTGTATGTGGCTGTCCAATTTTTCCAACACAATTTGTTGAAGAGATGGTCCTTTTTCCATTGGTTATTCTCTCCTGCTTTGTCAAAATTAGTTGACCATAGAGTTGAGGTTTTCTATTCTGTTCCATTGATCTATATGTCTGTTTTTGTGCCAGTACCATACTGTCTTGATGATGACAACTTTGTAATAGAGCTTGAAGTCCAGGATTATGATGCCATTAGCTTTGGTTTTCCTATTAAACATTTTAAAGGAGAGTTAATTTCTTTTTTTTTTAAGATTTTATTTATTTATTTGACAGAGAGAGACACAGTGAGAAAGGCAACACAAGCAAGGGGAGTGGGAGAGGATGAAGCTGGCTTCTCACCGAGCAGGGAGCCCAATGCAGGGCTCAATCCCAGGACCCTGGGATCATGACCTGAGCTGAAAGCAGATGCTTAATGACTGAGCCACCCAGGTGCCCCAAGAAGAGTTAATTTCTATCCTTCTCAAACTATTCTAAGAAAAATAGAAGAGGAAGGAATGTTTATAAATTCATTCTACAAGCCCACTATTACCTGGATACCAAAACTAGGCAAAGACACTACAGAAAAAAAAATTATATATATATTATATAATATATAATATATATTATATATATATATATATATATAAATCAATATCCCTGATGGACAGAGATGCAAAAATCCTCAACAAAATATTGGCAAACTGAATTCAACAAAACATTAAGAGGATTATTCACCACGATCAAGTGGGATTTATTCCAGGAGTACAAGGATGGTTCAATATCCACATATCAATCAACATGATACACTGCATGAATAAAATGAAGGATAAAAATCATACAGTCATCTTAATAGATGCAGAAAAAGCATTTAATAAAATTTAAAATCATTCATGATAAAAAGCTCTCCACAAAATAGGTAAATGTACCTCAACATAATAAAGTTCATATATGACAACCCAGAGCTAACATCATACCTCTTTGTGAAAAGCTGAAAGCTTTTCCTCTAAGATTAGGAACAAGACAAGGATGCCCACTTTCACCACTTTTATTCAACATAGTACTATATGTCCTAGCCATAGGAATCAGACAAGAAAAAGAAGTAACTTATCCACATTGGTAAGGGAAAAAAAACCATCACTATTAGCAGATGATATGAAAACCCTAAAGACTCCACCAAAAAACTATTGGAACTAGTTAATGAATTCAGAAAAGTGGCAGGATACAAAGCCAATATACAGAAATCCATTGCATTTCTATGCCCTAATTACAAAGTAGCAGAAAGAGAAATTAAGAAACCAATCCCATTTACAATTGCATCAAAAAAATAAAATACCTAGTAATAAATTTAAACAAGAAAGCGAAAGACCTGTACTCTGAAAACTGTAAGACACTGGTGAAAGAAATTGAAGAGGACATGAATAAACAGAAAGATATATCATCTTGGTAGAATTACTATTGTTGGGGGAGCGTGGGTGGCTCAGTCTGTTAAGCATCCAACTTTTGATTTCAGCTCAGGTCATGATCTTAGAGCCATGAGATCGAGCCCTGCATCAGGCTCTGTGCTGGGCATGGAGCCTGCTTCTGATTCTCTCTCTCCCTCTCCTTTTGCACCTCCCTCACCTCTCTGGAAAAACAAAACAAAACAAACAAACAAACAAACAAACAAAAACCGCAAATAGATTAAAGCCCTAAAGGTAAGACCTGAAACTGTAAAACTCCTAAATGAGAACATAGGCAGTAAAAACTTGGACATTGGTGTTCACAATATTTTTCTGGATATGTCTCCTCAGGAAAGGGAAACAAAAGCAAAAATAAATAGTCGGGACTACATCAAACTAAAGAGTTTTGCACAATGGGGCGCCTGGGTGGCTCAGTGAGTTAAAGCCTCTGCTTTCGGCTCAGGTCATGATCTTGGGGCCCTGGGATTGAGGCCCGCATCGGGCTCTCTGCTCAGCAGGGAGCCTGCTTCCTCCTCTCTCTCTGCCTGCCTCTCTGCCTATTTGTAATCTCTCTCTCTCTGTCAAATAAATAAATAAAATCTTNCCTCTCTGCCTATTTGTAATCTCTCTCTCTGTGTCAAGTAAATAAATAAAATGTTTAAAAAAAAAGTTAAAAAAAAAAGAGTTTTGCACAATGAAGGAAACAATAAAAAAAAAAAAAAAGGAAAAGGCAACCTCCTGAATAGGAGAAGATATCTGATAAGGGTTTAATATCCAAAATATATAAAGAACTCATAAAACTCAACACAGACCAAAAAAACAAAACAAAACAAAACAAAACAAAACAAAACACCACAAACACACACACAAAAAAAACAAAAACAAAACCCAAATAATCCAATTAAAGAATGGGCAGAGGGTGCCTCACTTTGGCAACACAAATACTAAAATTGGAACAATACAGAGAAAATTAGCATGCCCCTGTGCAAGGATGACAAGCAAATTCATGAAGCATTCCATATTTTTAAAAACATGGGCAATAAAAGAAAATCACAAAAAGAGAGAAAATGGTCAGAGGACCTAAACAGACATTTTTCCAAAGACATACAGATAGCCAATGGATACATGAAAAGATGTTCAACACCACTAATCATCAGGGAAATGCAAATCAAAGCCATAATGAGAAAACAAAACAAAACCATAATGTGATATCACCTTATACCTGTCAGAGTGGCTACTCTGAAAACCGACAAGAAATAACAAGCATTGGTAAGAATGTGGAGAAAAAAGAACCCTCATGCACTGTTGGTGGGAATATAAATTAGTACAGCCACAGTGGAAAATATTATGGAGTTTTCTCAAAGAA
This sequence comes from Ailurus styani, assembly GCA_002007465.1. NCBI lineage: Eukaryota > Metazoa > Chordata > Mammalia > Carnivora > Ailuridae > Ailurus > Ailurus styani. The sequence goes on from LNAC01000359.1 coordinate 1,728,086, forward strand.
TTAAAAAGAGAGATACCATACAACCCAATAATTCTACTTCTGAGTATTTACCAATGAAAACAAAAACACTAATTCAAAAAGATGTATGCATCCTATATTTATTACAGCATGATTTAACATAGCTAAGATTTGGAAGCAAACTAAGTGCCCATCGATAGATGTATGGATAAAGAAGAAGTGGTATGTATACACAATGCAATATTACCAGCCATTAAAGAAATGAAATCTTGCTATTTGCAACAAGGATGGACCTAAAATGTATTATTAAGTTAAATAAGTCAGAAAAGAAAGACAAATTCTATGTGATTTCACTCATATGTGGAATCTAAAAAATAAATAAAAAGCAGAAAACAGACATGTAAATACAGAGAACAAACTCATGGTTCCCAGAGGGGCAGGGGTTGGGGGAGGGGCAAAATAGTTGAAGGTGATTAAAAAGTTACAAATTTCTAGTTATAAAATAAAGAAGTCATGGGGATGGAAAGAACAACATTATATAGTCAATAATACTGTAATAATGTTGTATGGTGACAGATGTTGACTACACTTTTCATGGTGAACATTTTGTAATGTGTATAATTATCAAGTCACTATGCTGTACACCTGAAAGTAATATAATCATAATACTGTGTGTCAATTATACTTAAATTAAAAACAAAGAAGCTGGTTATCTAAATGACACATTTAAACAAATTTTTTAAGAAGGAGAAGAGATTAGGATACACACACGCACACAAACGCAGATGACCATGTGAAGACATAGCCAGCAGACAGCTATCTGCAAGCCAAGGAAAGAGGCCTCAGAATTAAACAGTCAACATCTAGGGGTTTCTAGTCTCTGGTCTTGTGAGAAACTAAATCTCTGATGTTGAAACCACCCTGTCTTTCATATTTTGTTATGGTAGCCATTGCAAAATAATACACATGGGAAGTCTTAATTTTGCTCAGGGAGGTCTGTGAAAGTTTCATAAAGAAATTGCTACCTGGATGCCTATGTGGCTCAGTCAGTTAAGTATCTGACTCTTCATTTCAGCCTAGGTCATGATCTCAGGGTCATGAGATTGAGCCCTGCATCAGGCCCATGCTCAAGTGTGGAGTCTGCTTGAGAGCCTCTCCCTCTGCCACTTTCCTCCCCCCGACCCCTGCCCTGCCCCGGCCCTCTCACTGCTTGTGCATACACATTCTCTCTCTCTCTAAAATAAATAAATAAAATAAATCTTTAAAAAAAAATAAAAGGAATTGCTACCCATATATTTGCAATAAAAGTCCTAATTTCCTCCTGTCGTGAGGAAATTCTTAGGTTCAAGACATATTCTCTGCATCTCTCTAGACAGTGTCCAATGACTTTAACTGCTTTCTATATATTTATGGCTTTTAAATATGTCTCTCAATACTCATGTTTTCTCTATACCTGACCACTCTCCTGGCCACTAGACATGTTCACCTCATAATCTCTAAATGAAAATATCTTCCTTTTCTACTCACCACTCAAACATACACCTTCTCTCATTTACTATCATATACTCTCATTTACTATCCATCCATTGCGAAGTGGAGAACTCTGGGACTCAGCTGGATTCCCTTTACCTCCACTTGTAATTTGTCACTAGTTCTAGTTCACCTACCTCCTGATGATCCTGTATTCCTTTACTATAGTCTAGACCTGCCTTGATATAGGTCCTCACCATTTCCTCTCTTATTATTTGTTGGTCTTTTTGGTTTCTTTCTTGTCCAGAGTTTCTCCAAAAACTGTGAATCTGATGATGTCATTTCTTTGTTTAAAATCCTCTGATGGTATCTCACAACCCATAGCATAAAATGAAAAATCCTAGGCCTGTCAGACAAGGACTTTCACCACAAGTAAGTGATGATTCCACGTATAAGTGCCTACTTCCCTTAGTTTCATCTTCTCTCTTCTCCACGTGTACACACGATTACCACACCCAACTACTAGCGTTCCTCAGATAAGCCATTATTTCACAACTCCTTTGCATATTCATGTTCTCTTTTTTCTTCCCTGTTAACCTGGGGGAGCTTCTGGACGTTAAAGACTCTGTGCAGATATCACCCCCTTTTATGGAGCCTTTTTCACCTGCACCTTCATAGACACTCTGTTCTTGAAGACAGTTGATGGAGACCATTCAGTACAGGCAGCAAATAAATTTCTATAAACAGCTCTGTTTAACTTTGCTCGAAAGCCACCCAAAGCACCCCTGGGAAAGGATGCTGGTCTACCAGGGTGACTGGTTACAGGTGAACTGGCAGCCAATACTCTCGCCTTGCTACAAAATCAACAGCAGGACATTCTGCTGATTCAAAATTTTTCACATGGTCTTTGAATACTTTTGGTGCCTCTCCATTCAGTATAACACCTGCAGGCACATAACTAATCTACTCACAGTTACCTGGGCCCAGATCATTGGGGTACCATCATGAGACAGTCCAAGTCCAGGTCCTGATGACATCCTATTGATATTGAGCATCATCCCAAAATGTGCTGGCCTGCCCTGCCCTTCCCATCCCCACTCCACTGGAACAGTCACTGTCATTGATCAAGAAAATCATTTGTTCCTGAGATACCATACAACCCCATAATTCTACTTCTGAGTATTTACCAATGAAAACAAAAACACTAATTCAAAAAGATGTATGCATCCTATATTTATTACAGCATGATTTAACATAGCTAAGATTTGGAAGCAAACTAAGTGTCCATCGATAGATGTATGGATAAAGAAGAAGTGGTATGTATTCTACCTGCTTTCTGACCACAGCCACCCATTTGGTGCTCTGACTCTGGAAGGTGCTACATCACACCCTCCATCTCACTGCCCTTTATTTATATGAACTATTTGTAGACACACCAGCAAAGATTATAGGACAGAGCATCTCTAGGACAACACTTTTGAAACAGATTAATCACTGGAGAAGTGTAAGGCCAACACCAATCAAAGCCTGTGTTTGGCTCAATAGGAAAGAAGAAAGTCTTTGGAAGCAAGCTCTTATTTGATGTGTTATTGGTTTCCTGCAGAATCATTTCCTTTTTGTTCTTTTATAATAGTTTGCAAAAACATTTTTAAACATGGTGACTGTCACAGCGATGCTAAGTTGTGCATAAAAACATAGAAATTGAAATCAATTACAAGTCTTTATGTTTCAACACACATAAACCTAAATTGGGTTAAACAATAAAGAGAAATAGATGGTTTCTCAATGGTAAGTGAAAAATCTGGAAGTAGGGCTAGGTTCAAGTGAGGCTTGATCAGGCTTCTGGGCTATGTCATTAAGAACTGACTGAGTCTGTGAGGGAGAACACTGCCCTCACTGAACTGAGAACAGATCACAGTGACACCAGCTGTAGACTTTGGTGATAGACAGCTTCAGGATGCCCCAAGGTACCTCCCTGACTGGGACTCAGTCCAGGAAGCAGAAGAGACCAGCCACTCCATCTTAGACCATGGAGACTGTGCAGGACACCATGTTTTTCCCAAGACCCACTTTGTCTCTTTCCTGGCTATGACTTCATGTAGCTGCACACCTCACTGGTGGACACAGAGCCTGCCTTGGAGAGAATCTGGGAAAAGGTGTGGAGCTCTAAAAAATAGCATTTACTCTGAGATCATGACCTGAGCTGAAATCAAGAGTCGAATACTTAACTGTCTGAGCCACCCAGGGGCTCCTTAACTGATCTTTTAATGACTGTCATATTCTTTAAAAAAAAGAGGAAAAAGTAAAATAAAAAAATATCTGGTGGGATGTACATGAAAAAAACAGAATAATTTTAATTACTTCTTATCCTATACAGATCTTTTCCCTGAATGTATCTTGATTTATAAGGAATCAAGCTGAAATATTGGACCAAAGCACTTAATAAGCTCTAAAAGTAAAGTGTCACATACATTACAATGTAGATTTGTCCTTCCAACCAGTTTTGATGCAGTCAGACCAAATAGGGAGGTAAGAGTTAGCTGGTAAATGTGGGCAGTGTCTGTTCCCAGCTCACACCACCCTGGATTGTTCTACCCTGGATTAGGTACCTATGAGTGAGTGGGCTGGGTATCTACTCTGCTTTGGTTGCACAAGACTGGCTAGTTCTGTACTATATACTTCCAGACTAACAAGCTTACAGGAAGTGTTTGAGAAGGTTCAAGAACACTAGAGCAGTGTTATTTTATTTTCTCTTTGTCATTTTAATGGACATGCAATCTACCCAAATTGCTTTCCATAAATGAATTTCATAAGGAGATTTTATATATGTATATGATATATATTGTATATATACAGTTCCAAGTTGTATATATTTCCAATGTGAGTAGCATTTCTTAATTTCTTACTCAGTAGCATCTCCTTTGGTCTGCTCTAGCATCAAATTTCTTGGCTGACTCCTTTTCTCTGCCAGAGGTGAAGCCAAGTGGAAAAAACAGTCAACATTTTCCATTTCTTTGGCCCACTTGACCAGGATCCTGCATTTTGCTCCACTCTGCCTAACTAGCTACACAAATGAACATATGAAAAAATAATATTGAATGAGGTAAGAGTAGGAACATATAACACACTGCCTTTCCTTTTATTTGATGAAGCAATGAAGCTCTTTTCTAAATATTTCTCATTATGGCAAAAAGCACAGGCATAGGCATTAATTGCATAGGCATTTTATATTTCTGATCAGATATGTACATTTAACTGCACACACAAAAAGTAGTAGTTGTAAGGTAAAATAGCATGTGAAATCTATTCTTAAAATTTGTTTTAATAACATAACCTCTGTATTGTATGCAAGCTAAATTTCATATTCAAAGAATTTCTTGTTTTAGCACTGGCTAGTATATAATTTATTTATTCCAATTTAGGAATTGGTTTCAGAATAGAAATGCTTAAATAATGGTCAGATTTTACCATAGGTCAATTCTGATGTAGTATGCAGGGTCCAGTTACAATGGAAGCTGTACTTTGGCCCTCTTATTAAGGTCAGCAAAGATTGAATTCTATACATCTTAATCTTATCTCCTATGACTAATTCAGTCCATAGGATTATTCTTATGAATATTTTATATGTAGCTTCCAGTAATAGTGCTCATTCTATCAATCAATATCAAATTAACCTCAAGATTACTGAAAATCTGGAATAAAATATAAAATATTGAATCATTCATTTTTAACAGCATAGGTTATAAATGTGTATTGCTCTGGAGAAATGACTCTTGATTATTTAATGCAAAATTTATGAGGCAGGTTGAAACAGTGGAGAAAGTTTTGCCTTCTTCCCTGCACGTTGGAAGATCTGCTCAGTGGAAACAACCAGAAGCCATTGTGCATAGGACGTTGGTCCACCTGTGGCTTGTATTCCTGAAGCTGCCCAGTACCAGTTCAACTTGAGGAAATTCTACTTGATATAATGTTGTCTAACACTTCAATTTAATAAACATTTGATGATCAAAGTAAATGTTAGGTNTTTAAATATGTCTCTCAATACTCATGTTTTCTCTATACCTGACCACTCTCCTGGCCACTAGACATGTTCACCTCATAATCTCTAAATGAAAATATCTTCCTTTTCTACTCACCACTCAAACATACACCTTCTCTCATTTACTATCATATACTCTCATTTACTATCCATCCATTGCGAAGTGGAGAACTCTGGGACTCAGCTGGATTCCCTTTACCTCCACTTGTAATTTGTCACTAGTTCTAGTTCACCTACCTCCTGATGATCCTGTATTCCTTTACTATAGTCTAGACCTGCCTTGATATAGGTCCTCACCATTTCCTCTCTTATTATTTGTTGGTCTTTTTGGTTTCTTTCTTGTCCAGAGTTTCTCCAAAAACTGTGAATCTGATGATGTCATTTCTTTGTTTAAAATCCTCTGATGGTATCTCACAACCCATAGCATAAAATGAAAAATCCTAGGCCTGTCAGACAAGGACTTTCACCACAAGTAAGTGATGATTCCACGTATAAGTGCCTACTTCCCTTAGTTTCATCTTCTCTCTTCTCCACGTGTACACACGATTACCACACCCAACTACTAGCGTTCCTCAGGTAAGCCATTATTTCACAACTCCTTTGCATATTCATGTTCTTTTTTCTTCCCTGTTAACCTGGGGAGCTTCTGGACATTAAAGACTCTGTGCAGATATCACCCCCTTTTATGGAGCCTTTTTCACCTGCACCTTCATAGACACTCTGTTCTTGAAGACAGTTGATGGAGACCATTCAGTACAGGCAGCGAATAAATTTCTATAAACAGCTCTGTTTAACTTTGCTCGAAAGCCACCCAAAGCACCCCTGGGAAAGGATGCTGGTCTACCAGGGTGACTGGTTACAGGTGAACTGGCAGCCAATACTCTCGCCTTGCTACAAAATCAACAGCAGGACATTCTGCTGATTCAAAATTTTTCACATGGTCTTTGAATACTTTTGGTGCCTCTCCATTCAGTATAACACCTGCAGGCACATAACTAATCTACTCACAGTTACCTGGGCCCAGATCATTGGGGTACCATCATGAGACAGTCCAAGTCCAGGTCCTGATGACATCCTATTGATATTGAGCATCATCCCAAAATGTGCTGGCCTGTCCTGCCCTTCCCATCCCCACTCCACTGGAACAGTCACTGTCATTGATCAAGAAAATCATTTGTTCCTGAGATACCATACAACCCAATAATTCTACTTCTGAGTATTTACCAATGAAAACAAAAACACTAATTCAAAAAGATGTATGCATCCTATATTTATTACAGCATGATTTAACATAGCTAAGATTTGGAAGCAAACTAAGTGTCCATCGATAGATGTATGGATAAAGAAGAAGTGGTATGTATTCTACCTGCTTTCTGACCACAGCCACCCATTTGGTGCTCTGACTCTGGAAGGTGCTACATCACACCCTCCATCTCACTGCCCTTTATTTATATGAACTATTTGTAGACACACCAGCAAAGATTATAGGACAGAGCATCTCTAGGACAACACTTTTGAAACAGATTAATCACTGGAGAAGTGTAAGGCCAACACCAATCAAAGCCTGTGTTTGGCTCAATAGGAAAGAAGAAAGTCTTTGGAAGCAAGCTCTTATTTGATGTGTTATTGGTTTCCTGCAGAATCATTTCCTTTTTGTTCTTTTATAATAGTTTGCAAAAACATTTTTAAACATGGTGACTGTCACAGCGATGCTAAGTTGTGCATAAAAACATAGAAATTGAAATCAATTACAAGTCTTTATGTTTCAACACACATAAACCTAAATTGGGTTAAACAATAAAGAGAAATAGATGGTTTCTCAATGGTAAGTGAAAAATCTGGAAGTAGGGCTAGGTTCAAGTGAGGCTTGATCAGGCTTCTGGGCTATGTCATTAAGAACTGACTGAGTCTGTGAGGGAGAACACTGCCCTCACTGAACTGAGAACAGATCACAGTGACACCAGCTGTAGACTTTGGTGATAGACAGCTTCAGGATGCCCCAAGGTACCTCCCTGACTGGGACTCAGTCCAGGAAGAAGAAGAGACCAGCCACTCCATCTTAGACCATGGAGACTGTGCAGGACACCATGTTTTTCCCAAGACCTACTTTGTCTCTTTCCTGGCTATGACTTCATGTAGCTGCACACCTCACTGGTGGACACAGAGCCTGCCTTGGAGAGAATCTGGGAAAAGGTGTGGAGCTCTAAAAAATAGCATTTACTCTGAGATCATGACCTGAGCTGAAATCAAGAGTCGAATACTTAACTGTCTGAGCCACCCAGGGGCTCCTTAACTGATCTTTTAATGACTGTCATTTTCTTTAAAAAAAAGAGGAAAAAGTAAAATAAAAAAATATCTGGTGGGATGTACATGAAAAAAACAGAATAATTTTAATTACTTCTTATCCTATACAGATCTTTTCCCTGAATGTATCTTGATTTATAAGGAATCAAGCTGAAATATTGGACCAAAGCACTTAATAAGCTCTAAAAGTAAAGTGTCACATACATTACAATGTAGATTTGTCCTTCCAACCAGTTTTGATGCAGTCAGACCAAATAGGGAGGTAAGAGTTAGCTGGTAAATGTGGGCAGTGTCTGTTCCCAGCTCACACCACCCTGGATTGTTCTACCCTGGATTAGGTACCTATGAGTGAGTGGGCTGGGTATCTACTCTGCTTTGGTTGCACAAGACTGGCTAGTTCTGTACTATATACTTCCAGACTAACAAGCTTACAGGAAGTGTTTGAGAAGGTTCAAGAACACTAGAGCAGTGTTATTTTATTTTCTCTTTGTCATTTTAATGGACATGCAATCTACCCAAATTGCTTTCCATAAATGAATTTCATAAGGAGATTTTATATATGTATATGATATATATTGTATATATACAGTTCCAAGTTGTATATATTTCCAATGTGAGTAGCATTTCTTAATTTCTTACTCAGTAGCATCTCCTTTGGTCTGCTCTAGCATCAAATTTCTTGGCTGACTCCTTTTCTCTGCCAGAGGTGAAGCCAAGTGGAAAAAACAGTCAACATTTTCCATTTCTTTGGCCCACTTGACCAGGATCCTGCATTTTGCTCCACTCTGCCTAACTAGCTACACAAATGAACATATGAAAAAATAATATTGAATGAGGTAAGAGTAGGAACATATAACACACTGCCTTTCCTTTTATTTGATGAAGCAATGAAGCTCTTTTCTAAATATTTCTCATTATGGCAAAAAGCACAGGCATAGGCATTAATTGCATAGGCATTTTATATTTCTGATCAGATATGTACATTTAACTACACACACAAAAAGTAGTAGTTGTAAGGTAAAATAGCATGTGAAATCTATTCTTAAAATTTGTTTTAATAACATAACCTCTGTATTGTATGCAAGCTAAATTTCATATTCAAAGAATTTCTTGTTTTAGCACTGGCTAGTATATAATTTATTTATTCCAATTTAGGAATTGGTTTCAGAATAGAAATGCTTAAATAATGGTCAGATTTTACCATAGGTCAATTCTGATGTAGTATGCAGGGTCCAGTTACAATGGAAGCTGTACTTTGGCCCTCTTATTAAGGTCAGCAAAGATTGAATTCTATACATCTTAATCTTATCTCCTATGACTAATTCAGTCCATAGGATTATTCTTATGAATATTTTATATGTAGCTTCCAGTAATAGTGCTCATTCTATCAATCAATATCAAATTAACCTCAAGATTACTGAAAATCTGGAATAAAATATAAAATATTGAATCATTCATTTTTAACAGCATAGGTTATAAATGTGTATTGCTCTGGAGAAATGACTCTTGATTATTTAATGCAAAATTTATGAGGCAGGTTGAAACAGTGGAGAAAGTTTTGCCTTCTTCCCTGCACGTTGGAAGATCTGCTCAGTGGAAACAACCAGAAGCCATTGTGCATAGGACGTTGGTCCACCTGTGGCTTGTATTCCTGAAGCTGCCCAGTACCAGTTCAACTTGAGGAAATTCTACTTGATATAATGTTGTCTAACACTTCAATTTAATAAACATTTGATGATCAAAGTAAATGTTAGGTCATATTAAGAAGGTATCCCTTAGTTGTAAGGAAAGACAGTTCGAATTCAGGTCTGTTTACATGAAGGGTAAGGGTGCAGGGACGTCCCATAGAGCCTATGTTAACAGGACAGGCTGGCCTCACTGGAACTGGTAAGCTGCCAGACATCTTCCTTCCACTCCCCTGACTTACACACACTTTTCCTTTCTGTCTTCTGTTTCCTTCTCCCCGCCACCCCGCCCCCGCCACCCCACTGCATGGCATTTTGCCCCTGCCATATTTCTGCTTCATTCTGCCTTCTGTCAGCCTCCTGTCTGCTCGCTGAGCAGCTTATAAATAACCCATAGGAGCAACTAATAATTTCAAGCTCTACGTCTACATGACCTTCACCTAGAACTTGCATGTGATTTTGTGTGTGTTCTGTTTCCAAATCCAGAAGGAGAGGAACTGACTGACATGGCCTAAGTATCCATTTTGCTCCAATTCACTGTTGCCATAGGAAGAAGAGTTCAAAGGTCATGTGTGGTTAGTAATACCCCTTTTGTACTTTTATACCACACAGGTAAATTATCCAAGAAGAAATGGGAGTGAGGAGGATGAATGAAATACTAATTCTGGTTCCTGGGTTTCAGTCTTATGGAAGAGGCCAATACATAGATCGGTTTAGCACAAGACAGATTGTTAAAAGAGGTTCGGAAAGCTTCTGGAGAATGGAGGAGGGTATAGGAAAACTTCTATGGTTGGTGAACACTCAGTATATCAGGAATGCCTTGAACAATGATTGAGAGGAGTGCGGAATGAAGCCCAAGTTGATGTGGGAATATGGAGGTGGGCACAACTTGAGAGGCTGCTGGTGTTTATCTTCTGCAACAGGAAATCATTAAAGATTTTTCATCAGATTTTTGTGGCAGCGTGATTTGCAATAGCCAAGATATGCAACCTAAGTGCTTTGTGAAAATGTTTTAGAACATGGTAGGTAGGATAAATTGGAGGTAATGTAGGGCCTGGAACTCCTGTCCTCCAGGAGGTAGGCAGATCCATGAATCTGCATGAGGTGCCTTAATGGTCTGAATTAGGAGAAAAGCCATGGAAGAGAGTGCTCATGAACAAACATTATGTTTAACAAGATGATGTAACTTTCCTGTGGAATGTATAAATAATAACTGGAGTTTGGAGTGATGGCAAGATGTTAAATATACATACTAAAATCTGGCATGGTTTTTATATAGTCAATTTTTCCTCCATTATTATTTTTGTTGAAGTATAACTAGCATACAGTATTATATTAGTTTCAGGTGCACAACATAATGATTCAACAATTCTATACACTACTCAGCACTCACCACAGTAAGTGTAGTCACCATCTGTCACCAATCAATGTTATTACAATCTAATTGTCTATATTTCCTATGCTGTACTTTTCATCTCTGTGATTATTTTGTAACTGGAAGTTTGTACCTCTTAATCCCTTTCACCTATTTCACCCATCCCTTCACCCACCTACCCTCTGGCAGCCATCAGTTCTCTATAGTTAAGAGTCTGTTTCTTGGTTTCTTCTATGTTGTTGTTCATTTGTTTCTTAACTTTCACGTATGCGTGAATCATATGGTATTTGTCTTTCTCTGTCTGACTTATTTCACTTAGTATCATACTCTCTAGTTCCATCCATGTTGTTGTAAATGGAAAGACTCGTTTTCCTTTTTATGGCTGAGTAGTAGTCTGTTGTGTGTATGTACCACATCTTCTTTATTTATCTATTGATGGACACTTAGGTTGTATATCTTTGCTATTGTAAACCACACTGCAACAAACATAAGGATGCAGATATCTTTTTGCGTTAGTGTTTTCATTTTCTTTGGGTAAATACCCAGTAGTGGAATTACTGGATCATATGGTGTTCCTATTTTTAACTTTTTGAGGAACCTCCATACTCTTTTCCACTGCGGCTGTACCAGTTTGCATTCCCATCCACAGTGCACGAGGGTTCCTTTTTCTCCACATCATGCCAATACTTGTTATTTCTTGTTGGTTTGATACTAGCCACTCTGACAGGTGTAAGGTGGTAACTCATTATGGTTTCAATTTGCATTTCCCTGATAATTAGTGATGTGGAGCTTCTTTTCATGTATCTGTTGGCCATCTGTACATCTTCAGAAAAATGTTTATTCAGATCCTCTGCCCGTTTTTCAGTCGGATTATTCATGGGGTTTTCGGTGTGTGTTGAGTTTTATTATTTTTTTCTTTTTTTTTTAAAGACGTATTTACTTATTTATTTGACAGAGAGAGAGAGAGAGCACAAGCAGGGAGAGCAGCAGCCAGAGGGAGAAGCAGGCTCCGAGCTGAGCAAGGAGCCTGAGGCAGGACTCAATCCTAGGACTCTGGATCATGACCTGAGCCAAAAGCAGACACTTAACCAACTGAGTCACTCAGGCATGCCATGATTTCTTTATATATTTTGAACATTAACCCCTCATCACATATATCATTTGCAAATATCTTCTCCCGTTCACTAGGTTGCCTTTTCATTTTGTTGATGCTTTTTTTTTCACTGTGCAAAAGCTTTTTATTTTGGTATAATGCCAACTGTTTATTTTTGCTTTTGTTTCCCTTGCCTGAGAAGGCATACCTAGAAAAATGTTTCTACAGCTGATGTCAGAGACATTTCTGCCTACATTCTCTTCTAGGAATTTTATGGTTTCAGGTCTCATATTTAGGTCTTCGATCCATTTTGAATTTATTTTTGTGTATAGTGTAACTGGTCCAGTTTCTTTGTTTCTTCATTTCTTTCTTTTTTCTCTCTTCCTCCCTTCCTCTCTTTCCTTCTCTCTCCCTTTCTTTCTTCCTCCCTTTTTTCTTCCTCCCTCCCTTTCTTTTTTTCTTTCTTTCTTTCTCTTTCTTTCTTTCTTTCTCTCCTCCTTCTTTTCCTTTCCTTTCCTCTCTTAACTTTCTTTCCTTTCTTTTGTTTGTAGCCATCTAATTTTTCCAGTGATACAGGCAGGCCAGGTCTGAGCACCATGTTTGGGGAGGGGGGCAGTCCCATGGGACCAGCCAAGGGGGTCCTTGGCTTCACGTAGGGTGGAAATCAAACATGAGCCAGAAGAAAGTGAAAGCAGAGTTTATTGAAGATACAGAGAGAGCAGATACAGATAGACTCCTTGGGAGACTCAGCAAGGAAAGGAACATGAGTCCCATCTTTGGGAGCTAGGGGTTTTTATTGAAGATGGTGGTCTGGTGCACATGTCCTCTCAGGCATCCAGGAACCAGTAAGAACAAAGATGAGGGTCCAGGTGTTATTGCTTGGAGCCAGGGAGCCTTGGCATCAAGATGTCTAATGCCTGTCGTCTGGAATATGCACATGGCAGTTTCTTCCAGTTATTGTCACCTGGTCCTTCCTCAAATGTTATCTATTCTATAGAAATTATTAACTCCATGTCCCTTACAGGGAAGACATGGTATTTGTATTACAAGGCATGTGTAGAGTGGGTGGGGGTGCAGACCCCAGCAAGAATAGGAGCTGGAAAAGAAGCAAAGGAAAAAGAACCAGCTTTTTGTCTCACAGGGTACCTTTGGTTTCCCTGTCTCACAGGCAGCATTTGTTTAAGAGACCATCTTTTCCCCACTGTATAGAAAGCTTTCTGTCATCACCAGAGGACTGCTGACCCACAGGCCAGTGGTTAAGATGGAGTCCTCTGCTTGGTCCGAGCCTGAGGTGATGAGGTGCCATGGCTGGTGTCTCAGTGGAGCAGCACAATTAGTGATAGTGTTGGTGTGAGGAAGAGAGGTTCTGTGCAATCACCAGCAAGTGACAGACAAATCTTAAGTCCTGGATTAAAATATTGATGAGGAAAGAGAGCCCATAGCCTACAGGTTAGAGAGAGAGTTCCATAAAACAGGCAGGTCCCTGTTCTCTGGAAGATAGTAAAGACAGAGAAATCAGCTTAGGGGATGCTGAGAAAAGATTATGATATTGAGACAGCCAGGATTACAGATCTGAAAGGCATTTGGTATAAATATTATCTCCTAGGATGATCAGCCTGTGGCCATCAGTCCAATCCTCAGTCATGTAATATGTTCTTAGTGAACACCTAACAAATGTAAAACACAGTACAGGCACCAACGGGCCTACAAAGCCAGTGGGGCAGAAGGGACTAACATTTCTGAGGAGCCTTTGCAAAGCCACTTAATTAATTTAATTTAATTTAATTTAATTTTTTACTTCGCTACCTGTAAAAGTTTTATTGTAATCATGGGACTTTTTCTCTATCTCCTTGCTTACTTTATGCCATTCTCTAGAATTCATTACTTTTTGCCAAACACACAAGGGTCAGAGGGAACTACTTCCCTCCAGAAGTCAAGAGTTGAGATGAGGAACTTGCCTTTTCCCCACATCCTCTGAATTTCCCCCAGCCCAGGCTTCTGACTCATCCTACATACCCTCAGTGCCTCTTAATCCTGTCAGCTCTGGGCTGGGAGGCTGACCCGGAGCTGCTCCTGTTCCTCCTCAGTCAGCTACTTCCTCCCACCAGAGCACACAGTCTATTTCCAGAGCTTCACCTTCTGCAACCTCCCCTTCCAATGCGTGGGTTGCGCTCTTTCTCAAAAAGACAATAGTTTTTGAAAATACAAAAAAACCTGTCACCTACTGTCCGTCCAATTTTAGTATATATGCTGCTGATTGAGCACCCCTGTCACCTACTCTCAAACACAGAATTTTGGAAAACAAAGTGCAGAGAAGAGAACATACTGCACTATTTACTCTTTTAGACCTCACTGCTTTGTATCTCTTTGTTTATGCAAATCAGCAAAACATTTGCATTTATTCTTCTCTGTAATAACTGGTTTCCAGTTTACAAAGTAGAAAGTTGTTTGAAATTACAGATAGGTAAAACATGTACACAGAAGGATAGGGAGTGGAAGGACAAATACCTTTTAAATTTAAAAATCGTCATGGGGCACCTAGCTGGCTTAGTTGGAGGAGCCTGTGACTCCTGATCTCGGGGTCGTGACTTCAAGTCCTACATTTGCTGTAGAGATTACTTAAAATCAATAAATAAAACTTAAAAAATGTTCACTTTAAAAAAATAAAATAAAATAATAGTTGTAGACTAACTGAGGGTAAGTTTTTGCTGTTTCTAAGCTTTGATCTAATGTTACTATTTGGATTTACAAATAAATGTTTTTTAGTTTAGTTAGTAATTTTGAGTATGAAGTGATGAAATGCAAATATGGATTTTTTTTTTTTCACTTGGACTGGTGAATGATTCTCTTCAGCTAGTTTCCCAACTGCCTGGGTGTGAGTGAATGCCATAATAGCAATCAAACCAGTGTTTAACCTAGATAAGCATTTTCTGTGTTCTAGCTTTTAGATTACTCTAAATGTTGTATCTTGAACACAGTGCATTATGTTGCATAAGAAATTCATTATAACAATTTTGGTCATTTTAGCAGTTCATCTTTTTAATGAAAAGTATACACAATCACATACAATTATACTAAAAATATTTTCCACATATTTAGATATTTTAAATCAGACAATTTTCTCTATCTGGAATGCACTTCCTCTACTCATTGTCTACATAAATTCTTTATAAATTAAAAATCCACACACACCCTCCACAAGTACATTCTTATCATAACAATGGAAATAGTCTAGGAATGTATATATATAAACTATCTTTTCTACCTTAATGTTAAATCATTCTGTTATATTTGGGGTATTAATGTGCCCACTGACAAGCTAGGTTTTGGGGGTTTCCTGCAACTGTGTGGTCACATGGCCCAGTCAGCCAATGAGATACTTGCTAACTGGGCATGACTTTGGGGAGAGCTGGTTTTTTCCCTGAGAAAGACATAAACTCATCTGGCATACATTTTTTTTCTCTTTATCTTCTTCATGACTGGAATTTGGAGGTAATGCCTAGAGGTACAACAACAATCTTGTGACTGTGAATATGGGAGATGCACCTGAAAGATGGTGGGACCAAACCTGGAAAGAGCCTAGAGCCAGGATTTCTGTGACCCAAGTAAACTCCCTCCTTGTTTAGGTTAATGTTCCTATTCTAGGCAGCTACATATCACATACTTCCAGCCCCCAATTCCAGGCCCACCCCAGAGATACTGTGTATTTTTTGAGACCCATTGATATGCATATCCCATTAAATTTTTATTCCAGTTTTTTTTCCAAAAATGGGATAATACTATACGTATTATTCTGAACTTCCTTTTTTGACTTAAGAATGTGGTCTATATAGCTTTCCATGTCAATACAAAAGGAGTTGTCCTTTTTAAAAATATTTTAAAGAGAATACAGGGTGCCTGGCTCACTCAGTAGAGTAGAGCAACTCTTGATCTTGGGGTCATGAGTTCAAGCTTCATACCGGGTATAGAACTTACTTAAAAATAAAATCTTGGGGAGCCTGGGTGGTTCAGTGGGTTAAGTGTCTGACTTGATTTTGGCTTAGGACATGATCTCAAGATTGTGAGATCAAGCCTCACAAAGGGCTCTGCACTGAGCCTGGAGCCTGCTGAAGATTCTCTCTCTCTCCCTTTCCATCTGCCCCTCCCCTGCTCAGGTGCATGTGCTCTCTCTCTCTCTAAAAAAGAAAAAGAAAAAGAAAAAAGATCTTTAAAAAAATAAAATAGGGGCTCCTGGGTGGCTCAGTTGTTAAGTGTCTGCCTTCAGCTAGAGTCATGATCCCGGGGTCCTGGCACTGAGCCCCGCATCAGGCTCCCTGCTCAGCGGGAAGCCTGCTTCTCCCTCTTCCACTCCCCCTGCTTGTATTCCCTCTCTTGGATTAGCTCTCTCTGTCAAGTAAATAAATAAAATCTTAAAAAATAATAATAAAATAAAATAAAATAAAGAACTTTTCCTTTTTTCTTTTAAAAGCGACACTTGCTTATTCAAACAATAGAGAAAAAATTTAAGTAAAAAGCACCAAATGTTCCTAAATCCTACTATTTTGAAATCACTGGTATTATTACTAGTGCGTATTCTTATCAGCTCTCTCTGAAAATACTAGGAGACATTCTCCTCCACTACCACCTCCATGTACATGTGTATACACATTCACACACATGCACACGCATACAAATACACACAAATATAGATACAAATACACATACGCACAAATACACACAGGAAAAAACACAAAAACACAAACACTACACAATCACAAAGACATGCAAATACACATACCTACTCATACAGGGAGAGAGAGAAACTTACAAAATCAGAAGCTATTAAAAAGTGTTTAATTTGGAGACACCTGGGTGGCTCAGTGAGTTCAGCAACTGCTTTTGGCTCAGGTCATGATCTCAGGGTCCTGGGATTGAGCCCCACATTGGGATCCCTGTTTAGCAGGAAGTCTGCTTCTCATTCTTCCTCTGACCCTCCCCTCAGCCAAGCTCTTGTCCGAGCTCTCTCTCCTTAACAAATAATAGAAAATATTTTTTTAAAAACTGTTCAACTCTAATTGAATTAAACAGAGGAAGTAGTAGAATGCCTTTAAAAGTTATGACTACAAGTGTTATAGAAAGCCAGAGAGAAATACCCAAAATTCAAATAGATTTCATTTTTAATACCCATTAAGAGTTATAGAATGAATAACAGAAATAGTTGAGACCAAAATATGTCATATTAACGTTTTCTTTTGCTAAAGAATCTGTGCATATTTAGCATGATAGGTTGTAATAATAACAAGAATTATACTTATTAGATTAACAACATAGACATGTGATTCCAATTTAAAATGTAGAATTGAGTAAATGATTTAGATTTATGAATTTAAGTAGAAATTTTACTGTTTATATATACTATTAGAACACTTATGGGGCGCCTGGGTGGCTCAGTTGGTTAAGTGGCTGCCTTCGGCTCAGGTCATGATCCCAGGGTCCTGGGATCGAGCCCTGCATCCAGCTCCCTGTTAGGAGGGAAGCCTGCTTCTCTCTCTCCCTCTGCCAGCCGCTCTGCCTACTTGTGCTCTCTCTCTCTCTCTCTCTGTCAAATAAATAAATAAATAAAATCTAAAAAAAAAAAAAGAACATTTAGTGGGCCTTAAGTTTCACCATATTTTAAAATTTAACTAATTTAGTTCATAAGAATGATTTAATTACTTGCAAAGTTTTGTCATTTAGACAATTGAAGGACTTAAAAGAAAGTCAATATATTAAATTTATAAACCCTGTTTAAAACATTTAAAAGTTAATTAACTATATTTGAGAACCAAATATTAATTGAAGACCATTAAAAGTGACAGTTTTAATCTGCTGGACTTACAAGGGAAAAATGACATTTGTAAGCTAAAGTTAAATGCTTAAGGAAGAATGAAATTAGAATCTGTAAATTAATAAACTGATTATTCAATTTTAAAACCAAAGTAACTTCTAAGTTACCTTTTCTGTGACCATAAGAAAATTCACAATTATGAAAGAAGGAAAAATAAATGAAGTGAAACTTAGAGAATTGTCAATTCTGGATAAACATTTCTTCACCATTCAGACATATTGTGTCTCCTGTCTTCTAAGATTAAAATAAAAGGTTATTGAAACCATTAAGGATTTGTTGTCATTATGTTTTTATTGTTCTTTAAAATTATGTATTGATTATAGCATTGAAAATGTTCTGCTATGAAAGCTAACAGGATTAAGTCTGGGAGATGGGGAAACAAGCATCCCAGTGTGCCTGGGACTGAGGGGTGTGCTGGAAGTCAGGACTGTCTGTGCTAAACCCAGTAACCTCAGTCACCCTAATGGAAGGCATTGGGGCATAGGTGCTAAGACTGTAGATTCTAAGATCTACATTTGAGATTTGGCTCTCCAGCTTATTTCCTATTTATCACGAGCAAATGGCTTCTTTTTGTGCCTGTATTTTCTCATCTCTAAAATGGTGATGAAACACCTTTTCCCACTACCCAGGGAGGGAATCACAGGATTTGGTTCTGTGTTCCCATTGTAACCTAAAGAGAAACTTTCACAATGTCCAGAGCGCCCACATCCTGCAAATGAAGGAAGAGGCTGTCCTCAAATTGCTTGCAGCAGGAACCCACTTAGGTGGCATCAACCTTGACTTCCAAATGAAACAGTACATCTAAAAAAAAAGGGGGGGGTGAAGCGATGGCATATTTCAAACCCAAGAGATCTTATGAGAAGCTTCTGCCGGCAGCTCGTGCCATTGTTGCCATCAAAAACCCGGCTCATGTCAGTGTCATATCGTCCGGGAACAGTGGCCCGTGGGCTCTGCTGAAGCTGCTGCTGCCACTGGACCCACTCCGACTGTGGCCGCCTCACTCCTGGATCCTTCGCTAACCGGGTCCAGGCAGCCTGCAGGGGGCTGTGTCTCCTGGTGACCACCAGCCTCTCACAGAGATGTCTTAGGGTAAGCCGCCTGCCATCGCTCTGCGTGACCCAGACTGTCCTCTGCGCTGTGTGGACGCGGCCACCCCACACCACAGCAGGGGAGCTCACGCAGTGGGTGGGAGGCGGTGGATGCTGGCCGGGGAAGTTCTGCGCATGCGTGGTCCAGTCTCCGGTGAACCCCCCCATGGGAGGCCACCCCTGAGCCCACCTTCTGCAGAGAGCCTGAAGAGACTGAAAAGGAAGTGCAGGCCGAGGCTGCAAAGGCCATGACCAAGGAGGAATTTGCGGGTGAATGGGCTGCCCCAGGTCCCGAATTTACTGCTACTGAACCTGAAGTTGCTGACTTGTTCAAAGGCATGCAGGTGTCCTCTGCGCCTATTCAGCAGTTTCCCTATGAAGACTGGAGTGCCCAGCCCGCCACTGAAGACTGGTCTGCCGCTCCCACTGCTCAGGCCACTGAATGGGTAGGAACAACTCCTGGGTGGGCTGAAGCTGCTCTTCTACAAAGGCAAACAAAATGGAAATAAGGGGTTCCTGGGTGGCTCAGTGGGTTAAGTTTCTGCCTTCGGCTCAGGTCATGATGTCAGTGTCCTGGAATTGAGGCCCTCATCGGGCTCCCTGCTCGGCGGGGAGCCTGCTTACCCCTCTCTCTCTGCCTGCCTCTCAGCCTACTTGTAATCTCTCTCTCTCTCTCTCTCTCTCTGTGTCAAATAAATAAATAAATAAAATCTTTAAAAAAAAATCACCAACATTTCAAAATGGAAATAAGATTGATGGAAAATAAGCAGTTTCAGTAAACAAACAGTGAATATCTATCCCAAAGGATTATTGTGAAAATTAAATGAGTTACTATATGGAAAGCATCTATAGTAATTACCTACAGTAATCCCTAGAGTGTGGTAAGCACCAAATATATACTGGTGCGGGGGTGCGAGCTCCCCACAGGGACATCAATTGTTGGACAGGTCTTGTTTCATTTAATTTTGTTCTCTGAAATTGTTTTAATTTCTTTGCTCTTCTCTGCATTCATTGTGATAAACTCATATCTTTCTTTCATGTCATCTAGCAGCCAATGGCAGTTGCCTGCCTGATACAAAGTTTCTTTCTTCTTCCTCACTAACAGAACTCCATATTAGTTTTGATGGTAATATACGTAGCTTAAATACTTGATTTACTGAGCTTTCTTGAAGTGAGGGGTGGACGGATCACACAGGACACAGTTCTGGCCAAGGAGATACTGTGTAAGTCTACCATGTGGGATATTTAGGCAAGCTCTCCGAAGGAAGTCTGACTAAGCTGGTGCATGTCTTTTGTCTTTTTCCTCCTCATTATTTCTTTCTAGAATATAGATGCAAGGTGCAAAGAGAAGAGCTCTCTTGGTATATGAGCTATACCCTACAGTTGTTAGAGCAGAAAGCTAGCTGGATCTTTGATAGCTCCTTCGAAGAATCAAAAAAAAAAAACCACACCATGATTTGTTTAAATGTTTCTTAAGTTTCCTGTTACATACAAGTGAAAATAATTCCTACTGTTACAAACCATTCATTTAATTTTTTAGCAATGTAAAAAATGTGGAGGACTTTAATAGTTTTCATGTCGTTTTGAGTTGGGGTCATGTTAATCCCATTTTTGAGATTTGCTCTAATTTTGATGTATGTGCTACTGAAAAGACCAGGATATTGTTTCTTCTTTGATGGTGAAAAAAAGTTTAAGAGAAAAGACAGGTCACCAAGATCAAGCAAATCTTGTCATCTTCAATGATAATTACATGAGCCAGTGGGGTGAGCTGCAGAAGGGGAGAGAGAAACTGGCAATGGGCTGTTCTCCATAGAGAAATGGGCATTAACTTTTGTCTCTTTTGGCCAGGGATTCAAATTATCATTTTCAAATTTTTGATAATGAGATGTCTCTGAAAATTATTTTGTGTCTTCTGCAGTTTTCCATTGTCTACTGTATAATAAATGCATATTGAGATAATAAATTTGTTAACAGGTAATTAAAGCAAGAAAGCATAAAATAGTTCAACTCCAGAAAAAGGCCAACATTGGTCTAAGATTGAAAACAAATCTGTACCTGTTGTTGTTATTACTGAATTAGAGTTGCCTGGCAACTCTACCCAGCTGTTAATTAAGCACTTAGGCATCCACAGTCATTAACTCTTTCAGATCTCCAGGACACTGCTTAGTTATTGCTTCAATTTACTGTACTAAGCTTACTAATAGGCAATGCCTTAAAACTTTGAGAATATCTGGCTCATAATATGTTTCATCTTCTTTATGGTTAGATGGAAAAAGCAATTCTAATTTCGTTCCTCGTTCATTTTAATTTGGGTTAGCAGATGTTCTATGCGTACTGCAGTCAACTATTTAATTTGCATTATAGAAGAGCCTGTAATAGCAATTTATCAGGGGTTTGTGTGTGTGTGTGTTGTTATAGTGTGGTTTTAATTTCCTCCAAAATGTGGCTATAAAAATAGAATACATTTTACTTTCTTAATTCACATGGAATACCCCAAGAGCAAAATTGTGTTCATAAAATTCAAGCAATATTTTAAAATTAGCTTTGTTAGAAGAGGGGATGAGGGACATAGAGAAAAGAAATAAAGCAAGGAAAAGAAGGAAAGCGAAGAGAACAGTGAAGCTTTCAGCCTGCCAAGGATGCAGATCCATTTGGAGAACAGGTTTGTGGTGGGTGGGGGAACATTCCTCGTTGTGGTATGATGTTACATTTTAAAAACTTTTCTTACGTGTTTTTTTTTTCATGGGTGTGTGTCTCAAGGAGGATGTTTGTACAAGCCACCATCTGAACCAATGGAAGGGAATGTTCATATCAATATTTTAGTTTGGCAACTATAGGTTTTTCCAAGTCTTATTTAGAATTAGCCAAACAGTAAATGCTTGTTGTTTTAAACTTCTAAGTTTGGGGGTAATTTTTTATGTGGTAATAGATAACATATACAATCTATATCATAAGATTGTCTTAATGACTAAATGAGAACAAGTGAATAATATAGATTATCTTCATTAAGTTGGTCTGTCAGAACTTTGGTCAGGAGTTTACTTCTTTCATATAGATTGTACCTATTCTCTTGAGAAGTTTGATTTTTTGATGTTCTGATAACTTTCAGTTCTTGTTTTAAATTTCTCCAAGTTCTCTCACCACTCTTAAATTAGAGGGTATAGACATTTCTACTTTTCCGTTCATATTGGAAATGTATGATTGGCAAAAATAGTGAATTGGTATCTTACAATAAAAATAAATTACATTGAAAAAGTATTCAACTGTTCTCTAAAAACCTGTATAAATGAATTTTTTTATAAAAATTAGTTTTTGGCTGGTATGCTGGAAAGTCACTTTAGCAAAGCCTACATATTCTCTGTAGGGGTTTGATTAAAGAGTGGTTACTCTATAATCTCCTATATTCGGTACTGTTTCTCAAAGACTACTGGGCCTTATCAATAATAACCTCATCTTTATATCCACTGGTGAAGAATGTTTACTAGACAGTATTTTAATTGCTTAAGGCCTAGATCTCAAACTCAATTCCTCTAGGAGCTGACCAGGTCAGGAAAATGAAGGGGGTAAACAGAATGGGGAGCACAGGTCCTCCAGGAACTGCAAATACTCAGCTCACCTTAGTGTTCTCATGCAGGAATTTGAATGCTGGGTTGCCAGATTCTTCGAGATTCAAGCGAAGATGGAAATCTGGGTTTGAATTTATGTGTTTAAAATTTTTTTTTCAGAGAAACCTCTCCATATTTTAAAATATTGTTTTATTTGTTTTAAACATGTGCAGATTGAATAAAATATATCTGTGAACCACAGTCATTTCCCATATACCAAGAGATGAGAGAGAAGCTGAGTGTGTAGACTACAAAGTTATTATTTTATGGACAAAACCTGTATGTACTGGAAGAAAGTTTCAGAAGCTTGTGTTTTGCATATTCCAGGTGTTGGGTAAATAAGTCATGGTTTCTATAAACAGGCCAGTTCTGACACTACATCATCAGACAAATATAGTGTTTTAAAATCTTCTCATCAAGTGTTCTTATTCATACAAACTAGTTTAGATTTCCAAAAAGACATTTCCCCCATGCCTATAAGCACTTTCCTGTGGATTCACAGTGGCCTATGTTACAACACTGCTGTTTAACCAGCTGCAAAAACAATAAATGGAAGCCAGTGCAGAAAAGGTCACTTGTCAGTTGGTCAGCACTGATTCATCATCATAAGGGTCAGGAAAGCTGGGGTTCTATCATCATCACCTCAGGTATGTCAGTAACCTGAAGGGTCCAAAATAAATATGCTCTGCTTTTGACCTTTACTCTTTTCACTTTCACAATGTTTGTTACTTTATTCAGCATGACAGCTCATGTAAAATGTGAATCTTTGTCATAATCTCAGGAATATTACTAATGCATAATTACATGGCAGGAGGTACCTTTTCAAGTGTTGGAAAATGAGAGATGACATCTTTAGCCTCTTCAGAGTGATTCACATTCTGCTATTTCTACTGTGTGTATTGTTCTTATAGCTACTATTTTGAACCTATTGATTTCTGGCTATTGAAAAGAATAATATAGAATACTTTGTTTTTCTGATAGATCTGTTGGGTAAGATTTATTGCATGCTAGGGCGCCTGGGTGGCTCAGTGGGTTAAAGCCTCTGCCTTTGGCTCAGGTCATGATCTCAGCCTCCTGGGATCGAGACCTGCATCTGGCTCCCTGCTCAGTGAGGAGCCTGCTTCTTCCTCTCTCACTGCCTGCCTCTCTGCCTACTTGTGATCTTTCTCTCACTGTCAAATAAATAAATAAAAAATCTTAAAAAAAAGATTTATTGCATCCTAAATTTCGATCTGGAAACTAAACTTTCCCAATTAAATCGCAAAGAGAATGGCTCCATTAATGGTAGACATTATTCATTGTATAGAGTTTATTTTAAAAACTTATTAAGTGGTCATACTTTCCCAGACTGCTATTGATGATAAAATGTTGAGCAAGACCCTAAATTAGTGAAGTCATTCCAAGTGGAAGACAATTGACCACTAACAATATTTACTTTTATATATAAGAAAAATCAATAGTTTTATCTGCTTTACATATAGTAGACGATGGACATTTTTCATTAGCTTACCAGTAAAAACAAACACATTTAATATTAAAAATTCTTTAAAGAATGGGGATAGTTTGTAAAAAGCAAGATTAAGCAATTTCTATGCAGATTTTGATCCTCTTTATATTATGTATTCAGTAAGGTTGAATACCTGAAAATTGTGAGTCCATTGTTGTATTTCTTTTGTCTTCTGAAAGACAATTATGAAGTAAGTGTGCATTAACTTCTCCAGTCCAGTTCTCCTGCATGCAACCCCTGTAATTTCTAGGAAAAATTAAACAACTACCTAGAGGCATTGGAGACTAAAAGCAGATCAAAACTTGGTCAACAGCTGGAAGAGGAAACTTGCACTGGGTGAGTTTCTCCATTTTCAAAGACTTTTAGTTTCAGGACAAGCCCTAGGAGGAGTAGCTAAAACCTCTGTGCACAGAAATCCAATTTTATTGGCTTAGAAACCAGAGGACAGAATTCAGAGGGACCACAACAGCAGGAGAATAAAGGGGAACATTCTGGAAAAGAGAGAGCCTGAGAGGGGAACCTCAAATTCTGCATATGAGCTCTGCCCAAATTTCCAGTTGGGCCCTAAACCATGCATACATGGGGAAGGCTCTAAGCAGCCCAGGTAATGCTAAAATAACTTAATAATAATTTCAGATGTACACCCACTGCAGGTAAGACAAAGTTTAGTTTGGTTCCATCCAAGTAAGCTGCCCACTAAAACAACAAAAATCAGCACTTTTCAGAGGAATGGGATCAGAATGAGATCACATGTCCCTGTCCTATGTGCAGCAGAGTTAGGGCAGTGATAGTTGGCCATTTTCAGTTTTTTTCATAGCAAAAGACCCTGCTGGAAAGGATGAAGAGGGTTGAAAAGCAGGTAGATAACCTAGAGGGTCTGTACATTGACAAAATTGATACAGCCTCGTTAGGGCAACAGAAGCAATTCAGTTCTATTGGATTGGACTAGAAAACTTTTATCTTCTTTTTTAATTTTTACTTATCTCATTTTTAAAGATTTACTTATTTATTTTAGAAAGAGAGAGAGAGCACACACAAGCAGTGGGAGGGACAGAGGGAAAGGGAGAGGAAGAGAAACCCAAGCAGACTACCTGCTGAGCACAGAGCCCCACAAGGCTCAATCTCTTGACCTCGAGATCATGACCTGATCTGAAATCAAGAGTCAGTTGCTTAACTGAATGAGCCACCCAGGTGTCCTGAAAACTTTTTATTTTTTAAACAGGAGAAAAGCATACAAATCTGTTTAATGTAAGTTGTATGTGTCATGGAAGCCTTCATAAGGAAATAAAGACCCAAAGAAAAAGTTAGACCTTTGTACTTTTGTGCTAGGTTTGTTGTGGCAGCCTGAGCAGCTAACACAATTCATCTGCAAAATTACCTCTTTTCTCTTCAGTATTGTAGTTGCCATCGGAGTCCAGGACTTTCCCACATTTTCAATATTCAGATTCTCTGCAGATCATCATGGAGATATGGTGATGTCTGGACCATGGGCTCCTGAATTTCAGGGTTTTGACTATGTTACCTATTTGGTTAAACCCACAGGCTTTGTTGCTTTCCTTAACTGCAATTCTATTTTGAAGGAAGATAAATAGCTCTACTAAAAGTCAGCATGAGCCTTTTGACAGATTGATGGTCAACATCTTGCTGTGAGTCCTTCCGCATGGATGAGTCACACCAGCCTCCCCTAGCCTTGAAAATTCTATGATCTATTCCAAAACTCTAATAATTTCTCTAATCTTTTGACAGCACTTCCTGGCATGTGACAGGTAGTTATTTTGCACTTGTATTAGTGACAATAAGAAAGACAGCTTTATCTATATGTGGTCATTCCTCAGTGGCTATTACTTACTTTACACGATTTATACTTTCCATAGCTCTTCTGCTGTGCTCTTTGGATACAGGATTTTTGAAGACAATTTAAGAGCATTAGGAGTCCAAACTTAGGTTAAAATGGAGCCTTGAATACAGTTATCAGTACCATTTATTATTCAGCTAGGCATTGACAACATATTTTTTAACCCCTCTGGTCATACAAAACCAAAAATCTTTGCTAATTTCATATAAAAGTAGTATGTCATCGCTTGATGGCAAATAAAAGATACATCTCAATTTTTAGATAAGACATGATTAAAATAGATATCTGAGAACAAAGAAATATGAAAACTCAAAGAAAAATAATAATTTAAAACTAAACGCAAATATAGACATTTTTGCTTTCTGGGGGGGTGTGGAGGTGAAGGATCGTGTTGGGGAGAAAGGGGTTTCTTCTTCTTCTAACCAGGGGCACCTGCCTGACTCTGTTGGTGGAACATGTGAGTCTTGATCTCGGGGTTGTGAGTTCAAGCCCCACATTGGGTGTGGAGATTACTTAAAAATAAAATCTTTTAAAAAAAAGTTCTTCTAATTGGACTAAGAATTAAATTAACATGAGACAGATTAACAGATTAACATGAGAAAAATCAAATTTCATTTTGTACATGAGGAAAATCCACACAGACATGAAATTCCAAAGACAGGCAAAATGAGGTATATATGTCATTCTGAACTAAGGAGAAGGGGGTAGGAATCTGGGCCTTCAAAGGGAAAGAATGCAATTCACTGAAAAATGGAAAAGGGTAAACAAATATTTGCTGGACCATGAAGCAATAATAGGACATCGGGATTTTAATGAACACACTTTGCTAAACTTCTCTATAATTCCTAATCGATATTATAGTATAGTTATCTGTGGTGATGGCTGTCTTCCTGGAGCAAGTCCCCTATCTATTCTTTCCAGGCAGTTGGAAGGGAGGTCAGAGTTTCTTCTTGAGCCTTTTGGGCCTGATTGTCCTCATTCAAAAGAACCTACATGCAAGATGGCCTGTATTGGGGCAAACTGCCTTTGGCCCCTACAATAGCGTGATTCCTATTAGCAGTTTAACAACGTATCCTTACTTCTCTCGTCCTTCAGACATCGGTGAGAAAGGAAGAAGGGAAGAGACTGAAATTGCAAAGTCTGTGTCCATTTTTCTCTGCAGGGAAAGAGTGGGATCTGGGGTCAATGCCCATTGTTGTTCAAGCTTTTGGGAGTAGAAATGTCTTTGATGTGCCAGAGCCTAAATTAGTGGTTGAGAAACAAAACTGGTCTGCATAAGAATACAAGGGAAATTGAGTTTCCTGGGGAAACCTAGGGAGGACGGCGTCTAGAGGGGAGAAACAGGAAGTGTGGAAAAGCAACATGAAAACATGGAAGGAGGCCAGAGCCTTTGGAAATGAAGGTGCTCTGGGCAAAATTCCAGTCATTGGTGTGGCCCACAGAATTTAACAAGGACAGCTAAATTACCACTTTCTGTTGTTTGCCAGGTGCTGCTATCTTGTAGTCTCATCCTTCATACACATCATTCCAGAGTCTCAAAAGCTGCTGCACATGTGTGAGCATAGATAAAAATGATTTTTCTCTGCTTGTAAAGGGAAAGAAAAAATGTTCCCTGTGCCTTTGTCCCTGAAAGTGTCTCTTTGGAAACAAAACAGTCCTTGATTCCCTACTCTAACGTTTGGGACAGTAAATCAATCTCTCCAGGGCTAGATAAAACCCATCTCCTTTTCCTTACGCAAAGATGTTGCCAAAATCTGGGCTTCGTACTCCTTTAAAAGTTCCACACACAACTCTGGAGTTAGCCTAGCTGACTATCTTAAGTAACTATTTGTCTCTCAAATGGGTAAGAGGGGTTTAATTATTCTCTCTTCTGCTTAAGGAGTGGGGAAAGAGGTTGGAGTTTCCATGCCTTCTCCAAGCATGCCACTGTATCCAATCTCCATATGTTCACCAACCTGGAAACTCTCCAAACCCCATCTTTTTGGATTTTAGTGGAGGCTTCATTAGACAGGTATGATTAATTAAATCATCAGCTATTGGTGATTGATTCAACCTCCAGCCCCTATCCCCTTTTCCCTCCCTAGAGGAGGTAGTTGGGGTAGGACTGAAAGTTCCAAATCTGTAATCATATCATTGGCTCCACTTGTCACCAGCCCCATCCTTAAGTACTTTCCAAAAGTCACCTCATTAACATAACAAAGACACTTCTATCACTCTCCACACCAAATTCCAAGGGTTTGGGGAGCTGGCCAGGAACAGGAGACAAAGACCAAATATATACGAGAAATATATAAATATCTAATAATAAATATCTAATTGACCAAATAAATATTTCTTATAAATCACAGTACCACAAGTTCTAAATCAATTTTCTTTCTTTTCTGCATTGATGTGGAGGGTTCTCTCTTTGTTCATAGGACTTTATTTCCTGAACACGTGCAAATGTCTCGTTTGATGCTTTAAAAGGAAATTAAGAAAAAGGGGTTGTCACTTATATTGGGGACCATGCCCTAAAGAGGAGAATATGGGATCCATACACAAATAGTTTATCAAAAGCAAAAGTTTGGAGCCAAAGAAGACAAGGAGAAAAACAGTACCTCCTCCTCCACACGGACTCCCATCCCAACACAGACACAGTATCTTCTTACCTGGGTTGACATCTGGGACAAACACATAAACTAATGTTTGACCTAATTGGGATGATCCTGCATGGATTGTTTTGATTTCTACTTTTACTTTTTTTTCTTTTAATGTAAGCTCTATACCCAACATGGGGCTCAAACTCAGGACCCCCAGAATCAAGTTTCATGCTTCACTGATGGAGGCAGCAAGCACCCCTCTAATCTTTTTGAAAAGCAGCATTTGTGTAACATCTTCCATGTTATGGAACATTTTTTAAAACAGCTTGATGACTATATAACATTAAATAGATACATAAAAATTTATTTTAAAAATTTACTCTTTTTGTTATCATAGATAACAGTTCGAGTACCTCTGTTTTTTGTTTACTTTATATTTCCTTATATTTCTACTTGGATATGATTTCAAACTTGCAGAAATTTGCAAGAATGGTAAAAAGAACACCCATATACCTTCTACCTAAACTCACCTATTAACGTCTTGTCTCATTTGCTCTATCATTTGCTTTTTGTTGGGGGGAAAACTTTTTCTCTACTAATTTAGGTCAGATTGGGGTCATGGGGACCTGTGAATTAACAGACAATAGCCAGATTCACAGGAGAAAAGACAAGATTTACTTACATACAGGTGGGAGCTCTCAGAATAGTTTATATAGCAGCTTAGTAGGGGGAAAAGAGTGTGGGTAGTTAAGAGCCTCAGTGGGAATGTATGCAAGATTCCTGATGTTAATGGCCCATCTCTTTCCTGTCTGGAAACTCCCCTGGAGAGCAATTTATGGTAGCTGGATTCTCAATTACTGGTGCTAAGAATCCCTTTACTCACAAACAGGAAAATTCTTCAAAGGAGGGGTTAATGCCAGCTGTGTGTTCCGGGTGCTCTGCTTTAGTTAGATAAGGAAATTTCAGGTAAGATTTGTTTGTGCACTTTTGTAGCTCAAATGTTTCTCATTTAAAATAATCTTTATGACTTTGTAGTGGATTATTAGTATCTTCATCTACATGTATGTGTATGTCCAGTATACACAGACACACACACACACACACACACACACACACACTTATTTATTTTTATATTTACATTTGTAGAANATGTATGTCCAGTATACACAGACACACACACACACACACACACACACACACACACACACACACACTTATTTATTTTTATATTTACATTTGTAGAAAGGGAGAATCCCTGCTGATCTTGGAGATACACTCGGGGCTCAATCCCAGGACCCTGAGATCATCACCTGAGTTGAAATCAAGAGTTGGACACTAAACCGACTGAGCCACCGAGGCGCCCCTAAGCTGCTTATTTTTAAGAAACAACAGACACAAGAAACTCTGGAAACCCAGTAGAAGTAATCTTTTTGTAAGAGACATATATATTTATAAGAAAAATCCCCTTTTGTAAAGGTGTCTTCTTGGCTATATCAGGAAAAAGAGGAAACTGTCTGGTTTCTTAACCTCCACAAACTGTTACCAAACAAGAAGGCCTGTAGTTACTTCTGCATTACACCCCTACTCTTTTTTATTTTTTTTTTTAGCAATTATTTATTTATTTATTTATTTATTTATTTTTTATTCTTTGCTCCAGGGGTACAGGTCTGTGAATCATCCGGCTTACATCTTTCACAGCACTTACCAAAGCACAAACCCTCCCCAATGTCCATAACCCATCCACCCTATCCCTACCCTCCCACCCCCCAGGAACCCTCAGTTTGTTTTGTGAGATTAGGAGTCTCTTATCATTTGTCTCCTTCCCCATCCCATCTTGTTTCATTATTTTTCCCTCCCTACAACCCACGACCCCCCACCCTGACTCTCAAGTTCCTCATATCAGAGAAATCATATGATAATTATCTTTCTCTGATTGACTTTATTTCGCTCAGCATAATACCCTCCGGTTCCATCCACGTCGTTGCAAACGGCAAGATTTCATTTCTTTTGATAGCTGCATAGTATTCCATTGTGTATATATATACCACATCTTCTTTATCCATTCATCTGTTGATGGACATCTAGGTTCTTTCCATAGTTTGCTATTGTGGACATTGCTGCTATAAACATTTGGGTGCATGTGCCCCTGAGGATCACTACCTTTGTATCTTTAGGGTAAATACCCAGCAGTGTGATTGCTGGGTCGTAGGGTAGCTCCATTTTCAACTTTTTGAGGAATC
>LNAC01000360.1:0-161400 GCA_002007465.1 Ailurus styani
TCCTGGGACCTGATGATAATCGGTCTCCTACTCCTCCGCCATCTTGCCGCTCCCCCCCAGGATGCCGATTCTATCGCTAGTTAAATAAGAAACAAGGTTCCCATGATGTGGGAGACGTGGCAATGCTATCTCTGCTGTCCATTCAGATTGTCAATTTCATTGGTGGGTGTGTGAGGAAGGGAATGAGAAATGTATTTGGAAGTAATGTCTCTACAGGCTACAGTATATAAGGGTGTCAGGGGGGAAATACAGCTGAATGCCTATTTCACCATGTGGAAACTGGATGTGGCTCAGCCAGAGGAATTTACAGCTGCAACTGGCATCCCTAATACCATCAAACTGCACGGGAGCTACTTTTAGGCTTCAAGGATCAAACAGCTAGGTTCAAAACATAGATAATAGAATAACAACAACCGCTTAACAGGGAGCAGGAGATGAAAATAATTTGCTACACTTCGCTGGATTCCACCACAACCTCTAACACAGCAATCCTGCGACATTAATTTACTAGAGTATGTGCAGTTACCACAGATGAGGGAAAATGCTATCTGGTGATGGGGGAAATGCCGAACAGGAGATCCTAGCCAGCAGTTAAATAAGGGTAGGATTTCAGAAGCCAAAGAAGGCGCAGTAGGAGGTGTACTCAGAAGGAAAACATTCCTAGGTAAAGCAAGTCTCCTTAGCCCAGGTCGATAAAAAGAAATCTACATAAAGGAATCCATACTTAATTTGTAAAAAATTATTTTAAAACAGGTTATCACTTCAATGAAGAAACCGAATGAATTTCCTGAAACCGACTTGATTTCTAGCTTTGAAAACAGCCACGAATAACACAGACCAAAAGGCACACATAACATACTGCCTCCCTCATCCCGTCCCTAAAACAAAGATCTCCCTCCAGTGATCCTTGAAGAGAGTTCAAGGGCTATAGAGTTACAGAAATGGAATTTCAAAGCTAGTGGAATATAAGATGGCTAACAGTATCTCCAAATATCCTTCCTTCTCAACCCAGAAGAAATGCCGAGCATGAGGACACCTCCATGGAGGTGCTCATAGATATGCCCCTGAGGCACTTGAATGAAGCGATCAGAAGGAATTGGACTTGCCCTGTACATTCTGGCACCGCCAGCCCCCTTCCGTGCATTTCCTCCTTGCCCTCAACTCACAAAGGAGCACAATAGACAGAACAAGAGTGAAGATGGGAGGCAATCAAAATGCTTGATCTTAACAGTCCCTAGAAACTTTTGATCCAAAATAACAAGTGATTGAATACTGACTGGCCCCAGCCAAAAAGTAATTAGTAATAATCATTTAAAATACTCCCTTGCTTTCTCCCGAAGTCTTTGTCCCCAATCTGGCAACTTGTAATATGCCAAAGGAATATTTTCACCAATGTTTCCCTATATGTTTTTCAGAGTGGGATTTTATGTGAGATAGCCCTGGGGAACTTTCTGGAACAAAAAGGCCATCCCCAAATTAGATGCATAAACTGCTTTAAGGTTTTAAGATTTGGCAAAGTGTATTGTGACTTCACTATACCCACCTTCACCCCCCACATGCCAGAAATGGAAAAGAATTTGGTTTTTCAAGCACTGTAAAGGGACTTAGTATTTCAATAGGTTTGCAAGAATGCAGCAAGCAGGAGAGGCAGTGTCCCCAACACAAAGCCACCCAGACCCCTGAGCTTCTAGCTGGCATGCTGCCTGGCTGAGAAAAGAGGATCCTATTGAATTTGCAGGCATCTCTGCCAGGGACAAGGTGGAGGATGTTGCAAAAGGATAATGGGAGGAAGAGGGACTAGGAACCCAGAGATGGAGGGACAGGTTAACTCTGGAAGCGGAAGAGTATTCTTCAAGCATAGAAAAGCAACTTAAAAATATTACTGGGGAATTAATGCAACAAAAGAGTAGAGAGAGGGGTTCAGGAGGGCACATGTATCATAACAAATATACTCCATGGCCAAGATCCCCTGACCGTTAAGACCAGAGATCATTAACAGAAGAATCTAATCATGCAGAAGGATGGTAATCTCTAAGTGGTAAGCCACTGCAGTGGGTATTCACACTGTAGTCCCAGGGCCATATAATAATAGCAACAGTGTAATAATATTAATAGCAGCAACAATGTGAACGTGCCCACACACACACACACGTACATACACGTCATCCAGAGGAAAGCATCTCAAGACCCGAGCACAGGAGGCAACAGGGAAACTCATCCACGAGGACTTTTTTAATTGCTTTGCATTTGTTTTCCATCTTCTTCCCCATTTCTTCTGATGGGGATTTTGACTATATTTTGAAATCATGATCCACTCTTGCAGCACTGTAATTACACAAATATGGCATTATAAATGAAGGTTAGTGCCATAAATAGCAAAGTGGAAAGGGATGCAATTTGTCTTTATGAATGCAAGTGTGTGTGTACATGTCTATAAATACCTCCCATTGACATGGAAATCATTTGCTGGTCCAAGTGAGAGGAATGTAGGAAATAGAACAAGGTCCTCAGTCTCCTTTTCAGCTGAAGAAGGTGAAGGCAAGAAAAAGCAGGTACTTCCAGTTATGGTAAATGGAAATAATGGATTCAGAGCCAGCTTAGGCTAAGCTCAGATCCCTGAACTGGCCTGCAGATGAGCGGGCACTCAGGGCTTTGCTTTTAAACAGACATTAGTCTGGGGCAGTTTGGCTTGTACTTGGACCTCTGGTACCTCAGGGAGCAGCTCTTAAACACCATGAAAACTGGAAGGTCTAACTCCCTTCCCTGCCCTCACCCATTCTTAACTCCCAGGAACCTCCCAGCATCTTCAACCAGTAGCAATGGGAGTTGGAAGAGAAAGTGTCACACAGAGTATGTGATAGTTCTATACTATGTCAAAAAATCCTTTGAAACTCATCCCATCTAAAAGGGGAGACTAATTCCCTTCCCCTCAGACATGGGCTGCACCAAGTGTCTCATTTCTGATGACCAGCAAGTGGTGGGAGGGTTGCTATGTGACTTCTAAGCCTAGGTCATAAAAATGCTGTTTCCCTTTTGAATCGCTGCTTCTGGGGAAAGCCAGAAGCTTGCCATGAGAACACACAAGCAGCCTGTGGAGACATCCACCCAGTGAAGACCTGAGGTCTCCTGCCAATAACCGTCACCAACTTGCCAACCACATGGTCAAGCCACCTTGGAAATGGATCTGGCAGCCCCACTCAAGCCTTCAGATGAATGCAGCTCCAACCTTGAGTATCACCTTACGAGAGATCCTGAGCCAGAACTAGCCACATAAGCCACTAATCTAGAGGAAGTGGAAGAAGTATGCTTTGGAGTAAAGAGTTACACAGTGGTAAATGAATATAGAGTCCCAGGGGCATTGACCCCCACTTGCCCATAACTATAGCACACTCTTCACCAGCAACCCCACCATGCTTCCTTAGATCACCTCCAAAGCTGACTACAGGGCATTCAAAATTCACGTCTCAGCATTTGCTTTTGGGGTCGAAGACATCCCCTATGAGGTAAATATGATTATTATCCTCATATTAGGGATGAGAAAGAACACGTAGGTGGGAGTTACACAGCACACAGTAACAGAAGGAGGCTTTCGGAAGCCTAATGTGCTGTCTCCTGCTTCATCACAGCTGCATCCCCCTCCCACCCCGATCCTTTGTGAATTTAAGCCGTCTCTCCTCTCTCACTAAGAACAATAAATTAATTTGTTCATTCAGCGTGGACGTAGACACTCATCATAATCACAAAATTTAAAAACCAATCTGAGAAAATTCAGTAACAAAAGCAGGGACTCGGAGTCACTTAAGTCGCAGTGTATTTGTTTTTCCTAATGATACCTGCACACCGTGGGGAGGAATAATTAGCAAATTAATGGATTGCTCTTCTAGTGACATTAACGCAAAAGCTGGGTATGTGTGCCTCTGCCACCTTGTATATGTCTGGGCTCCAGGTTCTGGACTGAAACTGCTGACCAACATCACTCAGGATTTATTGAAGTTATAAACAAATGACTGCACTGCGTGGGCAAGAAATGATGGTGACAGAGCCCGGATGTGCTGTGCTTTCTGTGCTGATCAAATAAAATGTGCAGCCAATTTCATCTGTCACATATTTAATCATAATCATTATTGTGCTATGTGCTAATTAGGCATAAATGGGACATAAATGACTCTTGATCGCACCATTTTATGTAACAAACAACAATGTTTGCGTTTTTCTTCTGCCTTTGATGGCTTTCCAGGATCCATCTATACCCGGTGTCACTGTGGTTGGTTTCCCCAGAGTCAGACATGTAGAGGAGAATAGACGTGGGCTTTGAACTAGACAAAACACTTGGGCTATAGGGTCTTGATCGGGTTACTTTACATCTCCTGGCCTCTGGAGAAATGGAAACGAGCCCCTGAAGCGGGATAGCCAGGAGAATCAAATGAGAAACAGAGAGGCAATCACCAGCACAGTGTTCGTGTGCAGTAGGTGCTCCATAAAAGTCTTTTATCTCTTTTATCACGCCGTCTCCTACATCAACATTATTTCCATATGCATGACTGCAGGAGGTTCTTGTGCCTCTCCCCACAAATGGCCACTTCCTGCCCTGCACTCAGCTCCCAAGGGTACCTGCCCTCAGCCTCTAAGGCCCACAGTCCCACGCTAAGATCCCAAACTTACCCACATTTTAACAAATGATCCCCACCAACGAAGGAAAATTACTCCAGTAATCAGGATGAACGGCTTTGAGTCCGCAAGAGAAAATAAGCAGGTTTAATTTGACTTAGGAGTCGGATGGTCAACACTCCAGCAAGCATGAGTTCTAGTTATGGGCAAATGGTGATGGCGATTTCTCTTTCCATTTGATTCAGATATGGCTGGTGAGAAACTGGAAGGCCCTAAAGGAAACACAATGTTGTAGCCCCCGTTCGGGTCATCCAATAGGAGGCTGGTGGTGTTTGGGAGTCAGTGCACAAACACACACAGATGGAACATTTGTACCGACATACTTCACCTCCTCGGGGCTGGGTGTTCCTCTGGGCTTGGTGGGCACTGTGGAGACAGAGTTTGCCTCTCTGATGTAGAAGATTTGTGAAAGCGATGCCCACTGATCACACAACAGCTCCAAACAGCACAGCAACCGTACTATCCAACAATTATTAAGGGCCTAACATTTATTTGTATCCAAATTAACAAATACCTTTTATGTCTCACCTTATCTGATCTCTGGCAGCCTGGGTGGGTATTATGAACTCCATTTTACAGATAAGCACACTGAGACCCAGAGAGGTTAGATGTCATGCCCAAGAGGTGCATGAAGAAGAGGCAAAAGAATCAGATCTGGAATCTAAACTTCACATTCTTGTCTCTTATCAGACTCCCTCTAAGAATAAATAATTAGCTTGTTTGAGAGATCAAGGAAAGCTAATTTATAAATTCTCCAGTTAGCTTTTCTTGTCCTATCTTGGTGTTTTTATTTTTTGGGTGTTGTTTTTTTTAAGATTTTGTTTATTTGAGAAAGAGAGAGAGACAAGGTACACAAGCAGTGGGGAGGGGCAGAGGGAGAAGCAGACCCCCCACCAAGCAGGGGGCCCAATGCAGGACTCGATCCCAGGACCCTGGGCTCATGGCCTGAGCTGAAGGTAGACACTTAACCGACTGATCCACCCAGATGCCCCCATCTTTGTGTTTAGACCCACAAAACTGCACACCCATATCCAGGCCTACAGGGTAGAAATGGTTTAAAAGCAGTTGTTTAACGATCTTCGAGAAGGATTTTTTGTTATGAATAGACTGCTTCCCAGAGCCCAGGGTGATTGCAAGTAGCTGTTTTAGGACTACAGTCCAGTGGTCCAGGGATAAAAGGTTCATTTTGTGTGTGTGCATTTGTGGCAACAAACTGTTTCAGCTGATGATGACTGTAACTTCTGCAGAAGGAAGCGTTCAGATCTTACCACAAAAGAACAGACCTTCACTGGGTCCACTAGGAAATAACTTCCAGTCTGTTTTCTTTTTTCAACTTCCCCACCTCAACATGGAGACTTTGGACCACAAATGTCAGTTTTATCTATAAAGCTCTTGACCTCATCAGAGAACCATTTTCAAGTACAAGAAGTCTAAGACTCACTTTCAAAATAAGCAAACGAGGCTTGGAGAATAGCAAATCCAAACCGAGCCCCGCACTAGGCCAGGAGCAGGGCACCTGGCCGGAGGGGCCGACGGAGCAGAACAGTGGTTCTCAACCTGGGCTGGTCATTAGAATCCCCTGGACGCATTTTAGAATTTCACTCCCAAAGTCGTTATTTATTGAGAATTAATTATTGTTGATTAATTCAGAAACTCTGGTAGTAGCACCAGGCAGTAATATTTTAAAGCTCTGCAACTGACTCCATTGCACAACTATGGTTGAGCAACTATTCTAGTAAAATCCAGTGTGTTCCAAACTTCTTTGAGACTCATTTGAGGTTCTTATTAAAAAATAAAGATTCATGGCTCCTGACCTCCATCCCCTGAATCAGAACTTCCAGGGGAAGGACTTGGGAATATGTATTTTGAACAAGATCCTAAAGATTACTAGGATAAGGGAAGTTAGACCAAACCTATTACTATCAAAGAATCAACAGGGTGAAAAGCAAGCTACGAAATGAGAGAAAATATTTGCAAATCATAGAGGTTAACATCCAGGAGATACAAAGAACTCCTCCAACTCAAAAATAAAAACACAAGCTGATTTTTTAAATGAACAAAGGACTTGACTGGAGACAAAAGCAAAAAGTTTGAGATTAGGGTTCCAGATCAGATTCCTTTGCCTATCCTTCATGGGCCTTCGGGGCATGGCATCTAAGCTCCCTGGGTCCCCATTTGCTCATTTGCTACATCCCAGCATCCACAAGCCTCAGCAAGACCTCACAGAGAAGCTCCCAGGAGGGCCGCGTCTTGGCAATTCTCTCTCTGATCCATCCTGGGAAGGTAGCGCCCTAGAGATACTAGAGGACTAAATCAGCAACGAGCTCTCTCTAACCACTGTGGGAAAGAATGCCCAGCACTACACAGAGTAGCCTGCCAGAAACTCATTATTTAAACTTGTGAGCTTTCAGGGTGGGCTTGGAATTTGTTGTATGCAGGCAAATGAATGTACTCAATGTCATGGGGATACTTGATCAAAAAAAAAAAAGTCATCTCAGAGCCCAGCAGTTGTCACAAGGGTCTCTGAGCCACTAGCAGGGGGGAAAAAACAGCCCTTCCTTTCCCACCTCACTCCATCACTCAGACCCATAGAACTCCCTTTTCTCAAGTCCCATCAAAGATTGGAGAGGTTCTGAGAAGGACAAGAAATTTCGAGAGGTTTCTGATCAGAGAAAGGTAATTTCAGAACATACAGAGGAGATTGTGTGAGTGGAAAAGCAAGCTGAGAGAGGTTAAAAAAGATGGGTACCAGGGATCCAAACTGGGGACGAGAAGTGTCTGAGCCTTGGAAACGGACAGGAACAAGAAACACTACTCTTCAACTCATCCCCATACGGTGCATGGGCACCATTTCTGGGAGCCACTTCCCTATCCCCCATTTGAGAGACAGGTGGAAAAGAAAGGCTGGGGTGGCTATGTGCCTTGGAATTAAAGCAGCATCTGCAGAATTATTAGCTGGACCAAGATGTACAGAAGCTATCAATCTTGCTGCTTTGGGGAATAATGGATTGCCAAAGGGGTCCAGACAGGCTGCTTTCTCTCCCCTGAGGTCTGGCCCTGAGTTCAGCACAATTAGCTAAGTGCTTCTGTGCTGGAGAAGCCCAGGAACACAGGCAGTTCCCGCCTAAGCACCAGGTGCTCGAGGAAAGGTTTCGGGAACTCTGAGTTACGCCTGTCACCCAACCGGAAACAGCAGTGTCCACTAACTTTGTATAAGTAGAAGCCATGACTAGGGTGGGAACAGACTCTGCTTTTGGCTTTGGAAGTCTGGTAAGGCCTATAAACCCCTTCTCCAAATAATGTTTTTTAAGGGCAGAAAATAAATATGCAGGATTACAGAAAAGCCGATTATTTTGAAATATAGCTACCAAAATATTTTTATTAAAAAAAAAACAAATTGGTGATTTAGTCATAGTTGTGCACCTTTATTAAACATTAAATAAGATCTAGTAGTGGATGTAATCATTTAGGGTTATGGAAGTAATGAATATTTCAAGATATCCACAACAATAGCTATAGGAGATGAAAATATCTGTAATATCTACTGGAACAGTTAATTCTACCATGGGTTTCCGGCATACATTTATCATTGTGCTAAGTTTCACTTAGATGTTAGTGAAAATAAATAAGTAATACTTCTTCCACCCAAATTTATAGATCCCTGAATTCTCTCTATGTGCTTAGAACTTCTGCTGCAAATGGGAATTTAACAGCCAACGTGCATGTTAAAAGAAAGCAAGCATTTATCTTTTAATTTAACTGCACTAGGTGCAAATCCCATAGACCCTGGCCTTAACAGGGCCTGAAATCTGGAAGAAAATGGCAGGGAAAGCATCACACGGTGACAGTAACTCCTGTCATCTCCAAATCAATCTAAGCTAATGACTGTTCACCCCGCCTCCCTGCCGTCTACATTTCCCAAGCCTGTCTCTATCGATGTCCCCATTTCAGGGTTTGAAATAGATGGTTAGGAGTCCGTGGAGTTCAACAAATGAACTCCATGGTGGACAATCCAGGACTTTGAGATGGCTTTTCCCAGCGACGTGATCAGATTTGTCTTTCAGGACAGTAGCTCAGCCCCCAAGACTGAGAATATAACTCCAGTCTACCTGCTGTGCTCCATGCCCATGGCCACCACCCTTGGGCAAGTCACCTCCTCCCTCTGGCCTGGATCGTTGCAGTGACTTTTTAATGGGTCTCCTTGCATTCTTTCTTTCTCCCCTACTGTTATTCTCAACAAAATAGCCAGAACGATCTTCTCAGAAGAGTTCTCCATTCCCACCTCTTCCTTAGGATGGTTCAGTGGTTTTCCATATCACTTAAAATAAGTTTCAATCGCTTCCCCACCCTACAGGGGTCAGCAGCCTATGGCCCACTGGCCAAATCTGGCCTGCACTTGCTTTTATATGGCCTGGTAAGCTAAATAATTTATGGAAATTTGCTTCTGCTCTTATTATAAAAATACCTACATATAAGTGCCTCAGTTTGGGCTCTTGGCCCACAAAGCCTAATGTATTTACTACTATTTGGCCCTTTCCAGAAACAGTTTGCTAACCGCTGCCAGCGAGGAAACCAGGAACCAGCCTAGGCCATTTAAATGGGGGGGGGGGATTAAGTCAGAGAATCAGCTGTCCAAAGATGTAAGAGCTCAGGAGACAAAAGGACACAGTCGGGCCATTCAGAGATTAACAACAGCAGGAAGCTGCTACCTCCCTGCTAGTGGAGACCAAGGAAGGAAGTGGTGTAGCTAATCATAGACACGTAATGGAAGGAATCCAATGGAGCTGCCACTGGGGTACCGCTGAGCAAGAGATGCTGGGTGCTTACTTCTTCTCACACCCAAGTTCACACCAGCACCTCCTATCAGCTAACGCCACCTGCAAAGTGGTTGGCAAGGAGGCCCGAGAAATGCAGTTCCCTGAAGTACAAAGCAAACCAAGAGAAGAGAAGGATGAGAAGTGGATATTAGGGCTAGTAGGCAAATGAGAAGCTCCCCTGTAAAGAAGTGAGGGTAACACCTACCTTCAAATTAGCTTTAAGAGCTAAAAGTGATTTGCCGAAAGATGTCTGTATCATGCCTAGGAAAGTTAGCTAATGCTATTATCATCATTATTACTAGTATTAACTTTTACCCTGCATTTGGGCTTTCAGTATTGGGTCATCGAAGCTGAGCATGAAGGAATGGACAGAAGATGGGACCATAATTGACCTGACTTACCCAGAACCTGTGAAGAATGGGATGAAATTAGACCACATCTATGGCTCCCCTACACACCATGGAGATGGGCCCAAGAACTTGCTCCAAACCCCTTTCTCCCAGACAATGAAACCATTTCTTAATACCCACCACAGACCAGAGAGATGGCAGGATCAGGAGTTTGTTGTTGCAAATTGCACCCAGAGATGTTGTATGCTACTGGGGATTTTTCTTTTCCTAGAAGTGTGGCTATTGTTAGTAGGAATGCATTTCTGTCCATTCATGCACACTTCTTCCTTGCCTGGAACTGTCTGTCTTGCCAACCTCTAAAATCACGAGCATAACAGCTTTGTTTTACAAGCTTTCTCTGTTAAATGCCAGCCAATGAAATCAATGATGGGTGTAATAAGATGAAGAATGTAGTCAGTAGGGAAAGTTTTTCCACCTTAAATGTCATGAGCGGGACAAAAAAATACACAGACTGAATGTGCATCATCAACTCAGGCGGGCCATCCAAGCAGAAACTCCAAACACTGGCTATTGGGAAATTGACCACCTCTGGCCACTCATGGTTCAATGAGACAGGTGAGCATGGAAACTACAAGCCTGACACTTTGAAAGTTCCAATTTTAGGTTTACGGAGAAATACATGCCCTCTACTTCAGCCACCTCTGGAGGGTCACGTCACTCACATCTCTCTCTCTCCACTTATGTGTCAGAGAGCAGGTGTGATGAGGGTCATGGCAACAAAAAAATGCGTGATTTGGTCTTGCAGCCCATCTACTTCTGATTCTGCACCTCCTACACCCATTTCTGGGTTAAGCTTTTAAGTATCACCATCAGCAATATTTCAATAAAATCAAAGATTTTAAGTGGAAGTAGCATGAATTCTTTCTATACAGCTCATAAATTGATTCCCAGAGCAGCTCTTTACTGGAATCTCCAAGGGCAAGTTGGGCTATTGGGGGGACAGAAGGCAGAGGGAAGAATGTTTTTTATCCTACACTAGAGTCTCCCAAACTTCAAGTATTCTCACAAAGTCTTAAAAATTATTGTCATATCCAAATGCCACCTCTACGCTTCTTGACTTAACATCTTGCTTGTAATGACTTCATTTTTATTTAGATCCATTTTTAAAGGAAACTTAATTTTCATAAACATAAAACTAGTGCCACTTGCCATAAATAGAAGGTAACCATGAAAACAAAAATGGTGTTATTATGTGGCCCACAGAAGGTCTAGAACTTGAGGCCCACTCTCCGTTATAAAAAAAGAGAATCAGCAAGTGGCAGGAATGCCATTAAAGATACACTGGCACCAAAATAAAGACTTTTCCTTGACATGATCAGAAGGCTAGAAAGATAGCCAAAAAGGAAGGCATTCTTTTT
This sequence comes from Ailurus styani, assembly GCA_002007465.1. Classification (NCBI taxonomy): domain Eukaryota; kingdom Metazoa; phylum Chordata; class Mammalia; order Carnivora; family Ailuridae; genus Ailurus; species Ailurus styani. Next base: position 11,254 of record LNAC01000360.1, read on the forward strand.
CTGAGTGATTGCGTGTCCTTCGTTACCATGTCCACACATGACCTAAAACATCTGCATGGTGTGGTACACAGGAACAGCTCCATAATTTGCAGGATCCAGTGAAAAATGAAAATGTGGAGCCTTGTTCAAAACTTATGAATAATTTCAAGACAATGAGAGCAGAGCTTTAGAGCAAGCATAGAGTCTTCTCAACTAATAGGTCACACTCTCATAAAGCCTTGAGAGTACACGATCATACATTGTATATTACAGAGAATGCAAAAATTCAAGAGAATGACTCATTGTGGACCCTCATAGGAGTTCTGACATCTGAAAATCCCAAAAGGCAGTCCTGAGGATCATCAGGGGTGCCTGAGGCAGGGAACAAAGCCAAGGTAAAGCACCAATAAGTCTACATCGTGCTGATGAGAACAACCACTAGCAAGTCAGGTCAGAAAGAAAAGTGAGGAATATGGATGGAGCCATTGTCCGGAACCATTTGTGGCTTGTTTTTAGAAAACCAGCTCCTTCTTTCTCAGTCAAGGTCTGATCTGAGAAATATAAAAAAGATAGCAATGGCTGACCTTGTATTTCTGACAGTGCACTAGCAAGAAACATCCAGTCTACTTAGAGATACAGCCGATAGAAGATTTATGAAGGGACAAGGCACACAGAGATGTACGCCAGGACACCAAAAGGGACAACCACACACCAGGACTGACACCAGCAGGAAGCTATTACTGCCCCTCAACCTGAAAGGGCAAAGGGGAGCAGTGTTATTGGAACTTCAAAAGAATTGAACCCAGGAGAGAAGATGGGCCAAGACCTTACATGGAGAAACATAGTTCCTGCCACACCACAGCCCAGTAGGGAGGGAGCAGGAAACATAAATGCATCAATGTCTTCTCCTCTCAGGACCTCCCATTGACTGAACCCAACCCAGAACCAGAGGGCAAGAGATCTTGGAAGACACAGTGGCAGAAATCAGTCTCCTAGGGCACAGAGCAGGAAAGACAAGATGTGAATGATCTAAAGGCAGATGGAAATTAGACAGCACATCTGGTGACATGTGTTCAGAGGGGTGTGTGTGTGGTGATTCCATTCACCAAACTAGGGAATTCAGAGGGGAGGGACAATTTGAGGAGGGAGTGAACGTATTCTCTTTTGGGTCATCCAAGTTTGGGGGCATGAGTGACATCTAAAGACAAAAGAAACCAGGACACCTGGTTGGCTCAGTCGGTTAAGCATCTGCCTTCGACTCAGGTCATAATCCCAGCATTCTGGGATCGAGTCCCACATCGGGCTCCTTTGTCAACAAGGAGCCTGCTTCTCTCTCTGCCTCTGCCTGCTGCTCTGCCTGCTTGTGCTCTCTCTCTCTCTCTCTAACAAATAAATTAACAAAATCCTTTAAAAAAATTTTTAAAAAAAAGAAAGAAAGAAACCAGGACTGCCCCTATAGAGGGGGCGTGCACAGTAATTCTGTCCAGAGGCGTATAGGGAAGCATAAAAAGAATACAGAGGAGGAAGTCATCAAATCCATCTGGGGGCCAGGAGGACTCAGAACAGCTATATTTTACGGAGCACCAACCATCATGCTCCAGGCTTTGTGTCAGCTACTTACACAAATGACCCCATTAGGTAGCCAGTCTTCTTGGTTTTACTGTGTAGCCAAGGACACCAAGGCTGAAAAAGCTAAGGAACTCACCAAAGACCACTCGACATCGAATGAATGAGTTTGGATGTGCACAGATCTCTCCCACACCACAACCTGTGTTAGAACCACCACAGTATACAGTAACTGGACCAACTTCAGATTGTTATTGGGCACTTACTGAACACAAGATACTGCCTCAGGCATGTAATACATATATAGAAATCTACCCCACCAGGAAGGTGTTATTTCAATTCCCCTTTCACAAACCTGCCCAGGGTCACACAGGAGCCGGAATTCAAATCTAGACCATCATGACCACATGCGTTTTCCACCCAGGTTAGAAGACAGAGTATATGAATAACCCCCAAGTGCTGTTATTAAAGAAATAAGCTTTCTTAGTTTGGGTTCACTCCAGAAGCATAACCTGTGACAAGAATTTGGGTGCAGGCAGTTTATTTCTGAGTTGATCCCAGGGAGCAGAGGAGGGGATACAGGGAAAGAGGCAGAATAAGGATCACGACTCGTGTTACTGGTGCATCGGGGGCAGCAGGGGCTCAGCAGAAGTCCCGTGGGCCTTCCTGGGACAGGGACAGATTCCTCCCAGAATGAGGCTCCTATGGATGGTGGAAGGCTCCCCATAGCCCCCACCCACCCACTGTGTCTGAGCTTGCTGAGTTCCCTCAGTCATCCCTGACCTCAGGGGAGCCCTGGGGCAGAAAACAAAGACACGAGACATCTGTGTGAAGCTGGACACTGTGGGCAGGAAGTGAAACAAAGCCATCTCTGAACCGCCCAGCCCAGCCGCAGGGAAATCAGAGGTACTATGATGACAGTGGGAGGCCGGATCCCAGGTGTGCATGACTCTCGGGGAAGGGGAGCAGGGAGGGGAACCTTCAGACACAAAAGGCAACAGAACCAAGACAGGGGCCTGAGAGCCAAACCCATGCACATCTTCCCACACACTGGTGAAACTTCCCAACACTCCTCCACAAAGACTCTGCGGCCTCTACTATGCTGGGCTTCCAGCTCTCCCATTACAATTAAAGAAATGAGCTCTTGGTCGATGAGATAAACTAAAGTGGAACAATCCGTGATGCTAGAGGCCAAAGGCAGCTTCCCCTTTTTTCTATCAAAGCATTAAAAAGCATTCCTCTGCCCATTCAGGGGTATCGCTGGGCTCTCAGCTACTGGCGTTTTCTAAGCCTGCGATACAGAATTGCAGTTGAATGCTTGGACTGTCTGTGTGTCCTCGGGCAAGTTATTAACCTCTCTGAACCTCAGTTTGTCTCATTTCAAAAGCAGGGCAAGGACCCCTACCTAGCAGGGTGGGGATTAGATGCTACTCTGCAGGTAAGTCCATTTAACACAGTATGTGGCATATAGCGAGCGTTCAGTCAGGGCTGGATATGCATACTTTAACGTTTTAGAGCAGATTCAATTCAATATCAAAGGGGAGAGGTGAAGACAGTGATCTATCCTTTAAAGAAAGAGAGTGATATAATACAGACCATGCTACCCTGGCCAGGCATAGGATTTCATTTCCCAGCTGAATAATCTTAGGTCCAGTGACCTCTCTGAATTTGGATCTTTCTGTCATTTAATGGAGATAACCATTTCTGCCTGCCACGAAACATTGCTGAGGCCCAGTGGAGATCACAGATGTCAAAATGCTGTGAAAAATTTAATGTACTATTACATGCCTTATCGTCGTGATTATAATAATGATAAAAATCAAAGTATCTCCCCCCCACCCCCAACATGTGCACAAACACGGTGGGGTGGCCTGTTGCTCAGTTGCTAAAACGAGAGCAAGGCGTTTCCACCTTAAGGTCAATGCCATTGAAGGGAGGGTGTGATTAATACCGGAGAACCTCTGCAACAGCTGTTCAGGGTGAGCCATTCACCATCAGTGTCAAGGACAGGTCTGCTAATTTATTTATGTATGAGGATGACAACCAGGGAAAGCAATTAGGACTCAGGTGTCTGTGCTTTTGTGATCCCTGATTGCTGGAACCGTGGCAGAGGTGGCCCACAGTTGCTAACTGCGAACCACCTTCCTTCCACATTGGCTCTATTCGCTGTCTCTTTATATGCCAAACGAGTCATGTTTGTGCTCCAATCCCTCATCTGTTCCCCTCCTCATGCCAGCCCAAATTACAGGACACAGAGCAGGAGTGCTAAAGGGAAAACAGACTTGGAGACAAAGGGGTGGGGGATTCTAAGGTATTTTCAGAGTTCTGTACAGCCATCAATTAGTGAATCCCTGCAACAACCCGGGAAAGTAGGTCAATATTATTATCCCTGCCTTGTGGATGAGGAAACAGGCTTAAGAAGAATGGCTTGCCCAAGGCTAAGCCACCGATCAGAAGAGCTAAAGGAGAATTAGACGGAAGAATCCCTGACTCCTGAATCCTTGGCCGACCGTGTGCTTACTTAGCATGCAGAAGGTGATCAGTAAACAAGGTAGACTCATTAACTGAGTCCTAAAATGATGCACTAATCCTCTCCTGGGCACGGTGGTGGATGCTAAATCCAACTCAGACCCTAGAGCCACAAGAGCTTTTAAACACAGATCCTAAACAAGCCAAGAAAATGCTCCCACTGCCCATCAACCCCTCCAGTTGTAAGAAAGATGAAGAGGTAGGTTGGTCTCCATAGTGGACATTGTTCTGGCCACCCAACATCTGAATACACTTCTTGCCAGGAGGCAAAGAGAGGTTTTCAGGACCTCAGCCTTATAACTCTATAGAAGCCAAATAAGGTCCAGTATGTAGTACAGGGAGGGCAGTGTTGGGGGTTGGGGTCCTTGGCTCCATGGAGATGCCTGGTGGCCACAGACCTAGGGGCACCGTCTTCCTGAGACTGTCCCATGGAAAATCCTTGGCTAGGCTTCACCCCCCTGGTCTCCCCAAAGCCTATACTCCAGTTTTCCAATCTAGTCGAATAAACTCTTCCTGCCTTAAGTTAACTGGACTCTTTGGTTGTTTGCAACCTTGACTTTACAGCTTTTGACCTAGAAATATAAGTACTTGCCAGCCTCAGGTCCTCACACATTGCTCGCTGGAAAGTGAATATGCAAAACACCCACAGAGGGCAATTTGACGAAGCAACCATGTTCCCTTTGACCCAGCTCTCCACATTGGGGTGTGTATCCTACCCACATACTTGCACAGGTAACAACTTCTGTACACAGTCACTTTTCATGTGGGTACTATGTGCTGGATATTATAGTGGTGTTTGTAATAGCAAATTATTGGAAAAGATCTAAAGGTCCATTAATAGGGGACTGATGAGATAAATCATGGTGTATATACAATGATGGAAATTATCCAGTTCTTGTTTTTAAATGAGATACTTTTCATGTGTTGATATGGAAAAAAATCCCACAAATATGTCAGTAAGTTAAAAGAAAAAAAGAGGTTCAGAATAATGTGTAGAATATGCTACCTTCTATAAAAATAAGAAAAAATAAGGATCTGTATTTGTTATTGTTTAAATATACAAAAAGCAATGCTAGAGGACTAGAAAAGAAACTAAACACAGAAGTTTCCTATTGGGAAGAGTGAAAATATTTTAATGGGGTGCCTTTTGATAATTTTAGGTTTTTGAATCATATCAGTAGACATCTATTCAAAAAATTACTTTAAAATCCAACTGGGGTGCCTGGTGGCTCAATCAGTTGAGCATCCCACTCTTAATTTCAGATCAGGTCATGGTCTCAGGGTTGTAAGACAGAGCCCCACGTTGGGCCACACTCAGCAGGGAGTCTGCTTGGCATTGTCTCTCTCCCTCTGCCCCTCCCCCTGCTCACGCTCTCTAAATAATAAATGAATGAATGAATGAATGAATGTCTTTTTTAACAAAAGTGCAACCTAAAAAAAGAGAGATAAATCAAGAAACAGACTTTCAACTAATTAATGATGGGTGAAATAGGTGATGGGGATTAAGGCATGCATTTGCTGTGATGAGCACTGGGTTTTGTACAGAAGTGATGAATCACTAAATTGCACTTTGGAAACTAACTTTACACTGTATGTTAACTCTCCAGAACTTAAATAAAAACTTAAAAAAGGAAAGAAACAGATCATCCTTCAAACATGGGACACCCTGATAATTGCATAACCTGTTTTTTTTCACTGTATTTATATTTTTACTATATTTATCTTTAAGGTTTACCTCTAATTATGGCAAATGATACTGATTTTCTACCTAAGGTCATAAAATAATTTTCTTTAAAAAAAAATTAGAAAACAAAAATTGTCACCGCAGAGCCTGAAGATCAGCATAAACAAGATTCATTTGCTCGCCCTGCCTTCATGCCGATGCAACCGTCATCACCCTGAGCATGTGGGTGTGTGTTTAAGGCTGACAAGGGCTGCTGGTGGGTCAGATTCCATCCCACACAGAAAGCCACATCAGAGACTTCATTGGAGGATTGCTCTCACTCTTGCAGGAATCAAATCTGGTCCAGACCCTTGAAGGGCAAAGACAGAATTGGTTGCTGAAAACCCAGCAAGATGGTTTCTAGTATAAGAGAAAAAGAAAGCTCATAACATCTTTGATTTGCAGAATACAAAGAAATTACATTTCAGAAAAGTGCAGTTTCCTAAGACAACTATCCCAGGTCATAAAAGTCACTGTGCCCTGTTGTCAAGGTACCCTCCTCAGAAACAGGAAAATAGCCCATTCAGCAGGAGCTATTGGGAAATATGGGCCCCTGGCCAATTATTTGCATCAGTGGAGTTTGTCTGATGTGATTATTCCACAAACACTGCCCAATGAAGAGATCTGAGCCTTCTTACCTGCAAATCCACTGATCAAACTCAAACCAAGTTCCCCAAGATAAAATGCACTTATTTATTAGCTAAGCAATCTACTTGAAAATCAATAATATTTCAAATTTAATGAGTTGTAAGACAAGTAAATTAGAGTTTGGAGTAAGCAATATTGATTAGATTACCCAGTCAACTTGAACCCATAACTTGCCTCTGTAATTAAGTATCCCATGTAGTGTGCCACACGCTCTGGGCTAGTGGCTTTCATGATGAAATCTGAGGTCTGCCCATTGCTGGCATGAAAGCCTTTTCCCAGCCCTGGCTGTCAGTCTGCACCCTGCGTAGTGCACATAGACCTGCCCTTTCCCTCGGCAGCAGCAGGCTTCAGTGATAAGTGGCTTTCCCCAAGCACTAATCACCCCTTGCTCTAGTCACAGAGTTTGAGCGAATTCGAACATCAAAATGAAGAACTGCAACTAAAAAAAAAAAATCATTGTGGTAGAAATTGCCTTCAGTAAAAAAGCCTCCGTGGAATGATATGCAACTGTTAGAAGCTGTCTTTAAAGTTCCTTTTGCAGTTTGCATTTCATAGAAGCATGGGGATGGCCAAAGCAGATTTCTCACCATATTGACGACAGAAGGGACAAAAGGGCAGAACTGAAAACATCGACTGTTGCTACTCAACATCAAACATCCTATTTTTTAACCCTAAATTATTTTGCCTACATCAATCTTTTCTGCCCCTTCTTAGGGGAACCTTATTTTTTTAAATCTGAGTAATGGTTGCTTCACTCTTTCTGTCCCTTCCCAGGAGAACCTTATTTTTTAATTCTGAGTAGTGGTTGCTTTTCAATTAATTAAATTAATGTCAAATGCAATCTATGACTTTGTAGTAGTCCTAGATCTTTGGACAAGAGTGCCTCCCAACCCTGTTGCTCAGGAATTAAAACTCAGAGATTGCACTGGCTATTTAGCCACTTTGCAAAAACCAGAGCTATTTTCAATAGGGAAAACAGAAAAGTAAGCAACCCGATCTAGGCCCTGCCATCGAGAGCATGGACAATGGATGGAGTGGTGTAGGTACCTCCTGGGAGCCTGTTAAAAATGCAGGCTCTTAGGACATAGCCCCAGGACTGCAGAATCAGAATCTGCATTTTCTCCAGATTTGAGCAGTGGCCCTAGAATTGTGGTGTGGCTCTGCTCTTACTCATGATACAACTTTGGCCAATTTACATAGCCCCTGTGTACTTCCGCATGACTGGCACATACTATATGTGTATACTTACTGTATATACATATATATATGTATGTATATGTGTATATTTACTGTATATTTCTGTATGTCTGGCACATTCAATAAATGTTAGCTATTATCAAAGGAAATTTTGAAGGAAACATTTCTAGGAATAAGTGAGGAGATCCTGGGCTTTGGACAAAAGGAGATCCTTTGGGAAAAGAACAACATATGCCTGATATAAACTGACAAAGATTTTGCTGGATCTAGAGTAGCAGGAATGGGAGGAAGAAGCAGGGATATCTAAAAAGAGGGATCACTGAACACAAGTATATGTTCACATTCTACCTCTGCTCTTTGAGCTAAAAGGTGCAGTCACAGGATTAAAAAGAAAAAAGAAAACAGGTTTGGAATTCAGAGTCCTTTTTTTTTAACATCTTAATTTTATTTTTTTCAGTGATCCAAGATTCATTGTTTATGCACCACACCCAGTGCTCCATGCAATACGTGCCCTCCTTAATACCCACCAGGAGGCTCACCCATCCCCCTACCTCACACCCCTCCAAAACCCTGTTTTTTTCTCAGATTCCACAGTCTCTCATGCTTCATCTCCCTCTCCGATTTACCCCAATTCACTTTTCCTTTCCTTTTCCTAATGTCCTCCAAATTATTGCTTATGCCCCACAAGTAAGTGAAACCATATGATAGTTGACTTTCTCTCCTTGACTTATTTCACTCAGCATAATCTCCTCCAGACCCGCCCATGTTGATGCAAAAGTTGGGTATTCATCCTTTCTGATGGCTGAGTAGTATTCCATTGTATATATGGACCACATCTTCTTTATCCATTCGTCTGTTGAAGGTGCATCTTGGCTTTTTCCACAATTCAGAATCCTCGATTGAAATCCAACTTGTACTACCTCTGGCTATATAAATCTGAGCGGGTTACTGGGCCTCAGTCTCTTAATATGCATATGTATGATGAGGCTATTGAAATTTCCTTTAAAAGTAATTATGAAGTCTGCATGCTGTAAGGTGCTTCTGTGTGTGTGTGTGTGTGTGTGTGTGTGTGTGTGTGTGTGCGCACGCACGCACGCACACGTGTTTTTTAACTGATGGCAGGCAGAGTATCTGTAAGGCCATAGGACTTTCTGAAGATATGGATTTGGGTTAGGTTTATAGTGGTTTTCAACCTGGCTGCATATGAAACATGTGTGGTGGGGGGAGTTGTCTTTTTTTAAAAAGGCCTATATCCAGGCCCCACACCAAGCCAATTAAATCAGAAGATTTAGGGATAGTGCCTAACCCTTACTATTTTCAAATGCACAGCCCAAAGTTGAATCCTACTCTATTAGAAAGAAAAAGAAATAAGAAAGAGATCGCAAAGTCAAAATCACTCTGCACCAAAAAAAAAAAGGAAAAAATTAAAAATAAATATATATATGTTTAATCTGGGGTGACAAAAGCAGATAAACAAATGAGAGAAAACTGGAAACTGGGTCTGGAGGTGAATAAAGAAGACGGAGAATAAGGAAATCCATTATTCTTGATACTGGCTATCTTACAGCAAATCTCCAGGGAAAGCAATCACATAGATAATATGTGAGATACTTTGGAGAAGAAGGAGAGAAAGACACTCAAGGAGAAAGAACCATTGGCTCTCATTTGGGTTGATGCTAGGGCTGATACAGGACAAGAATAAAAGCAGACAAACCAGAAGTGGGAGATGACCAGTAGACATGCAAAGCCACTGAAAGTTCCAGAAATCTTGCAAGGAGCATGGACTTCCTGCACCAGGAGAAATAAGGCTGCAAATAGATTGTTTGAGGGAGGTTTTCCAGCATTGATATTAACAATTAAGTCTTTTGATGACCATTTTTAAAACTTGTAAGGAGGAAACATGGCCTCTAACTAATATGCTTCTATTAGGACCCCTCATTTTCAGAATCCTACTATTTGTGACTCAAGAGTCAAGGGAATTGAAAGGAAGTCAGGCTGAGGGGCGGTGCCCTGCGGTGTGGACTCACACATTCTCACTCACACGCTTCCGTTCAACCTCTTTGAGGATTCCACGGTGCTTCTGGTAAGAGAAAACAACTCAGGAGAACTCAAATTAAATCAAGTAACTGTGTATCACATAACATTTAGGCATGTATGGGTTTTTTGGGTTTTTTTTTTTTAAATAGATGGCCTCTTAGAGGCATGATTGTTTTTTAACACAGAGTGAAATCATTTCCAAGGAACAAACATCATCCAATATACAGCTTTCCAGCCCTACAGGAAAACCTTTTAAGCTATCAAGGCTTAAAATGAAGGAAAACTTCTTAAGAACCTTCATTTAAGGATCATAAAAGTCCATTTGTCCCATTAAATAGCCTTGATTCTCTTGGCACGATTACTTTTTTAAAAAGATTTTATTTATTTGAGAGAGAGAGCATGAGCAAAGGGAGAAGGAGTGAAACAAGTGGACTCTCTGCTGAGCAAAGAGCCCGATGCAGGGCTCAACCCCAGAACCCCGGGATCATGACCTGAGCTGAAGGCAAATGCTTACCAAACTGAACTACACAGGTGCCCCAGCATGACTACTTTCTATAAATGTTCAAGACTTCTGATTTGTCCTCTTTTTCAATGAAATAAAAGGGAAATTACTTAAGAGCAGAAACCATATTTACCTGGCTGATTCACTGGCTTCTAGTCTTAGCTCAAGTATCTTATTCTCTGAGAAATTTCTACTGACCCTGAGGCCAGGGGAAGTTGTCCTGTCTCTGGGCACCATTAGCAGTCTCTTTATGTCACCACCTCATAACTTCTCCTATGTTGAGCTTATCTGCATGTGTCTGTCTCTTTGACAAGACTGAATACTGTCCGTCGTACCCCTAGCACCTAACACCGTGCCTGGAGCAAGACAGAAAATCAGTATTGGTTCAACTGTTGACATCAGCAGAAAATGAATAAAAGCGGATTCACTACATCCCAGAATCTGTATTACTATAAATAGGGATATCTGTTACTTTCTTCCTCTCTTGAGTAATAACTGAAGAGATTAGTCTATTCTCCCAACTTCATGGTGAGGCAATCTGTCTAGAGAATATTGTTCACTTGAAATATGAAGACAGCTAAAAACCCTCAAAACCAGTTTATGCTGTCAGCAACATAGTGTGAAGACTGTGTCTTCCCTGTCTGGCACTGCAACCCCAGGTCTGGGCACAGGGTCAGCCCATAGTAGCCACCAGGGATGGACATGATGATATGCCACCCAGAATTCCCTTCAAGGAAGGACCTGCTACCCTTCTACACCAAGTGTCATCAGCACATAGCCTTCCCCTGCCAGCTCCTTCAGGAACTGCTTCATCTCTACATTATCTCACCTGAGGTCATGCCCTGCCCAGGGCAGCCCTCATCCAGTGAACAAGCAAAGCGGGTATAAAGACACAGCCATTCTGGCCAAGTGTGGCCATAGGACAAGTCCAACAGGACACAACTGCTCTAGGACCTCCCAGCAGCTTCCTGTTTGTCCTATATCGTGGTGTAGAGTTTCCCTTTGCCCACTTCCACTCCCCCCCTACCTTCCCAGATATTGGTCCCTAAGAAATACTTTCCTTCTCAAATTCCATCTCACTGTTCACTCCAGGAGAACGCAACTGTGAAATTACCAATTAATGCTTTTGAATACATGAATGAGTAAAACAAAGAATAAGAACGTATGAAAACACTAATGTACAAACAAATGAGTAAAAGATGAAACTACAAAATATTTCAACTGCACTAAATAACTCCCACTCTCTACTAAAGACATAATTGGGGGAATTAGGAAACGCCCCAAACAGTCCCATATATACATAGTGGAGTCTAGCTCCTGCTTCCTGCGCAGGCCTTCTGTTAACTGCCGTTCTATCTCACATCATTCTTTCAGCCTGCCCTGTTGGGTGGAAATTCATTGGCTCCATTTTACAAATAAGGGAAGGAGGCCCTCAGAGGTGGAAGATCTTGCTCTATATCACACAACTAGGGAGTTGTAAAGTTGGGATGCAAATCTCTTCTGCCTGGTTCCAAATAAAACTACTCCACGGTTCATATCATCCTCTAAAATCAATAGCAAATGTTTTAGCTGGTAACCCCTTCTCAATATGGCCAGACAGACTGGCTGAAAGCAAACATTTGGCCTGAACATCTTCTTCTTTCCATCTGGCTGCTCCAGAAAGAAACTGTTACCCTCGTTCCAAGTGCACCAGCTCATCCTTGATGAATAGATAACTACCTGGACAATCCCAGTCTTTTTGGCCTTAGTGATATGTACCATGCTGTTTTTCCATGTGATGAATAACAACAATAACAAAAGTTAATAGTAGTAGTAGTAATAGTAGTAAATAAACTATCTTTACTAAATAATCACAAGAAAATTTCTTGCAACATTTATCTAAAAGGAGAATGGAATAATGCCTATTAAGTACCTAGTGATATAGCTTGTTGCAAGCACAGTTTAAGAGGAACTTAAAAATGTACTTGAATCAACACAGTGAGGTTCATGACAGCTCCCTCCTTTCCCATTGAAGCAAAATTGAAATATCATTGGAAACTAGACAAATTAGTACTTTCCCAAAATTCTGGAGGAATTCCCTCTACTCACAATGGGGAGATGAGTTCCCCATTTTGTGTTCCTTCCTTATCCCTTTCTGCATCCAGGCTCTTTGGCATATAACTTCATAGTACCCTCCCACATGGAGTGAAGGATTGTCATGTGACTTGCTTTGGCCAATGGGATATTACCAAGTGTGATACAAGCAGAAGCTTTAAAAGTGTTTCTAATATTAGGCTTTCTCTCCCTCTTTCTCCTCTACCATTGCCATGAGAATATGCCCAGGCTAGCCCATTAGAAGATGACAGAGGTGTGGAACAAATAAGCCTCAGCTAAAATCCCCTATCCAAGTCCAGCCTAGATTAGAGCCCAAACTAGTCCTCTATTGTGTGAGAAATAAATGCTCATTATCAGATGTTACTAAGTTTCTAGTACTTTGCTACAGAGCAAAATTTAAATGTCATGATGGACTTAGGTCAAAAACTATTGGTAGCCCTCAGTTGCTTTGATCTTTGAAACGAAATGGTAAAGATACCATCTTTATATCCCTGGAATTAATCCCCCTTGCTCATGGTACATGATCCTTTTACTGTATTGTTGAATTTTGTTTGCTAATAAGCAGTAGAAAAAATTTGCCTCTATGTTCATCGGGGATATCGGCCTATAATTTTCTTTTTTTGTAGTGTCTGTCTGGTTTTGGTATCAGGATAATGCTGACCTCATAAAGTCAGTTTGGAAGTATTCCCTCCTCTTCTATTTTTTGAAATAGTTTGTGAAGGATTTGTATTAATTCTTCTTGAAATGTGTGGTAGAATTCACCAGTGAAGCCATCTGGTCTTGGACTTTTGTTTGTTAAGAGTTTTCTGGTTACTGGTTCAGTCTCCTTACTAGTAATCAGTTTGCTCAGATTTTCTATTTCTTCATGATTCTATCTTGACAGATTGTATGTTTCTAGTAATTTATCCATTTCTTCAAGGTGGTGCAGTTTGTGATATATATTTGTTCATAGTAGCTTCCTATGATCCTTTGTATTTCTGTTGCATTACTTGTTATGCAAAGTGACAAAGATAGACAGGAAAAAGGTGAGCATAGGTGTTAATAAACCTCCTCTATGTATCCTCATGCCAGAGAACAGGGTCAGTGCTGATCAGAAAAAAACTTTTCTTGAAGTGATCATAGATTTCTGCTCCCTTGGGTGTTAGTATCTCCCCGCCGCCACCGCCACCATTGGTGGGTTTGTGCTTTTTATTTATTTGTTTGTTTTATTCGAGTACAATTAACATGTAGTGTTATATTAGTTTAAGGTGTAATATCACTTTGTATTGGTACTGTCCAATAGAAATACAACGCATACCAGATAAATAATTTAAAATTCTCTAGTAGCCACACTTTTAAAAAGGCAAAATAAAATAGGTGAAATTAATTATAATAGAACATTTTAATATATCCAAAATATTATTTCAATATGTTGTCAATGTTTTTAAATATAAATGAGATATTCTACATTCTACATATTTTGAGCCATGTCTTTGAAATCTCACACTCACAGCACATTTCATTTTGGACTAGACATATTTCAGAGGTTCAATATCTACAGTAGCTAATGGCTTCTATATTGGACAATAAAACTCTATATCCAGCAGAGATGGTAACTGCACTGGCCCAGAATGGAAGTAGACAGGATACAGAGTGTTCATCTTGGGATTTTAGGCAGCCATTGGAGAAGAGAGAAACCAGAAAAACTGAGAATAGTACTTGTTCATAGTCAGCTTCTGATGTGAGAACTACACATTGCTTCAAATTACTCAGAAATATTTTTCTTTATCATATTCAAAACAGAAAAAATATAAGCAGATAAATCACAGAAACTTTCTCAGGTAAATGTTTGCAAGACACTGCAATTTTGGTTAGGAGCTGTGCATATCCATTCACTCTTCAATTGGAGACAACTTGCCATCAGGATAATTATGCCACCATGTAGGTAGAAGATAATGGGATGAGAAAGAACCCATGTGCCCATTTGTTTGAAAATTCCAAAACACACATACACACACAGTTAAAAAGTTCTGCATCACTCAAAAATAAACAATGCAAAACAAGACCACAAAATTGATAGAGTTATTACGGGTACCCAATAGAAGAAGTTATAGAACCTATGAAACAAGAGATGAAAGAAGATGTAGAAGAAAAGGGGGTTGAATTTTAGTCCATAGATAAAAATGGAGCTAACTGAAAAAAGGAAAGTTGTTCAAAAAAATATGAAAAATCAATGAAAGATTAAAAAGATAAAGGAGAAATTAATAAATAGGATGGAGATAAGAGACCCAACTTATAAACAACAGGTGATACCAAAAGAAAATCACAATTTAACCAGAAACAAAAATCAAACCCTAACAATAAAACACAATAAAGCAAACTTACAATGTTTTGAGGCAAAGTGTATGACTTAATGATTCTCTACCAAATAGGTTGTCAACAGAAATATTTTCTTAGACAGTAAACCATACCCATTATTTATCGCCACAATGATGCTGTAAAACAAGCAACCACAAAATCTTAGTAAGATATAACAAAAAACATTAATTTTTGTTTGCAAGATCATGAGTTGGCTGGGGAATTCTGCTGATCTGAGATGAGGCTACCTCACACGCTGGTGGCTTGGCTGCATACCAGAGTCCACTTGACTGATCTCCATGTGTGTCATCCTCCATCGTGCTAGCTTGGTCTCACAGTAGTAGCAGGGGTTCAAAAGAGACAACAGACACACATGTGCTTTCCAGCCTCTGTTTGCATAAAGCTTGTTCTGGTGCCATGGGGCAGAGCAAGTCACATGACTGAGCCAGAGTCAGAATGGGAGGGGACTACAAAATTCCTGGCAAAGGAGGTGGACACAGGAGGCCAGTTAGTAGAACCATCAATGCAAATCACTCCACCTGTCAGTGCCCTCCAGCCACAGACCCCCATGAATACACCTGGAAAACCTGGGTTTATTATTCATCTCAGTGAGGGTGAACACAGCCTAGAAAATCTTGAAGTATCTCAGCAAGAGGGTATTAGAAAAAAAAAAACTTGTGATAACATTTGGGCTTGTGTTGAGTGATTTGGGGATGTGGGGCTTTGCTATGGATTGATGCTCTCAGGAAGCAGAGGTAATGCTATGATTGGGTAGCTTAATAAATCTTATCTAGAAGGAGGAAAGACCAGACAAGGCTAAAACTAAAGAAATTAGTTAAGAAGCAGCAGTCACTCATATTAGCCAGGACAGGGAGATGTCTGGTCATCTTTGTGGTTTGGACAATGGTCATGTTTTATGTTCAGACATGACCGTGAAGTGTCTAGATCCATCACAGTCAGAGAGTGGCCCGGTCGGGGTCTTATTTTGTACAAAATCATTTATGTCCGACAGGAGAACACTAAGCCCCACTGTAATGCCAGCCTACTCCAGAAGGTCAGCAGCTCCTTTTCTTCTTTTTATATCACACATACTACCAGTTATTGCGGAAATATGACTTAATGTTTTCATCAGTCATCCCAAGAGGTGATTCAAAATAAAGAACTCCAAAACAGCACCAACAGTGAACAATGAACTCAGTTAAACACAGAGCTATGTTCAAATAAATGTTATAAATATGGTGATAGAGAGAGTGACATCACCAAGATGGCGCTACCTGTCTTTCCTATCTTCACTCCCCCTCACAAGAGCAACTAACATTTATGCAAGAACAAGGCACCACTGAAAGAATCCTAGAACACGGGGTAAGGCTAAAGCACACTTCTCCACCACTGAGACCAAGACAGACAACGTTAGAAGGGTAGTAGGAGCACATACACATTGATGGCTTGTCCCTTCCCCGGGCCAGCACAGCAGCATGCCAAGAGGTATCCCTGAGCTTCTCATCCCTCCAGTGGGAAAAGAGAACCCAGAGGGGACAACCAGCTTCTCCAACATTGTGGGTCACTCTGCCCAAGCTGCTACTCTGATCTCACCCCACAGGGATTTCAGGGGAATCTGCAGGACCCAACCACAGGGAATCTATGGTGGAAAAGTGGGGGAGGGGCCCGCAATAACCAGCACACAGATCTCAGCCAACCAAGTGCATACCTGTTGTGCCCAAGCAGTAATCCCAACAAACAACTTTTCTCATCTGCAGATCTAAAATTGGGGGTGACTCTGACCAGGGAACTCAGCAGGGTGCTGCTCTGCCTCATCTGGATTTTCAGACAAGGTGTCTTGCCAGCCCCAGAGCCAGTTTGCCCACACCCAGGCAAGGTGCTGAGCCACAGCTCCAGCCACAGTGGAAAGTGCCTTCCTGTCCCATCAGACCAGAGGGGCTGGTGATACCTCCTGGAAGTTGTGTGGCCCAGCAGCACTCAAGTCAAGAGGGGGACAGGCAGAGGTGATGACCCCTAGAACCAAGCCAACCCAGGGCATGGAGGTTTCCACTGCTGTGAGGACTCCTAGGATTTACTCTTAACTTTTCCTGTACACAGCTCACTGTAGTGATTATATTATACATTACATCCCTAGTATTTATTTATCTTATAACTGGAAGTTTGTACTTTCTGACCCCCTTTCTCCCATTCCCCTGCCCCTTCTTCTGCTAACCACAAGTCTGATTTCTTTTTCTAGGAGTTGTTTTTTGTTTTGTTTTGTTTTGTTTTTAAGATTCCACATATAAGTGAGATCAGACAGTATTTGTCTTTCTTGGACTTATTTCACTTAGCATAATTCTTTCAAAGTCTATTCATGTCATCACAAATGGTAAGATTTCCTCATTTTGCATGGTTGAATAAAATACCATCGTGTACATATATCACAACTTCTTTATCCATTCTTTCATCAGTGGATACTCACATTGTTGTTTCCATGTCCGAGTTATTGTAAATGATGCTGCTATGAAAATGGGGGGGCATATATCTTCTTGAGTTAGTGTTTTCATTTCCTTTGGAAACATTCCCAGAATTGTAATTGCTGGATTATATGGTAGGTCTTTTTTAATGCCTTGAGGATCCTCCATCCTGTTTTCCACAGTGGTTGTACCCATTTACAATCCCACCTACTGTTCCCAGGGTCCCTTTTCCCTCTATGAATGCCAGAATTTGTTATCTCCTGTCTTTTTAACAATGGCCATTCTACCATGTGTGAGGTATCTCATTTCGGTTTGAGTTTACATTTTCCTTGGATGTTTGGAGAATTGTAGGTGCCAATTTTTTTTTCATGAGAGCTACTCACAGTGCTAAAAAACAGAACACACACCTTCCAAATGGTTAGGGAAAATAAAAGCAAAAAGAAAAAAATGTAGCATAAAATAGAAAACAAGGAAAGTAACTAAAAAGCATTTTTTTTAGTCATAAAACAAAATGGGTAAAGGCAGACCAAACATTGACTAACTTCCCCCCTCCTTTTCACACTCCTGCCCCTCCCTTAGCTGGTGTTCTGGGACACTCTTTGTCCCCTGCAACCTTGCAAGCAGCCTGATAATTGTTCTTTCTTCCTCTGATCCGATCATAGGGGTGGGGGGGGCATCCACACAATGTTGATTATGGGTCTGCAATAATATAAGAACAAGACCTGAGTGAAACATTTGAAACATCAAGCAATTTGGCAGAGCTACTTTATGTCTGTTAAAAATACTACTTAAAAATTGATACCTCTATTTTGTACAGTTTTTATTGCATTTTTCAATAATTCACTTTTATTATATTTTCTAATAATATAATAAGACATGTTTTCTAAAAATATCGGTCTGTAATATGTTAGAAAAAGAAATTGGGCATTGGTCTCTCACCACAGATGATTGAAGATGCCCCCACGTAGACCACATCAGGAGTTCTATGGGCCACAAGGCAGAATCTGCCTGCAATGATCAATAGTTCCCTCTTGCCCCTTACAATGATTCTTACCTCTTTTTTCTTCTTCCACACCATTCCTAGGAGCAGTACAGCCTACCTGTCATGCCTATCACCCAAGGATTATAAAAGGAGTTGGAGTAAGTAGGGGCAGGATTCGTATCTACCAAAGGGAGAGAGAAGAGAGAAAAATCTCAGGTCTGGGAGGGAGGGGCAGGGAATATACCCCTGGAAAGAAAATCCCTCACTATTCAGACACATCTGGAGTCCAGGTGACCCTTTCCCCTCTCCTGGAGACTCCCCAGACAGAATGATGATGTCAGTGCTCCTTAGCTCTGCTCCCACTGTGCTTTACCTTGTGCCTTCACTACCTCAGGCCTCACCCGGCCCTGCCCAAAGCACTCCTGACCTCAGGCCCCCCAACACTGCTCTGAACACCCCTGCACCTACACACTAACACCTCTATTCCTTTTCACAGGTGGCCCTCCTTTTCCCCGGCACCACCTGACTGCCCCAGCCTGCTCCTTCAGGAAGCTCCAACTCCAATGTCACACTCCCTTGTTCCCTCCATTCTACCCTTCGCGCCTTCAAGGCAAAAACTCTAAACAAACACCTTTAGTGTCAACCCTGAGACTTCAATTTTAGAATTTTTTCTTAGAGCAAAATTAGGGATTCCTGCACGTATTTATTTACAAAAGGCTTAAATTCAGAACAATAAGAGATTACTTGTATAACTAAGGTCTATCTATGCAATAGAATATACATAGCTGTCAAAAACAATGAACAATGCAAAATATCATGGAATTGTGTTTACAGTACACTGTTAGGTAAACAAGCAGACCACAAAACAAAATCTGTGTGCACTTAAAGAAAATGATCTTGTTATTAAAATATAGTAATGGGAGGGAGGATCAAGATGACAGAGGTCCCAGGAGTTCAGCTAGATAGTTATCAAACCATTCTGAACACCCACAAACAGGAAATCAAAGAGAAGAAGAGCAGCAATTCTAGGAACAGAAAAGCGACCACTTTCTGGAAGGTAGGATGTGCAGAGAAGTGAATCCAAGGTAATATACAGGAAGATAGACCATGGCAGGGAGGAGCTGGGTCCCAGTAAGCGGTAGAGAGAGCAGCAGAGCACAAAATCAAAACTTTTAGAAGTCTGCTCCACTCAGGGATGTCTCTGCAGTAGCTAAGCAGGGGGTGGAACCCTCGCAGGGACAGTGTGGTCTCAGGACCCGTGTGGTCACAAAAAGACCAGGGGTGTATGAGTGTGGCAGAGCTCCTAGGTTCAGAGCAGGGAAGCCAACTGCAGAGATGGAGACAAGGAGTGGGCTCTCAGCTCGGGGTTACCTTAAACTGTGATCCAAGGCACAATCGGGCCACTGCCCTTCTAGCAGGGATCCCACAGATGACAGATCTGGGGAGACTCACCTTCCTCCTCCAGGAGGAGCAGCACGGGAGTGCGCTGCAGGAATCTGCTGGGTTTGGAGACTCCAAACAGGGCCATGTGCCAGAGATAGGAATGCTCAGGGATAGGCCGGGTGAGCCCAGAGTGTGGCTGGAAACCAGGGAGACAGGAGGGATTGGCTGCTTTTCTCTGAGGGTGCATTGAGGAGTGGGTCCCTGAGTTCTCAGCTCCTAGGCGGCTGGAGAATAGGAGGCTGCCATCTTCATTCCCAACCTCCAAAGCAGTATGGAAAGCATTCAGGGAACAAAATCTATGAGAACAAAACCTAGCAGATTACTTAGCCTGTCCCCTGGCAAGGGTGGTGCAATTCTGCCTCCAGCAAAGACAGTTGAGAATCACAGCGACAGGCCCTCCCCTAGAAGATCAGCAAGGACATCCAGCCAAGACCAAGTTCCCGATCATGAGACCTGCAAGACACCAGTGCTAGGGGAATACAGCACATAGAATTCATGGCTTTCTTCCCCATTATTCTTTAGTCTTTCAAAGTTAATATTTTTCTTAATTTTTGTCATTTTTTTCTTTTTCTATCTTTTTGGGATTTTTCCTCTTTCCTATTTTAACCTATTTTAACTATTTAATCTTATCAATACCTTTTTAAATATCTTTTCTAATTTTCATTTTTAGAGTCATATTGTATCCTTTCATTGTATTTAACCTTATTTTTTGTACATATATAAGTTTTTCTTTCTTTAAAATTTTGGGATACAGTTTCTTCTGAGACCAAAATATGCCCTAATCTAGTGTATGGCTTTGCTCTAGTCTCCAGCTGGATCCCATTCTCTCCTTTTTTTTTTTTTTCTTTTTTCAACCAACTGCTTATCTAGTCAATTCCTTTTTAAAATCTTTTTTAATTTTCATGTTTACAGTCATATTCCATCCCTTCATCATGTTTACATATATATGTGTATATATATGTGTATATATATATGTGTGTGTGTGTACATATATATGTGTGTGTATATATATATATATATATATATATATATATATACATACATACATACACACACACACACATATATATATATATGTTTTTCTTTCTTTAAAATTTTGGGAGACAATTTCTTCTAACAGACCAAAGTACACCTGAAGTCAAGTGTGTGGCTCTGTTCTATTCACCACCCTAATCATATTTCTTTTTTCCTTTCTTCTCCTCCCTGTTTTGGGTCTCTTCTGATTTGGCTAGTGTATATTTTTCTGGGGTTGTTGCTACTCTTTTAACATTTTGTTCTCTCATTCACCCATTCTTCTCTGGACAAAATGACAAGGTGGAAAAACTCACCTCAAAAAAAAGAACAAGAAGCAATACCGACAGGTAGGGATGTAATCAATATGGACATTAGTAAGATGTCAGAACTAGAGTTCAGAAAAATGATTGTACAGATGCTAGCTAGACTTTTAAAAAAAGTATAGAAGATATTAGAGAATCCCTTTCTAGAGAAATAAAATCCCTTCCTGGAGAAATAGTACCACTTTCTGGAGAAATAAAACTAAAATGTAACCAAGGTGAAATCAAAAAAACTATTAATGAGGTACAATAAAAAAATGGAGGCTCTTACTGCTAGGATAAATGAGGCAGAAGAGAGAATTAGTGATATGGAAGACCAAATGATGGAGAATAAAGAAGCTGAGAAAAAGAGAGATAAACAACTACTGGACCACGAGGGGAGCATTTGAGAGATAAATGATACCACGAGATGAAACAATATTAGAATAATGGGATCCCAGAAGAAGAAGAAGAAAGAGAGGGGCAGAAGGTATATTGGAGAAAATTATAGTAGAAATCCCCCCTAATTTGGGGAAGGGAAAAAGCATCAAAACCCAGGAGGCACAGAGAACTCCCCTCAAAAATCAATAAAAATAGGTCAACACCTGTCATCTAAAAGTAAACTTATAAGTCTCAGTGACAAAGAGAAAATCCTGAAAACAGCTTGGGACAAGAGGTCTGTAACATACAATGGCAGAAATATTAAATTGGCAACAGACCTATCCACAGACACCTAGCAGGCCAGAAAGGACTGGCATGATATATTCAGAGCACTAAATGAGAAAAATATGCAGTCAAGAATACTATACCCAGCTAGGCTGTCATTGAAAATAAAAGAAGAAATAAAAAGCTTGCAGGACAAACAAAAACTAAAATAATTTGCAGACACCAAACCAGCCCTACAGCAAATATTGAAAGGGGTCCTCTAAGCAAAGAGAGAGTCTAAAAGTAACAGACCATAAAGGAACACAGACAATATACAATAACAGTCACTTCACAGGCAATACAATGGCACTAAATATGTATCTTTCAAAAGTTATCCTGAATGTAAATGGGCTAAATGCCCCAATCAAAAGACACAGGGTATCAGAATGGATTAAAAAAACAAGACCCATTGATATGCTTGCTGTCTGCAAGAAACTCATTTTAGACCCAAAGACAGCACCAGATTTAAAGTGAGGGGGTGGAAAACAACTTACCCTGCTAAAGGACATCAAAAGAAAGCTGGGGTGGCAATCCTTATATCAGACAAATTAGACTTTAAGACAAAGACCATAATAAGAGATGAGGAAGGACATTCTATCATACTTAAAGGGTCTGTCCAGCAAGAAGATCTAACAATTTTAAATATCTATGCCCCTAACATGAGAGCAGCCAATTATATAAACCAATTAATAAAAAAATCAAAGAAACTCATTGACAATAATACAATAACAGTAGGGGACTTTAACACCTCTCTCACTGAAATGGCCAGATAATCTAAGCAAAAGTTCAACAAGAAATAAAGGCTTTATATGACACACTGTACCAGATGGACACCACAGATATATTCAGAATATTCCATCCCAAACCAACAGAATACACATTCTTCTCTAGTGCACATGGAACATTCTCCAGAACAGATCACTTCCTAGGTCACAAATCAGGTCTCAACCGGTACCAAAAGACTGGGATCATTCCCTGCATATTTTCAGACAACAATGCTTTCAAACTAGAACTCAACCACAAGAGGAAAGTTGGAAAGAACTCAAATACATGGAGGCTAAAGAGCATCTTACTAAAGAATGAATGGGTCAACCGGGAAATTAAAGAATTAAAAAAATCAATGGAAACAAATGAAAATTAAAACACATCTGTTCAAAATCTTTGGGACACAGCAAAAGCAGTCCTGAGAGGAAAGTATATAGCAATACAAGCATTTCTCAAGAAAAAAGAAAGGTCTCAAACACACAACCTAACCCTATGCCTAAAGAAGCTGGAGAAAGAGTAGCAAATAAAGCCTAAACCCAGCATGAGAAGAGAAATAATAAAGATCAGAGCAGAAATCAATGAACTAGAAACTAAAAGAACAGCAGACAGATCAATGAAACTAGGAGCTAGTTCGTTGAAAGAATTAATAAGATTGATAAACCTCTGGTCAGACTTATCAAAAAGAAAAGAGAAAGGACCCAAATTAATGAAATCATGAAAGAAGGAGGAAAGATCACAACTAACACCAGAGAAATACAAGCAATTATAAGAACGTATTATGAGAAATTACACACCAGCAACTTTGACAATCTGGAAGAAATAGATGCACTCCTAGAGACGTATAAGCTAACAAAACTGAACCATGAAGAAATAGAAAACCTAAACAGACCCATAACTAGTAAGGAGATTGAAGCAGTCATCAAAAATCTCCCAACAAACAAGAGCCCAGGGCCAGATGGCTTCCCAGGGGAATTCTACCAAACATTTAAAGAAGAGTTAATACCTATTCTCTTGAAACTGTTCCAAAAAATAGAAATGGAAGGAAAACTCCCAAGCTCATTTTCTGAGGCCAGCATTACCTTGAACCCAAAACCAGACAAAGACACCATCAAAAAGGAGAATTACAGACCAATATCCCTGATGAACATGGATGCAAAAATTTTCACTAAAATACTAGCCTATAGTATCCAACAGTACATGAAAAGGATTATTCACCACAACCAAGTGGGATTTATTCTTGGGCTGCAAGATTCATTCAACATCCACAAGTCAACCAATGTGATACAAGACATTATTAAAAAGAAAAAAACAAGAACTATATGATGCTATCAATAGATGCTGAAAAAGTATTTGACAAAGTACAGCATCCTTTCTTGATCAAAACTCTTCAAAGTGTAGTGATGGACGGTACATACCTCAATATCCTCAAAACCATCTATGAAAAATGCACATGAATATCAT
The DNA here is from genome assembly GCA_002007465.1 of Ailurus styani. Taxonomy (NCBI): domain Eukaryota; kingdom Metazoa; phylum Chordata; class Mammalia; order Carnivora; family Ailuridae; genus Ailurus; species Ailurus styani. The sequence goes on from LNAC01000360.1 coordinate 34,991, forward strand.
TCTCAATGGGGAAAAACTGAGAGCTTTTCCCTTAAGGTTAGGAACACGGCAGGGCTGTCCATTATCGCCACTCCTATTCAACATATTACTAGAATTCCTAGCCTCAGCAATCAGACAACAAAAAGAAATAAAAAGCATCCCAATCAGCAAGGAAGAAGTCAAACTCTCACTCTTTGCAGATGATATGATACTTTATGTGAAAAACCCAAAACACTCCACTCCAAAACTGCTAGAACTCATACAGGAATTCAGTAAGTGCCAGGATATAAAATTCACTGCATAGAAATCAGTTGCATTTCTAAACACCAACAACAAGACAGAAGAAAGAGAAATTAAGGAGTTGATCCCATTTACGATTACACCCAAAACCATAAGATACCTAGGGATAAATCTAACCAAAGAGGTAAAAAATCTGTACTCAGATAACTATAGAGTACTTATGAGAGAAATTGAGGAAGACACAAAGAAATGGAAAAACATTCCATGCTCATGGATTAGAAAAACAAATATTGTGAAAATGTCTATGCTACCTAGAGCAATATACACATTTAATGCAATCCCTATCAAAATACCATTAACTTTTTTCAAAGAAATGGAACAAATAATCCTAAAATTTGTACAGAAATAGAAAAGACTCTGAGTAGCCAGAAGAATGTTGAAAAAGAAAACCAAACCTGGCAGCATCACAATCCCAGACTTCAAGCTCTGTTACAAAGCTGTAATCATCAGGGCAGTATGGTACAGGCACAAAAACAGACACGTAGATTAATGGAACAGAATAGAGATCCCAGAAGTGGACCCTCAACTCTATGGTCAACTAATCTTTGACAAAGCAGGAAAGAATGTCCAATGGAAAAAGGATGGTCTCCTCAACAAATGGTGGTGGGAAAATTGGACAGCCACGTGCAGAAGAATGAAACTGGACCATTTCCTTACACTACACACAATGTGAGACAGGAATCCATCAAAATCCTTGAGGAGAACACAGACAGCAACCTCTTTGACCTCAGCCACAGCAACTTCTTCCTAGAAACTTCGCCAAAGGCAAGGGAAGCAAGGGCAAAAATGAACTATGGGATTTCATCAAGATACAAAGCTTTTGCACAGCAAAGGAAACAGTCAACAAAACCAAAAGACAATGGACAGATTGGGAGAAGATATTTGCAAATGACATATCAGATGAAGGGCTAGTATCCAAAATTGATAAAGAACTTATCAAACTCAACATCTAAAGAACAAATAATCCAAACAACAAATGGACAGAAGACATGAACAGACATTTCTGCAAAGAAGACATCCAAATGGTCAACAGACACATGAAAAAGTGCTCGACATCACTCAGCATCAAGGAAATACAAATCAAAACCTCAGTGAGATACCACCTCACACCAGTTAGGATGGCTAAAATTAACCAGTCAGGAAATGACAGGTGTTGGCGAGGATGAGGAGAAAAGGGAACCCTCCTACACTGTTGGTGGGAATGCAAGCTGGTGAAGCCATTCTGGAAAACAGTATTGAGGTTCCTCAAAAAGTTGAAAATAGAGCTACCCTACGACCCAGCAATTGCACTGTTGGGTATTTACCCTAAAGATACAAATATAGTTATCCGAAAGGGACAAGTGCACCCGAATGTTTATAGCAGCAGTGTCCCCAATAACCAAACTATGGAAAGAGCCTAGATGTCCATCAACAGATAAATGGAGAAAGGAGATGTGGTATATTTATAATCCATCAAAAAAACCCCCGAAATCTCACCATTTGCAATGACGTGGATGGAACTAGAGGGTATTATGCTAAGTGAAATAAGTCAATCAGAGAAAGACAATTATCATATGATCTCACTGATATGAGGAACTTGAGATACAAGACAGAGGATCATAGGGGAAGGAAGGGGAAAATGAAACAAGATGAAACCAGAGAGGGAGACAATCCATAAAAGACTCTTAATCTCAGGAAACAAACTGAGGACTGCTGGGGGGAGGGGTGTTAGAGGGATAGGGTGGCTGGGTTATGGATACTGGGGAGGGTATGTGCTATGGTGAGTGCTGCGAACTGTGTAAGACTGATGAAGCACGGACCTGTACCCCTAAAACAGATAATACATTATATGTTAAAAAAAATAAAATTAAAAAATATATATAGCAATAGATACAAGCGTGGTATGAAACCAGCAACAGCTAGAGGTACAGACAGGAGCAGAGACACAGGCAGAAATGCAGACACAGTTGCAAAGGTACAGGTGTAGATACAGACCAAATGTTACCAAATGTTATTTCTGTGCTATGGGATTTTAAGCAGTTTTTATTTTTATTTTTCCTATCTATTTTTTTGGCAGAAACTAATTATTTTTTCGATAAGAAAAAAATGTTTAAAAAGGATTTAATTATGGCCCAGGTGTGTTGCCATGGAGCTGTGCACAATCTTCTAGAAGAGCACTCCCCTCTTGCCTTTGACTGTTAGGTGGCCGCTCCACCCCCCTCACCCCCACGCCCACCCCTGCCCCCCAGTGGTACCAGGAGGAAGGCCCACCCTCTGCTCAATGCACACACAGTACCTCATGCTGGGCAGTCAGTGAGGTCATGTCTGCAGAGTTAAACTGAATGTGTTCAATTGTCAAAAGACAAACACTGGACAAATAGGCTTCTATGCCATTTCCCAGGAAACTGAACAATAAATTGATCCTAATGACCAGGTTGGGGCTGGGCCCATGAAACTGAGGCTTCGGGACCCGTCTGAATGAAGTGTGAGTTTGAACTTGGTCAACGGAAAGGTGCACCAGCCCCACTGGAAGCATTTATTATGCTTGATGGACCCTTCGCTAAGCAGTCCCCTGGGTTCCGCCGGTGCCGGCGAAGGCTGTGATGATTTATCCAGTTGGTATTGATTCTTTCCAGGCAATTCAGAGAGAGAGTTTTTCATGGAACTGTCTGGGAAATGGAGCCAGTCCCCGAGATGGGCATATTAGCAGCGATGATTCTTCACTTAGTTGCTATGTGTTCGTGTCTCTATATAATAGTAATACTCTCTGAAATGTGTACCCTGGCTTTCCTCTGAAGAGGACACGGTTCTTTCACACATATTGAGCCCAATTTTCCCATTTCTCAAGTTTCTTTCCAGGAGCGTGAGTACTTCAGAAGACACATTAGTTCTGTAAAGCAACTAGACTTTTATTTACTGACAGACGGCTCTTACTGAAGGAGGGGAAGGCAGCTTCACACCAGCTGACTGTTTTGGCTTCCCCAAGACTCTCATTCTTCCATATAAATCATGTGTGAAAGATGATGGCAGGTGCACCATCACATAGTTGTAGAAAAGGAGGCGTCATGAACCACACAGCTGGCCTAGCACTGCAAACCTAGGTACTGTGCTAAACGGTGGCTCCCAGAAGATGCATCCACTGGAGACTTCAAACACACCCTCATTTGGAAGAACCGTCTTTGCAGATGTCATTAGGGTAAAAATCTCAAGATAAGCTGGTCCAAGATCACGGTGGGCCCTAAATCCAATGATGGGTCATTAGATGGCAAGAGAAAATAAAATTGACACAGAGACATGGGAGGAAGAAGGCAGTGGAAAGGCAGAGGCAGAGACCCAAGTGATGTGGCCACAAGTCAGTGAAGGCCAGGAGCCACCAGAAGCTGGAGGAGGCCAGAAAGGATTCTCCCCTAGCACCTCTGGAAGGAGCGGATCTCTGCCAACAATTCCATTCTGGCCTCCAATGCTATAAGAGAATAAATTTCTGTTATTTTAAGTCACCAAGCATATGGTAATTTGTTGTAGCTGCCCTGGTAAGCTCATACACCATTAAATCATGATTCTGGAGTACAGCAGACAGATCCAAATACATCATAGGAGTTCATGGGACTATACTTATCTTCACAAGCATGTATGTCTCCACTTAATTTTTCAACCCTGACCTTTTTTTTTTAATACATATGCCCCCAAACTTGTGGCCTGGATAAGACAGAGCTGAAAAATGTGAATCTAAAAATGGGTACTCTGTTAAGCAGAGTCTGAGTTTCAAAACATAAGGAGATAGGATGCTTTTTTGCTCTCCCAGCCCACCTCACCCCTCACTCACCCAAGGCACCTTCCTGTATGGACCAGTATTGACCATCACCAGTCTTGGAGGGCAGCATGCATAGGAATGAGGACATGGGCTATGCAGTTGACCATACTTGCTTCTCCCTGAACCGTGAGACTTTGACCAGGTTGCTTAACCTCTCTGAGCTTCAGTTTCTTTATTTGTGAATTTGAGTGACGTGGGTGAGAAGCTCAGCTCTGAGCCAGGCAGATAGTACTCACCGTTGGAAGTGCCCCATCAGCCTTAAAATAGGTCTATGAAGGAAGGACAGACCAAGAGATACAGAGACTGAAAGCAGTACGCAGCAGGAAGAAATGCAACACAACACAACACAACTCTGACCACTGTGTCCATTTCCTACACCATTCATTCTTTGAGGCTTGGAGGTAAGGGGAATTCAGGAAGTAGGAGGAGTTGAAGGAATGGCTAAAGTAGATAGGGAAAGCAGGAAGAACTGCCACCAAACAGAGAACCCCAAGGAAATGCATCTAAGGACTTTATTGTTGCATCTAAGGACTTGATGTTGATAGGGAGGCAAGGCAGAGAGCCAGGACAAACTATCGCCTTTGGTACAGCCCTTAGTGTCCCTGGGGGGCTGTCCCACTGAGGTGAGAAGGTGCCAAATGTCAGAGGAGAGAGCGAGAGCCACCAGGCAGTTGTCTTATCCCTTACAGCATATGGCTGCCTGGAGAGGCCGGGGGGATTCAGCAGCATGAAGCTCGAGGTGTTCCCCTAGATGTTCCAGGGCTGAGGGAGAAAGCTCAAGGCATCATTCGTCAGTGACCAGACTCAAGGGAATCCTAGGAAACAGGCTCCCACAAAACAAAAAAACAAACCAAAACAAGAAACCTACCAAGCCCACAGGAAAAAAAGGTCACCATGAGAGAAAGCAAACTTTAAGGATCTGTCATAGCACAAAGACCCCTGTCGAGTGAGAACTAGCCGGTTCCCTCTATGTCCTTCCCCACTCTCTCCAACGTCACTGGGAAGGGAAATGTCACTTCTGGGTGGCAGTGAAGGAGAAAAGGGTGAGAGGAGCAGGCTAGGACCACTCACCTTCCCCGCCTGCCAGCTTCGCTGCTGAAACAGTCCAGTTGAGAGGAAGAGCAAAGATTTACGCCAAGCCAAGGCCAAGTTGGGATTTGTTTATTTCACAAGGAGGGCCATTCTCGTCTCTGAATCAAAAGTTTATGTGGGATTTGAAATGACTTTATGACTATTATCTGAAAGATAAAGTTGCGGCTTTACTCCACTGTTAGTCACAGTTGTGCAATATACTTCCACCTTTTCTTAAAAATATAAAACATTTCATAAAAGCTCAGAAAACAAAAGTAAAAGGCCACAGATACTCACCATTCAGATTTAACAGATGTTTATATCTGCTATAATCTGCTTCATCTCTTTTCTTTTTTTGAAAGATTTTATTTATGTGTTAGAGAGAGAGAGCACGAGGAGGGGGTAAGGTGGGGAGGGGCAGAGGGAGAAGCAGACTCCCCACTGAGCATGGAGCTGGATGTGGGCTCCCCACCTATGCAGCCCTCCCCCAACACGGGCCTGGGCCAGATCCCTGAGATCAAGACCTAAGACGGGAGCCAAAGGCAAGTGCTTAACTGACTGAGCCACCCAGGCACCCCTCATCTCTCTCTTTTAAGCAGACAGTTACTCCTAGTATAGCCAAGGCGCCTTTCTCATCCTTCCCTTGCCTGTAGTCCTTGAAACAATAATCTCTACCCCCAAGTTGGTAAATACAATTCCCATGCATGTTGCCCTAACTTAATTGTGCATATGTGTCCTTTATAATATGCTACAGAGTGAGTGGGTAGGAAGACATAAGAGAAGAGGGGGGCCGATTGGGAGACCTGCATGGTGTCCAGGAGGGTAATGCTCACGGCCACAGGCAAGGGCAGGCGGTGTCATCCAGGATGACGGGCAGTGGGGAAGAAGGACCAGCCCAGACTCAGGAGACTGGAAGGAGCCTTCAAAGATGCTGTCTGCCCCCACAGGAAGGGGCCAGGAGAGATTATGATCAAACAGAGAAGAGCCCTCCACGGACTTCCAGCTCCCAATGCTGGCTCCACGCACCCATGGGAGGTGTTGCCTCATACTAGTCTCGCCTGGGGTGTGATTTTACCATGTTGGGACATTTGGCAATGTCTGGACACGGTTCTGATCGCCACAACTTGGGGGTGCTGCTGTCATCTATGGGGCGGAGCCCAGGGCTGCTGCTACTCATCCTACAGAAGCTCCCACAACAATAAATTATTTGGTCCCAAATGTCCCTAGCACTGCAGCCGAGGAGCCCTCCCTTATGCTAATGTTTACCAAATTAAAGACGTGAGCTGGCACACTTTATTTCTGAAGGTTGTTGAGAATCATTCCATCAATGTGTTGAGTGGGATAGAAGTTGTGAAAAGGAAGAAAAGTTCCACCAAGAGTTTAAAGCCATGATATTTACATAAGTCCCTGGGATTCGCTCTATGTCATGGGAAGGGCTGGCTGGCGACATCTGTATTTCCTCCTTCCCAATTACTGTGAAAGGAGTTGCTGGCACGGGATTTGGAGTCAGCCAGATTTGGGTTCAAGACCTACCTCGGTCTCCTATCAGCCCTGGGGAGCAGCTCCGTCACGGAAGGAGACCCACTTTGGCGTTAGGGACGAAGGTGTCGGGAGAGGCCTTGGACCTTCCACAGTTGTGGGAGTGGCGGGAGATGTGAGGGTCTGAGAGGGTGAAAGGGGGGATGGGTGCCAAGTCACTCCCCACCCCAAAGCACTGGCCTAGGGGTACCAGCCAGGGCAGGGAGTGAGAAGCCCAGCAGGTCTAGCTACAGGCCCAGGCCATGAGGGAGTGCCACTGGCAGGCATGGCAGCGAAGGCTTTGTCCTGTCTCTGGCCTGGTACTGGGGCGGCCGGGGGTCAGCAGGGCAAGCAGCGAGGAGCAGAAAAGCTGTGAGGAAAAGTTGGCATATCCTTTGGTGAAGTGTGATCTTTTGGAGAAAGATTAAAATAAACTGGAAGAAGCGGGGACCATCTGTGACCTCAAACTTCCCTTTTCCCAAGTGCTCTCTATCCGTGGAAGTGAGGTCTGGGGCACCTACCTGGGGTCCATTTCCCAGTGACTCTACCAGTCACTACTAGTGGTCCCTTTTTCTAATATCTGATAGGCATTCAGTTGGGCCTGGCCCTTCCCCTCTGAAACATGTAGACCCATCACCATGCCTCAAGGCCAAAAACAACAAAAAATATGTGTCTTTTCTCACTTTAGTCACAGCTTTTTTTCTGGATTCTTTTGTCTTGTGCTTCCCATTCTGTCTCTCAACCCACCCCTGCTCTCCTTCCTCCTCCCTGACTGTTGGACCGCCGGAGCCTCATGCCTCTCTGAGATTCAGCTCAGACACGTTTTATTCAAGTAGCCAAGAAGTTGTGATCATTCACTGTATTAGGCATGGAGCTGGTGGGTACTCAAGGACAAGTGAAACAGATGTGGTCCCCATCCTCCTGGGCTACTTAACCTTGGTCAAAGAAGTTAACCTCTCTGTGTTTCCTAATCTGTGAAATAGGGGTAGGTAACCAGAGTACTATCCTCATTCTGGTGCTGTGAAGATCAAATGAGTTAATCTGACCTTAATAAAGGACCCAGTAAGAGAAAGTATCCAAGGCATGTGAGATGTTATTGTTAGCATTATGGCAATTGCTTAGGACAATAGACATTTACCAAATAATCGCAAATGCAGATGTCAAATTCCAAGCAGTGCTATGAAAGAGAGCTATGCTGTTCTAAGAGAGTATCTGATTGGGGAATGCCACCTGCTCAGGTAGATCAGGGAAGACCTCTCCAAGAAGTAACCCTTTAACTAAGATCTGAAGGAAGAGCAAAAAGAGGTAGACCCAGAAGGGGGAGGAAGAGCTTCTAGACAGAGGAAGTAGACTATGCAAATGTCCTGAGGCAGGAAAGTACACAATGAGTTCAGATGAGGCCAAGAAGGCACATGTGGCTAGTACAGAAAGAACGCAATACAAATTGAGACTAGAGAGTTGGGTAAGGTCACAGAATACAGAGCATCTCAGAGTGTTTTAAGAAGTCTTTATTAGCCCCATAGCACTAGGAAGCACTGCATGATTAAGGTGACCTGATCAGATTTGCATGTTGGAATAAAAAAGGTGTCTGTTGCTAATCTTTCCCAGTATTGATCTTAGAAGCCCTCCCCAGCTTCTATTTCTATTTGCCAAGACCATTATGCGTGGTTGTGCAGGTTGGACACTGCACAATTTCAGAGATGGGAGGGAGGCACCACTCACATAGACTTAGAATTGCACAGTGTCCACTGTTCACATTCACATGCGTTGGCCTTCCATTTGCTCCCTTGAATTAAATCTCTCCTCAAAACTCCAGGTAACACCCTAATTCTGAAAACTCCATGCTTTTGAGGACTCATAAGACTTGCATTGCTGATATTTTTGTCTTTGTCTCTATCAAAGACATCTATGGCATGTGCTGCAGGTTTTTATATATACAACACTCATCTGCAGTTCTCCTTTTCTAAGATTTGGGAGGCTATAACTTTGCCTAGTATAATGATGGGCCCATGTAATGAACACTCCAAAGCCAGTCAGTTAAACCACATCTTTTGAATAAATAAATGACTCACTAAGCCCCCTTAAAGAGTAAACTCCCCCTTTAGAGAAGCTGTGAGTAACTCTCATTGAGGGTCCCCCTCCCCCCATCCCATCAGATCTTGTAGCCATCAGGGCCCCAGAAGGAAATACTCTCTAGCATATGGTTCAAGAATTTAATGAAGGGGCTACATACAGAGGTATTGGCAGGCTTAAGGAGCCCATGGGCCCTGCTGGGGCACAATGCCCCCCACCTCATTCTCTGGGTTCCAACACTGCATGAGAAACATGGACGTCAACTGAAGTTTCTTGCTGTCCTCCTCCACTCTTCTCCTCCCTACCAAGTGCTAGCATTCAGATCTCTTTTCATGAGGGGAAGAGTCTCTGATGTCCTATCCTACATCCTTTCATCCTCTAGTGTTAATTCTCACATCTGAGTCCTCCAGGCTCAAACTAAACTTCCTTCAAGCTGTGTCTTCTTGGAGACTCAGAATAAAAGTCCCTTTTATCTCAAGTGTCTAGTTCTCACAAATCAAAATCAACTTGGCTTTCAGACTATTGTTACGGCCATGGACGCTCAGAACTCTGAAAACTCCAAGATAACAATGATGTCTTTGTTCTACACTGCATCCACCCTTCTCCTAAAGCAAAAAAAAAAAATGCTATTGATTTGGGGTTGAGGGAGGAAAGGAATTATAACTAGAAACATCTGGGGATCTCTTGAAGTGAAAACATATCCATTTAAAAAATACCATCCTGCTACATTTGTTAAGCCTAAGAGGTGCTGCTCAATGGAGGAGCCGGAGGAGCTCGGCAACTCCACGTTGACCTCCTCTTCCTTCCAGTGAGGATGTTTGGTTTCATAAGAAGTACAATGCAAAGGCTTGTTTAAGCTTTCTTAGTTATAATTCCAGTCTAGTTATGCTTGCTAAAGAGGGATGGCCAACAGTCACCTTGGATGAATCAGAATGTCCTTGGAACTTCTCAGCAAAAAGTTTTATAAGTAGTCTCTTGAATTACATTTAGAGTTGGCTAACTCCTCCAAAATGTTTAGATTGTATTTATTTATTTTGTAGATAGTAACTTTTTCTTGGTGTTCGGGGAGTGTGTGATGCAAATGGCCTCAAATTTAGCCAGAGAAACTAAGGGCAAAGGAGACAACTTACCTGAGCATCCTTAACCCTTCTACACAGGCTGTGATAGACACCTTCTGGACACCAGACTTTTATGAAAGGAAAAGAGTCCTATCCACTAGATGCAGGAAACAAGTAATTTCAACCTGTGGCCAAGGGGGGAGAGTGTCACAGTTCTGGTCAGAGGTAGTAGGCCTTCAGGACAATTTAATGAAGAATCTTGGACCATAGTCCTAGAGGGCCACGGTCCCAATGGGCACACAGCCTCAATGGGCACTCAGTAGTGGCCCATGGAGATCATTCCAGCAATGCATAGCTCACAAAAGCTCCACACTTGTCCATTTTCCCCAAGGTTGTTATATCAGAATGAGAGACTTACTTCTCATTGACTAATTAGCTCTTAAGAACCACTCCTTAGGAGTAAATGCCTAATTATTATTGACTCAACTGCTTTATCTTACTCAGACAAAGTTTAATAACTCCACGAATTAAGACCATGTTAAGCTCTCTCTTTAATGTCTGCAGGGCTTTTGTGTGTGGAAAGAAACATGCACTGTTTGTATTATGTTTAATGCTCAATTCATTACACTCACATATCTAATAAAAGACACTTTGAAAGCCTTTTTTCTTAAGCATTTAGTCATTGATTACAAGTCTGATTAATTCAATTCCCTTATACAATTTAAACTGCAATTACAAATTTAGTGTGGCTGATTCTTCTGAAAGCTTTCAGTGCCTTAAAAAACAGACAAAACAAATGAAAACACAATGATTTCAAAGTTATTTAAAACTCTTTCACAAAAAAAATGGCCTTAAGTATGTTAAAAGCTCAGATTTAACCTTTTTTTTCTTTTTTTTTTTTCCCCAAGTGCTTATCCTTTTCAGGAGTTGCAAGTTCCATGGCTTCCTGGGGTTTCCGTAATCCTACCATATACCATTTAAAGATTTCCTAGCGTTTTAGTAATTTTACTAGACCCAGAAAGGAATGAACTCCATCTCAGAAAAGCTTAGAAGGCAGATGCTAGATTGATGACCTGTTGACTTTTGGCCAGATCATAGGATTTAATTTAGCAGGACTTTGATGACGAGGCTAAAGACGTTTTTGTCATAAGGTTTTGCTAATGTAATTATGGGACACTTACAGCCAGGTCTTTCATTTCTGAGGTGAGGTGCTCTTCCTCAGAATGAGAGTTTCTTGAAGTTTTGACTTACTGGCATACCACTCCTATCATGTTGTCCTTCTGAAATATTGACCTGGTCTGTTGGCAATATTAAAAACATATACATATTGCAACCACATTGGAAAACTAGTTGCTGTTTCTTACAGAGTTAAACCCACACCTATAGTGTGACTCAGAAATTCCAATCCTACATACTTACCCAAGATAAATAAAAACGTATGATCATGAAAAGACTTGTAACAACAATGTCCATAGCTGTTTTATTCCTACTAGCCCAAAACTGAAAACAGTGTCTATCAGTGAGAGAATGGAATAAACTGTGGCATAATAATGAAATTATCATAATAAGTACTTACAAATCCAGCTAATTTCACCTGGCTATTATTATCATCATTATCATTATCATTGATAATACGTTATGTCCATTTAATCACCTTTTTAAATTAACTTCTCTGGTGTTTATAGAAACATTCTTGTTTCTTGGTAATCATAGTATGTTTCAGAGTTATCCTTACTTTCTCTTACTCCAAAACAGTAGTTTTCAACCAGGAGCAAGTTTGTCCCACCAAGGGACATTTGGCAATATCTGGAGGCATGTTCTCACAGCTGAGCCAGAGCACAGGTGGGTGTGGAGGGGTGGGAGAGTGGTGAGGGAGGGCAGAGATGGTGCTATTGGCTTTTAGAGGGGATAGGTCAGGGATATTGCTAAACATCCTACAATGCACATGACAGCCCCCACAAGTTGACATTTGGTCTCAAATGTCAGTAGTGCAGATGTTGAAAAAACCCTGATCTAATATCAGAATCAAATAACTTCCAAAGAATCCTTGTTCTTTTTCAAGGCGTAAGAGTTTGAGAGATCAAAATCTGAGTCTTGAGCCCTCAAAACAGAGCTGCTGATGGTTGAGCATGTTACTGCCACTGTTACTAGGCAGATAAATATCTTTTTTGAAGGTCGAGTTCAAATGTGTAATTCACAAGTTATCTCGCCATATTGTTATGCACCACCTTTCTTATATTATGTAGTTTTCCCAACCACTACAACTTTCTCCTAGTTGGCAAAGCCATTCTTTTGATGAGGTTGAGTGACCCATTTAATGTGGCTTTCATGGAACAGTTCTTATGCTTACACAATGACACTATTTGTTCCCCCTTCTTCATCCATTTCAAGAACTTTCAGAAAATTCTTTCTATTGATAATCTTTTCACAGGTAAATACTACTGATACTTAACTTCTTGGTCATAACGGAGCCAGTTTCAAAATTAGTTGTGGCTTGGATCTTTACAGTAAACAGAGGAACATGAGGTGCTAATCAAGAAGACAATAAAAAAAATCTGTCAGACTTGATTTGTAAGGTCAGTTTTGTTTACTTCTGCAAGAAAAAATCATGTATTAACAAATTCTCACCTTTCAGATTCTGATAAAGGAAATATGGCATTTCCCTGCTTTCTGAAAGACAGACTAGAAGAACAAGGGGAGCTCAAGAGCCTTCATTTGTGCTGCAAATCTCAACCCTAAATAAATCTGCCTGTCTTTCTCAAAGTGCACAAACACATACATTCACACATGCACACCTTCTTCCCCACGTCTCAAACACACATGCACACACACACACTCCACTTACTTTCCTGGTCTTTGAAGTTTTTGAGTCAAATGTCCTATAGAACAAATCTTCTATAGAACATGTTTCAAGGGGAGGCAAAGAACCCAGCTGGATTCTAATTCACTATTGAAAGCTTATTTCAAGCTAATTTGCTTGGTAACAAAGCCACTGCTACAGTCTGGAGCTCTCTTCTGAAAACATCAGGGAAACAGAATAAGCCCCCAATGAGCATGAGTATTGTTCCTTTGCACTTGCAGGCTGGAATTTGAAATCTGAAGTCTGCGTTCCTTTACTTCTCTCAGATACTCATTTTTCCATCAGAAAACTGAAGCAAAACTTCATCCTCTGCATCTTCAGCATATGATATGGAGAAACAATAGCTACAGATGAAAATGATCAGACACCCTGCAGTAGAGAAACAGGATGCAACATTCACCTACAACTCCAGGACCAAGGTGACTTTTAAAAATTAGAGCCACCGAATTATAAAAAGTATTAAGACCAGGAAACAAATCTAAGCTACTCTTTGTCAGTTATATATCATGCCAGTGGGTACTCATAATGGCTGTTGGCACAGGAGGAAAACCTCAACTCAATACATGTGTTAGGCAGAAGATGATCAGGATGAGAGGAACAGATAAGACACATTTTAGGTCATCAACTCTGACTACAAAAAAAAAAGTGAAACCATCTTTAAGTAATTATGTGCCATGGAGGATGATGTCAAACTGTTTGATAGATGAAAATACATCAGATAGGAAGAGAGATGATAGATAGATAGATAGATAGATAGATAGATAGATAGATAGATAGATAGATGATAGATAGAAAATCTCATTGAATCCTTACACCAACTATGTAAGGTAACTGTTAATATCCAGACTTTAAGGTTTGGGAAGGGGGCAAAATGAGTGAAGGGGAGTGGGTGGTACATGCTTCCAGTTATGAAATGAATAATCCACAAGGATGAAAGGCACAGCATAAGGAACGTCATCAACGGTACCTTAATTGTGCTGTATGGTGACAGATGGGAGCTACACTTGTGGTGAGCATAATGTATAGAGTTGTGGCATCACTATGTTGTATACCTGAAAGTAATATAACATTATGTATAACACTTTAGTTTTAGATTTTAGTCCTGACAGCATGTATCTATGCCAAGATTTGCCACATTGTACTCCATAAGCCAGTCCTCTTAAATCAAAATGGGACTCCAGGATTCAAATCCTTTGGAAAAACACCTGTTTAACAACACAGGGAATTTCTGTAATGCATGTAGGCACAAAGAAAAATTTTCAAAATATGGGAAATCTGAGACTAAGAGTCTCTGAATGACTTGGCTCAGAGCTCGAACTCAAACCTACATCTGAGTGACTCAAAGCCATGATCCTTATTACTATGTTAGACCACAATAAAATTCTCCTTATGAGAAATCAGGATGCAAGGAAGTGTGCATTCTGGAAAAGAGGTGTGCACACAGAAATGGATTTATATGTGCAAAATAGGCATAGGAACCTGTGCTAATAAGGGAATGTTTCCAAATGGAAACAAGATTGGTAAACACTGCCTTCCTTTATTTACATAATTGAATTTTGGATATTAGTTTTAATCAGAATGAATAGAGAGCATAAAATAATAGGTTTCATATGGGATTGATGATAGGCTTTAAGTTGTAGAGATAACATAATTGGATATAAATTGGACTAGTTCATAATTATAATTTAATAGGTTGCATAAAAGCTCTAGAAAACCAAGTACGATAGTGACAGTTGTGGGAAACACTTGAGAGTTTTGGATTTCAGTCACTGAAAGCATGTATCTGTGCCAAGATTTTCCACATTGTACTCTGCAAGCCATTACTCTTTTTTTTTTTTTTAAAGATTTTATTTATTTATTTGACACAGAGAGAGAGAGATTACAAGTAGGCAGAGAGACAGAGAGGAGGAAGCAGGCTCCCTGCTGAGCAGAGAGCCCGATGCGGGCCTCGATCCCAGGACGCTGAGATCATGACCTGAGCCGAAAGCAGAGGCTTTAACCCACTGAGCCACCCAGGCGCCCTGCAAGCCATTACTCTTAAATCAAAATGGGACTCCATGATTCAAATCATTTGGAGAAACACTCATTTAACAACAGGGGGAACTTCTTTATTGTATGTATATACACATGAATCTCCAAGAAGAGAAAGTACACTAGTAAGCCCAAATTTCCTTGTCCACGGGATGCTGTGGGAGCACGTAACAAGCCACGTTGTCCATAAGGAAGAATTTGGGAAATACTTGTCTATGAAAGCATTGGCTAAGAAAAAATTTGACGGGAGTTAAGGGTCCCTCGCTCAACAACTTTCATGCGACCTGTCTTTATTCTTTCACCTTTGGGCCTAAGCAAAACAGGCTCGTTCTCAAGAACCATCAACCTGAGTTTCTCATTTTCTTCACTGTCCATACTCAACTATTTTAAGCTTCATTAGAATTAAAGCATCCACACTCAGGACAATTGACTTCATAATTACATATGGCTTAATGTTTCCTTTTCCCCTCAAATTAAACCTAGGAGCCCATTCCTTTGACCTGATTTCATTTTAACAACTTCCTATCAGTCTTCAGGGAAACATGAGGAAATCATGGGGAAAGGATTTTGAAGCTCAGTTAGCATAAGTGTAAATTTAAATCTTCTCATCTTGATAGATTTGGGGCATGTTCTATGAATTTGATTTTAGTTCATAGACTGAGTGCCCAATAAATGATTTGGGGTAATTTCTAAAGTAGATAGATATATAGAAGTTCTCAGGAAGTGCATGAAGAGATATGGGAAGACAGAATCCTGCTTTCAGATTTCTTTACCCTCATCATAACCTTGAAGGGATTCTTTGACCTTCATGAAGTGTTTTCATAATTCTCAGAGGGCAGTTGGAAATTGTCTTCTGTGTTACACAGGCAAGGTAATGAGACGAATGTCAGAATGAAAGTATCCACACAGTTGGGAAGGGGACTGTGGGAAAAGCAGAAAAATGCTGGAAACCCTGCCAGGTCATCAGGTATGCTACCTCTGATTATGGAAAAGTAGACAAAAGCTAAGAGAATTAACATTGACTGAGCACCTACTATGTACTAGGCACACTATGACAACAGCCTTACCAAAATTATAATTTTAACCAGTATCATAAGCCTATGATGTAAATGTCATTGACCTCATTTTAGACCCAGAGAGACAAAGTGATTACCTGCGTTACAAATCTGGAAGTGGCAGAGCTAGGAGGCTTACCTTATTTCATTCTAAAGTCCATGTGCTTCTGGTATAAAACACGTCTTTTTCTGGAGGCCATAAGAAAGGATATGATTTGAGAAATAAATCTACTCCTGTCCTAAAAGGAAGGAACATGTCAAAAGCCATTCACTTCACCTCATCCTGGGTGTTCACCAGAAGCAGAATCCAGGGCTTCAATATTCAGTGAAGTTATTCAGTGGGCATATCATGTACCAAGGCATTGTGGATTTGGCAATGAAATTGAATACCCTCAAGAGCTCACGGTATAAAGGGAAGACATCGGCAAGTCTCCTTTTCCCAGAAAATATCAGTAGAATCTAATTTGCAGTAATTTAGAGCCAGATGGATTTGATTTTTTTTTTCCTTTTGAACTGAAATATTTGATTGAGAGTAAGGAGCACAAATATAAAGTATAAATTCTGGTAAACTTTTACATATGTTTACGCCTGTGTAACCACCACTTAAATTGAGATATAGGTCATTTCCAATTCTCCATAAGGTGCCTTCATGCCCCTCCCAATCGTTCCCAAAAGTAGCCACCAGTCTTATTTCTATCATCAGAGATTAATTTTGCTTATTCTTGAATCTCATATAATGGAATCACACGATAAATATTCTTTCGAATCTGGCTTACTCAACATTATATTTGCAAAAGTCATCCATATTACTGCATATAGAAGCAATATGTTCTTTCTCCTTGCTGTGTAGTGTGTAAATGTACCACAATTTATTTATCTATTATACTGTCGATGGTCATTTGAGTTGTTTCTGTTTGGGGCTATGATGAAGAACGATGATATTGAACAGTTTTATACGTGTCTTTTAGTAGATTTTCTAGGCCTTCAGATGGGCATATGTTTAGCTTTGATATACCTCCAAGCAACTTTCCAAGAATATTTGTAAAAAGTCATTTTACCAACACACGTCTCACGAACATTTAGTGTGGTTAGTCCTTTACGTTTTAGCCATTCCATTGGGTTGGTAGTGGTATCTTGTAGTTAAAATTTGCATTTCCCTGTGGACTAATGATAGGAAGCACCTTTTCATAAGCTTATTGGCTATTGGGATTTCCTCTTCTGTGAAGAGCCCACAGAAGTCCTTAGGAGTAATTTTGATGCTTGTGAGGGGCCTGCTTTATTTCCAACTTCACATTGCACTAGATTTACTAAACAACACTTCTCTCTTTTAGTAAAGTCCCTCTCCACCCTCAATGTCTCCCCCTCTCCTCAGCCCCCTCTATATACGCATTCCTCCTCCCCCCCCCCCATTGTGAAGAGCTTGTATCAGCTAGAGATGGGAAACTATATTTCAGGCTCACCAGGAAAACCCAATTTCATTTAGCCAACTGAAATAGATTATGACACTTCAGGAGGGTTCATCTCTGCCTGCTTGTTTTTTGCTTAATGCCCATTTCACATCTCTATTACAGCTCCATGATTTACCATCCTCGCATAAAAGAACCGAGTAGATTCTCTATCTCCCAGTGCGTTAGAAATATGGCATTACATATATTTAAAAAGCCTAAATCACGGTGAGCCAGGCAAAAAATATCCCAAGTATTGATTTAAGCATGTATTTTTGCAACATGCCTCCCTGCACGCTCAGGGGAACATAAAGTGACCCATAAATTTTCTGGAAGGGCCACTTGTTTTCTATTCTTCTGTCACCCTGAGCCACAGAGCTATCCTTCCCAGTGTGCTCCCAAGATTTCAAACCAACAGGCAGGATGCCTGAGAGTAGAAAGCTCCAGCTTAAGTACATAGTTGCAGGCCTTCTGCTGACAGTGCTGTGTCATCCGCCTTTGGGCTCTTTCTAAAAATACTAATAAGCAAAGCTTTCTCTACATATCACCCATCTCTCACATTGGAGACTTCAAAGGGGTACCAGGATTAATTCATTAATTGCACAACAGCCTTCTGAGGGAAGGCAGGGCATCTACTCGTCTCCAAGAAAGACGTTAAGACCTGCCTGGGTGTGTATGTTCCAGGTCATGGAGAAGAGCAGACTGAGGGTGGCTTCATGGAATCTGTTACATCACTGGACTATGGAGCCATCTGATTTTAGAGCTGGAAGGACCCATGGAGTAGAAACTACTTATTTTCAGAGGAAGAAGCTCAGACCCAAAGAGTCTGGGGGCTACCCAAGGCTGCACGGGGAAGGGGTGGAGGATCCCACCCAAGACTATGTGGAGACTTAATAATTGACTAAGACAAGACCCAGGTTTTCTGACTCTCCATTCAGTGATACAAGAGATTAAACAAAAACATCATCAAGAAAAGGGGGCATGAGGAAAGGAAAAGTAGACTTTGTGTCATCCTTAAGATTCCAGGGGAGTTAAATCAAAATTTGATTCAAGACTTTGAAGGAAAATTTTGCCTCTGGTAGGTCAAACAGAAAATAAGGAGTGGATTAAAACACAGATCTAACTGATGCCAAGGCCCACACTCCAAACCACCCCCTTTCCACAGGTAAGTAAATATTTGAAGTGCTTTATGATGATCTAAGAAAGTACTTAGGAATCTTCTTTAAAAGATTCTAGAAAACTAGATAAGTGGTTTCAGTATAAGGTCGGGAAGAAAGCTTTATTCTTTTTGTTCCACGCCCTTCTTACTGTTTGAATATTTGTTAACCATTATGCACATATTACTTTAATTGTAAAAAAAAATGATTGACATATTGTAAGGATTTTCCTAAACCATGAAATGTCATCTAATTAAAAGAAAAAGAAAAATCACAAATTCTTCTCCTTGTTCACAATTTGTGCTCTCATTAGAGCATGATTTCATCTCTTTGGAGACTCCCGGCTGTCCCCTCACCCCATATTCTCTGACTATATTTTTTCATGTATCCTGTGGGTTTGCTACATGACAATTGCAGCTAAAAATATGCTTGCTTCTGCCCACTCCCAGTTTATTATTTCTGTCAGCTCTCACTCCATACAATAACTTTATTATCAAGAATTTGCATAAGGCGTTATAGTCCTTGCTCTCAAGAGACGTTTATTGATCACCTACTATGACCTCATGACCCTGCCAAACAGAAAGACAGATATTTGAGCGAAGTATTGCCACACAGTCAGGGGAGCATGGAAAATGAAGTTGTCCAAGATATGCTTTGAGGACACAGAAGAAAGTGAAATGAGTTTGCGAAAGGAGGGCTTGTGGAAAAAGTGACATTTGACTGAGGCCAAAATGGCCAAAATGGCATTTTCCAGGAGCCAAAGAGGAAGCAGGTTACTCTAAGCAGGCACAAAGGCATGAGACCCGGGGAAAGAGACACAGAACTATATTCACCAGGATTTTCAAAGGCTGTGCCCAAAAGGGAAAAAGGGCAATCTAAACAGCAAACCAGAAACCACAAGCCAGTGGCTGTGGGAGGTGGGGAGCCAGAAGGGCAGCCTAGAGTTTCCAAGCAGCAGCAGAATGAAAGAAGCCAGGGCGCAGGAGAGAGAGAGGAGACAGAAGGAAGGAGAGGAACCATAGAGTATTTTACTGTCCAAATAAACACCCGCGCCACTCTCAAAGAGAGAAGTCTGCCCTAGGGTCCGGGGAGGCACACTTCAGTGATGAAACTAGACAAAGTTGCTGAAGGATGTGATTTCTCTACAAGCAAAGGAATGTGGATGCTTTGGGAAGGATGAGGGATGGTGATGGGTGGAGCACCCTGAGGGTCTCTAGGGCAGTTGGCAGCCTTCTGTTTCTAGACCGAGACCATAGTAACAAGGATGTTTGCCAGATAAATAATGCACTAAGTCATTTGTTTTGGTAGTTTTACTCTTGATGTTTGTTTTACAATGCAAAAGGTTACCAACACCTAAATTAAAGCCGTGCCCATGTTTTCAAGGTGCCTGGATGGACTGCGGGGGCACGGAGGTTGGAGGCAAGTCTCCGGGTGGCTCACAGGATCCCAGTCATGGGTGAAAGGACATGGTGTACTCAGGGCACATTGCAGAGGTCACTGTGGCAGAGAGGGCACAGACATCCAGACCTGTGACACAGGGCGAAGGTAGGCAAGAGGGGAACCTCAGGAACACCCCAGGGAAAGGGGCGGCCACTCCTGTACACGGTCCTCATTTCCACAGCTTCTACCCCGTGGTCGGCGTCCGGGCCTCCTGAAGGTGGGGTGGTGACAGGACCCCTTGCTCAGAGGCAAGGTAAGGAGAGCCATACTATCTGTGCAGAAGGAGAACCCCAAGCCTCTCCTCCCCCTACAGGTGGAGCAACTCTTCAAACAAAAGACTGATCCTCTGGCACAAAGAAGCAGGAGAACACAATAACCATATCTGAGCATCAGTTGTGGCCAGAACAGGATATTCATTCTGGGCTTCTGCCTCAGCACTCTGAAGGTGCTTGTCCCCAGAGAACAAAGGACAGGTCTCCTCTAATGGCTTAGGAAGGAAGCACACTCAGTGTCCTGTGTGAGACCAAGAACTCGTCACACAGGAAGCCCCAAGGGTGGCTGCAGGACTCAGCGCAGATTTACAGCTCTACTGAGGTCACCATTTCCTCTCCTCCATCTTCACCCCTGCGCTGTCAACACTACAGTGAAGTCAGAAGGGCACCTGGGCAGCTGGATCCAACAAAACTAGACCAAACATCACCAGAGCCTTGCCACGTATGACCTCTGTGGCCTTGAGTAAGTGCTTCAGCCTCTCTGGCCCTCATTTGTAAAATGAAGGCAAGAACACCTCACTTGGAGGATTTGTGCATGGACTATCCACGGTGTATCTAGGAAGCACCAGGCTCAGTGTCTGACACTTAGTAGACTCTCGGAAAATGAGGTGTTTGCTGTTAAAATTCGATAGAATTCATGAGCATTTTTTTAAATTTATTTGACAGGGGGAGAGAGCACAAGTAGGTAGCACAACAGGCAGAGGGAGAGGGAGAAGCAGGCTCCCTGCTGAGCAGGGAGTCCAATGTGGGGCTTGATCCCAGGACCCCAGGATCATGACCTGAGCTGAAGGCAGACACTTAACTGAGTCACCCAGGCACCCTGAGCATTTTTTTTAAACCCCAGAATGAGATAGCCTCCAGAATGACGAAAATCAAAAAGACCAACAATGCCTAACAGGGGTGAGAACAAGGAGCCACCAGAATTCTCGGAAATCCTGGTGGAAGGGTGAATTTGTCCAACAGCCATGGGAAGCTTTTCAGCAGAATCTCATAAAGCTGAAAAATGCACCCCCTCTAACTCAGTGATCGCACTCCTCGGTAGAATATATACCCAACAGAAGACATATTTGCACATCCTGAAATATAGGAATGGTTAGAACCACATTTTTCATAATAACCAGCAACTGGAAATTACTCAAATATCCATCAGTGGTAAAATAAATAGGTAAGTCGTGGTGTACTCACACGATGGAATATCACACAGCAATGAGAATAAGTAGGTCCCTACTTGATTCAACAACATGAATGAACCTCATTAACCAAGTGTCAAGTGAAAGAAGTCAGACACAAAGGAACACATCTAGTATGCATCCATGTATGTATGTCTCAAAAACAGGCAAAACTCACCCATGGAGCTGGTAGTCAGGAAAGTTTAGTTACTCCTGGGGTAAATCCCAAACTCCTGGGGTAAATCCCAGGAGTACTGCTGGGGTAAATCCCAAACCAAACCAACAGGTGCGTGATCGGGAAGGGATGTGAGGAGGACCTCTGGAGTTCTACAGTACTCCCTTCCTTGATCTGGTGGATGGTTACAGGGTGGTTTCTGGATGTGCTCAATTTGTGGTAATTCAGTAATCTATGAAGTTGTTATATGTACATTTTTCTAGGGTTGCTATACTTCACTTTTTACTAAAAATTAAAAAGAGGGCAGTGTTTTGAAAAATCAAGCAATTAAATCCTGATGTACCCAGAGATATAAGCTTCACCCCACATAATCAACAGTGCATCTTTTTCCAAAGTCTCCAGGAAGATTCTATTGCTCTTTAACAGTAATAACTAACCTTTACTGAGCACTAATATGTGTCAGGCATGCCTCTAAGTGAGTTCCATGTATTAATTTCTTTAATCCTTTTAACACTTTATGAGTAGAAAGACCATAATTCTTCATGTGCTGGGTGTAGTCCCAATTTATTCTTGTTACCCAGCAAAGATTATTAATAGCTTGCCCACTCTTCACTCTCAAAGCATCTGGGGTGAAAAAATAAATTATATATTCACCCTGATGTGGGTACCATTAATATCCTCTCTCTCTCTCTCTCACTCTCTCTCTCTGCCCTTTTTTTTTTAATGACACACAAAGAAGTTAAGTAATTTGCCCAAGGTCACAGAGCTAGGAAGTAGTGAAGTCAGAATTTGAACCCAACATCTGACTTGGCACCACCAGGGGCATACTGCCTTTCTTGTCCAAATTTCATTATTCTTGAAATTCGGAATATTCTTCATGCCTAACTTTTCTTCTTTTTTTGCAATTTTAACTGATTTCCTGTTGCCCGGCACTTGTGGAGAGCAGGAGAGCTGCTCATCTCCCACAGTGAACCCCACAGCGGGCCACCTCCCAAGACAATGGCCTCCCCACATGTTCAAGCAGTGAGAAGAAATCATCTTCTCCTTTCTCTTTTTAAAATGGCATAAATATGTTCCATTTCCCAGGGATGCTTTCCTCATTTGATATATTTTCCAACACTTCAGGAGCGCCCATGGACCTTCTTCCCATTTTTCCGTCTACTCCTTCAGCAAATTATTCAGTGAAGTCCAACTAGGTGCTGGGTACTGAGGGCCTAGCTGGCAATAAAGGGGTAGTTAACCAGACAAGCACAGCCTTGTTTGATTGATCCTACCAGGAGCTTACAGTCTGGTAGGAAAAAGGACCCTCAAGAAATGATGACAGAAACAACTATTCATTTGCCTCACAGTAGGGGCTGTGAAGGGTAGAAGAGGGGACTTGACCTGAGGAGTCAGCATAGGCTTCTCAGAGAGAGTGACATTTGAGTTAAGCCCTGTAGGATGATGATGGGCATTGGACTGGTAGAACTGGCAGGGAAGGGTGTTCCAGACAGATGGAAGGGTATATGCTGACACTCTTGAGGATGGGAGCCTGGACAGTTAGAGGGACCAAGGAACCATACGTGTGGCCAAAGCCTAGTGAGGAGGGGATAGTAGTGCTGGGGAAGGCTGGTAAGAAAAGGCAGGGACCACTGGGTCTTGTGGCTCACATTTGCCCCAAGTGAAGCATTCTGTGTGTACTGGGGAGCATCTGGACTGGTTTAGCAAGAGAACGGCCTGATCCCGTCTCCCTGCAATGCTTCAATTCCTGGCTTTCAGATCACTGACTACTCTAAGCTAAGTGAAGAGGGAGGCAACCTCCATTCATCCATGTATCCCAAGAGTGTAGAACATTTTTAGAACATTTTAAGAACAGTTTTACAAATGAACAGCCTACCCCAAATGCCCTTGGTTACTAGAAACTTCTTCATCATTTTCAGTAATGCATTGCCAACTAGTCTACAGAAACTAAATTTGTCCAAAGTCCTGGACCACAGCCACTGCTGCATAATTTCACTATTCACCTTGTGGTCTATTGTGCTCAGTGAGCACTATTTACATACACAGCAAGAATAGTATCCCCTGCAGCTGTGCGAAGCAATGGCCATGCATAGGCTCAGCCCGTGCCTACTAAGACAGATATTCACTTGCTTTCATATTTCTGTCTTTATTTGTGAATCTGTGCTCCTACCTTATTCTAAAAATGATTGTAAAAGGCTTATAAGGATAGAGAAAACAGAAAAAGATAACATGACAGGAAGAGAACATAAATTCGAAGAAAGCAGAAAATAAAAGGAAAAACAAGAGCAGGGCAGTAGAAATGATCCAGGAATGAGGTTATTACAAGAATGCCTTCTTAGACTTTCATATACTTGGCTCTAAGTTTTCTAGTGATCACTATTGTTGGGGTTTGAGGGGACTAACTAATTAAATCCTTCTTCAGAAATTTTGAAACCAATTAAGGAACAGAACCAGGGGGAAAAAATTGAAATGCTATTTCTGTTCTGATGCTGGTTAAGCTGGATTGGGGAACTGGACTTAGGTCAAAGACCTGAAATATTCTTCCCTACGAATCATATTGACTTACCCCCACCACAGGTTAAACAGTAGACAACTGCCAACCACCCTCTTCCAAGGAGCAGAGCCTGCCTGTCAGTGCACCCGTCACCTGGAGGAGGCACATACAGAGAATAAGAACACTCTTGCCCAACAGTAGGTGATCCCAAGGGAGCACAGAGAAGCAATATACAACCAGCAGTAACCATTGTCTGATGCCACCAATCAATTAAATTATCCCCACCCTAGAAAGGAGGTCATAACAGGCAGAGAGATGGATGGAAAAGAATCTACTATCATATGCTTTCAATACTGAGCAGGTCTTTGCTGGTCTGACCGAAGCAAGCATATATTTTGTGTTGCCTCTCAAAATTGTATGTGTGCACAAACTACTCAAAGACCTTGTTGAAGAACAGAGTCAGATGCATAGGTCTGGGGTGGAGCTGAAATTAGACGTCTATTTTAACAAGCTTCCAGGTAATGCTGATTCTACTGGCCCATATCTAAAGTATCTAGAACAGCAGTCCTTGATCTGGGATCCACACAGATTCTTGAATTTAGAGGGGGCCTATGAATTTGGATGATAAAAAATAAACATCTTCATTTTTGCTCATTTCCTTTTATTTTAAGCCCCATGTGGGGCTTAAATTCACAACCCTGAGATCAACACCTGAGATGAGATTACGAGTTAGATGTTTAACCAACTGAACCACCCAGTTGCCCCCGTTTTTACTAATTTCTAACTGAAATTTACCACTTCCTTCTAGTATAAACATAGACAACAGACTATAAGAGCATGAGCAGTGCCTGTGAACTTGCCACCAATAGAGAACTCAGGCATCTTCAATATCACTTTATTGTTATTGCAAATGTCTCCAAATTTCTCTTTATGATCTCTCCAAATACTACTTATAATTGGGAATCACAGTAGTTATTAGAGCTACTGCTAGCTCTTGTTATTTCACATGTTAATAAAGAGGTGTGTATATTTCCATCTTGCAAATTAACACATTAGGATATTTTTAATATTTCAATAGCTGTATTTCATTATAATTGATTTCCTTTGTAATCCTACGCATTTTATTTTTTTAATGCAGTTAAAAGTAGCACTCTGGGAAAGAGCTTGTAGACATCACTAGAATGCAGGAGGTACATGAAAGGTTAAGAATACTCGATGAGGGGTGCCTGGGTGGCTCAGTCAGTTAAGGCTCTGACTCTTGACTTTAGTTCTGATCATGATCTCAGGGTTGTGATGTTGAGCCCCACGTCACCCTCTGTGCAAGGTCTGGAGTCTGCTTGAGATTCTTTCACTCTCTCTCTCTCTCCCCCCCCCCAAAAAAAGAATCCTTAATGAGGAAGGAAAATCCTATCAGAAGTAATCACTGACCCCATGGTACTGACAGGATGTTCTGTGGCTGAATTCTGGGTCCAAACCCTCCTACCTACGAGATGTGAGACCCTGGGTGTGCACTGACCCTCCCCACACCTTGACAGCATGTATTTCAAAGGGGTGGTTAGAGAATGAAGTGAGTTACTATTTTTAAGATACACAGAACAGCACCTGGCTCAGAGTGAATACCTTAGAGTAACTGTTGGCTAACAGAGAACATGATAACTGTATTCAGAAACTCAACTGAACAAGCATGTATTCAGCACCCACCAAGGAGACAGAGATGAGCACTGCAAAAGCCCTGCTCTCACAGCATCCACGGGTCCAGTAGGAGAGATGGTGAGCAAGCCAAGTGAAACATGAGCTCTGTCTCACCACACAGTAGGTACTGTAGGGGACGGGAACTCTCGGCTGGGTGGGAAGATGGAAAGAAAACTTCACAGGATGATCATTGAACACCTCCCCAAAGCGTTCTGAGGTAGGCAGTGTATCCCATTTTCTCCTGGCTACTGCTTCTACTGATTTCTTACTTAAACTGCAGTGGGTAATGATTCCTGCAGGAAAGCAGCCCTGAGCCAGATGGGAAGACCACTATTTCCTCTCAACCACCATGATGAGTATTTGGGGCTTCCAGGATATTTTGGTTAAATCATTAGCACTGATAACAAAGATAGCTCCCATTTACTGGGCTCGACTGTGTGCCAGGCACCACACACAGTATTTCCCAACTGTATTAGTTTGTCACACTGCCATAACAAAACCCACCAGCTGGGTGGCCCATACCCACAGAAATTTATTTTCTCACAACTCTGGAGGCTAGAAGAACAAGTTCAAGATGCTGGCAAGGTGGCGGTCTCTTCTGAGACCTCTTTCCTTTACTGGGGGATGGTCACCTTCTCTCTGTGGCCTCCTGTGGTCTTTTCTCTGTGCATGCAACTGTCTTAATCTCCTCTTCTTATAGGGACACCAGTCATACCAGACTAGAGATTAACTTCATTACCTCTTTAAAGATCTCATCTCCAAATACAGTTGCATTCTAAGGTACTGGGGGTTAGAACTTCAAAATATGAATTGTGGGGCTCACAATTTAGCCTCTAACACTATCTAAGCCACAGGGAGCTATTGTACATGACTGGTGATTTGCCTAAGATCACACAGCCACAAGAGCAACACCTGGAGCCAGGGTACTTTGAGTCCATGGTCAATCCTCTGCCTACTCTACCAATCTTCTCCTGGCACTGTCCCTGGATGTACCCTGGGGACTTGGAAATGCCCAAACTCAGAGTCCCAGGGAAGGGATCTTGGGGGTCTGCATTTTTACAAACTCCCTGGTGCAGCACATATAAGAACCTCTTCATAACACCATGTAGACTCCTGTTCATGTCCCAGTCCCAGTAATGGCTCTCAAAGAGTGTGGGCACTTGTGTGCATTCTCCATTCCCAGGAGCACGGGCATTCCTCTAGAGTAGCTTCTCTGGAGTAGGGCATGATGTTGATGTTTGGTTCCCAGGCAGGTTGCAGAAGACCCCTCCCCCCATGCCCTTCCCTTGCCCACCCCTTCCTTCCTCCTGGATGCAACCTCCCCAGGGCGTGGCTATGGCCTCTGAAGCCTGCTCCTCTGGGAGACCCTGATGGCTTTACCAGTGGCCTAAATGATTGAGGAGATCCACCAGAGATCTAGGTCAGTGAACAGTTCTTCTGGGGGCAACCAGAGTTGGAGGCTGAGTTCGGCCAACCAGTTTCTCCCAACCAGTGCCTTAGCCTCCAGTCCTGGATGCCCTGGGAATCCCAGGGCTCCCCTTCAAACTCAGTTTAAAAACCAATGTTGGAAGCCCTGTGCAAGCTCGATTTACCCCGGACTGGCCTGTTTTGTTGTCTCACAGTTCAATTGAAGTATGAATGAAATACCACAAACTAAAGTGGACAGTTTGCTAAGCTTTGACATATATAGACACTCATGGAACTATCACCACAGTCGAGGGGATGAACATGTCTGTCTCATCCAAAGTTGCCTCTTGCCCCTGCTGCTCTCTTGTCCCGCTAGGCTCCTACACACACCCCTACTCCTCCACCCTCCACCCGTGTGCCATGCCACCATTGTTGGCTACCTAAACTCATATGAATTACAACAAAATAAATTAAAAATCAGGCCTGTGGTCCCACCAGCCCCATTTCAAATGTTCAATAGCTTCATGTGGCTACCTTACCAGGCAGTGCAGATAGAAAAGTGTTCTATCAGCCCTGTGTTCTGTTGGACAGCACTGCTCTAGATATTACATCCCTTGTCCTTTTACAGTGCTAGAAAAAAGCAGTCCAAAATTTCTCCCAGGCTCACATCTTTTAAGTTACTTGTGGTTATTGGGAGCTTTACTGGGTGCCAAACTACTAAGTATTTGGCATTGATTTCATGGACTAATCACAATGGCTCTATGAGGTAGGTATTAATGTCCTTATCTAAGAAATGAGAAATAAGAAAGCTGAGGCTTAAGGAGGCTAAGCAATGGGAGAGATTGTCTGGCTTCCAAGCTTTGCCCTTAACCTTGCATTATTTCTAAGGCAGCAAGGTCCAGTGGTCAAGAGCATAGACCTGGTAATCTGTCCACAGGGTTTTGGTCCTGGCTCCACCGCCGGCTATGTGATCCTGGGCAAGTCATCAACTAGCTATGCTTCCAGGTCCTCATCTGTAAAATGGGGATAATAAGAAAACCTGCCCCATATGGTGGTTGTGAGGACTGAATGAGTTAAAATACACAAGAAGCTTAGGATGGTGTCTGGCACACAATCGGGTATAATACGTGTTTCCTATTTTATACCCTGTTCCTCATTCCCATCCTAAACTGTTTTGTGCAACACACCCATTTCACAAAAATAGAAGCTAAGTGTCCTGGATAATGAGACATTTACTCCTTTCCTTAGTCCTTCCCTCAACATATTCTAAGCCCCCTTGAAGCACAGGACTCTCTGCTCTGTGCTATGTCACCTACAATGATGAATAAGGTTCCAGTGGTCTCAGACTTGATATTTCTGCTCTGACTTTTCCCTAGTGATCTGTAAGTCCCTTCTTTTTCTTTTCTAAGTGAAGACAAGATTATTTGAGGAAACAGAAGCACAGAATCATTTTCCCACTCCACTGGCTTTTTGCACGAGTTAAATAGTGCTAGATTCATAATTTGTTCCTATTCTTTCCATCCCTTTCTTCACTGTCTTTGAATGCTTCATGTCCCAGTCAGAGCAAGAAAGCAGGTGTTTTCTCAAGGAAACTCAAATAACATATTATCACTGCAAGGATCATCATGACAGATCATCATTGCAAGAATCGTTAAGTCTTAGTGTTGAAATCTATTACGGAAAACTTAGTTTGGGAAGAGTAGACTTACAGAGGAATGCAGACTTTGTCAGACAGAAGACTGCCTTTCCTAATAGACAAGACAGTAAGAACCCATTCTCAGGGCTTTTTTTGTACCTTAGGGAACAGTTTCCTTCCTTTGAATCTCTACACTCAGCCCCTTGCCCACACTCAACATTTGGCTCCCAAGAAAAGACGTTTCTTTCCTTGATAAAAATGGAGAAGGAAGGTCCATGTCACTCTAGTCTCTGTTGGCACCAATGTGCCCAGTGCGAGTGTTCACTGACTATAGGACTGGACAAGAAATCCTTCTGGGCCCCCATCAGTACTGAAACATCTAAGACCATATTTCACGGCCAGAAAAAGCTCTAACAACACACACACATAATCACATATATACACATATGTACACACCCGTGCACACACTCATACACACACAGACACTTCTTCAACTTAGTTTCAAATTAGCTAGTTTCCATTCCAAAGTGACAAAATTCTTAACCCACTTGAAAGTGTTACGTATCCCTTCCTAATGATGCAAAGCAACATTTTTTAAATGGATAAGGTTTAGATTAGTAAAAACCATAGACTCTATCCTATGAATATGAAAAAGTTTTCCTTAGGTACGTATTGATCCTCAGAAATGGTTTTATTTTCTCGGACAATTAAAGGGAGATCATGCCACCAGGCCTAAAAAGATGGTATCACTTCTTATCACCTGGCATCCAGCAGATAGCTGTCTTAATTTAACAGACTCTAAAGGTCAATGCTTATTTAGTTCTTTGCAATAATCTGTTTTGCCATAATTCTACTTTCCTACTTAATTCCCTTATCTTAGAGCAGCATTTCCAATTTGTGTTTTACAGAACAATAGATCCACGAGGTGTTAATAAGTATCCCTGGGGTGGTGAAAAATAAGTGGTTCTGTAAGCAAATAAGTTGGGGGAATGCTGGGCTAAAGGAAATTAAACAAGTTTCTTTACTACAGGACTTCTCAGGATCTTGAATAGGCTACTGTGTGTTATAAGTGGGTGGGGCAAACAGAATTAAAGAGGTAAGATTGTAATGTGCATGGCATGGAAGCTGATGCTCAGTAACAACCAATCAATGTTAGCTTTTATAATTGTTAGCCGTCATGATTTGAGGTTTCCCCAAATTGACATGTTAAGGGTGCCCTCCTTCCATAGAACAGCACCCTGGATTTAATGTTCCATGGGATGCATGCCGGGAAAGGCTAACCTAGCTCACTCCCTATTAACATTTAATAAGTATTGTACTCATTTCTGTGAGCAAAGAAATAAGGTAAAACATAGTGCTGTGTAGAAGTGCACAATATAAAAAAGGCTATTACTACAGATTTTGGAAGCATTTAGTCCTAATTACTTCATCCCTACATAAAAATGGTTACATCTATGCATATAGATTATTTATTTATTAATAGAAGAACTTTTAGAACATAGAGAAAATCCACAGATTACATTCATTAGTCATTCATTCACCCATTCATTTATTAAAGTACACACACACATATGTATGTACTTATGGTCTATAGCAGGAGGGCTTGTTATGTCAAATATGGTTCTAGGCCCTAGGGCTAAAGCCATGTATCAAGTACACTACATCCCTGCCCTCAAGGAGATTTACATTCTAGTGGGGAAGAGAGATAATATACAGATAAATAAGTAAATACATAGTATGTCAGTATGAGTGCTCTGGAAAA
Organism: Ailurus styani; assembly: GCA_002007465.1. NCBI lineage: Eukaryota > Metazoa > Chordata > Mammalia > Carnivora > Ailuridae > Ailurus > Ailurus styani. The sequence continues at coordinate 65,375 of LNAC01000360.1, forward strand.
AAATAAATCAGGGAAAGAGGATTAGGGAGTGCCAGCCTGGCCGTGGTGACCTGTTATTTTAAATAAAGGATTCAGGAAGTCTTCACTGATACCATGATGTTGAAGCAGGGACCAGAAAGTAACAAAGGACAAACCATGCAGGGGGTGGAACATGACGGGAGCCTCTGAGTAATATTGGGAAGAGTTTGCCTGTAGTGGAGCCGGTGACAGGGAAGGCTGGAGAAGATGAAGTTGGAAGAGCAATGAGGCAGACAGGGTTGGGGGGCAGATCATCTGGGGCCTCGTAGGCATCTGTCAGAATTTGGCTTTTACTCTGAGGATCTGCTATAGGATCTTGAACAGAGGAATAATTCATTGATTTGTTTCAAAAAGATCACACTCTCTGCCAGATTGAGATTAAACATGGCGGCCATGGAAGGCAAAGGTGGGAGCAGGGACAGTAATCTGGGTACATGGCACCATGGTTGCTTGGACCCAAGAAGTAATGGCAGAGGAACCTCCTCCAGGAATGAAATTCATTAGGGGAGAAGTAACACCCGTCAAGCTGCTCATCCCTCAGCATACCTGCAGAGAGGACACATGAAGGAAGGCTCTCTGTCTTTCTAGGACTGAGATGTTCAACAGTCATGGCTGATCTTTGTTCAGTGGGTAAGTCAAACTTCAGCTTATTAGCAACCTGCCATTTTCTTCCTACCCAAAGAGATTTGTGCAATCAAGATCTAAATCGAGATGCTGAGTGGATTACCATAGCTACAGGTGCCTGGCAACCAGGATTAGATTGATGGTCATTGATCTATGGGCTCCAGATTCTCCCCAGGGATGTAATGCACTGTAAAGGGCATCTAAATTCCTGAAATAGTCTGAGGCAGAGAGGAAAACATTCAGTCCTCATCTTGTTCCATCTAACTGGCCTTTGCCTCCCACTGGCAAGGGGCCAGCTCACAAGCCTGACACCAGGTTAAGTCTCTAGGGGTCACTCCTCAGACAGGGGGCTACTGGAACTACCATTAGCAGAAAGTTCCAAAAAATAGAGACAACGAAACTGGTTGTGAGGACAAAGGAAATGAAGGTAATCAAAGGAATATTTGGCAGGTTAATGCTGAAGAGAGAAGGGAACAAAGAGTGAGCAAGAAATAGAGTGACAGTATAGTTCAGGGGTCAGTGGACTATGATCCATGGGTCAGATTGGCCCATTACTCATTTTTTTGTAAATGATTTTCACTGGAAAATAGCTGTGCTTCATTCATTTCCATATTGTCTATGGCTGCTTCCATGGTGTAATGGCAGAGTTGAGTAGTTCTGAGAGATGATGTAGCCTGAAAATACTTAAATACTTGGCCATCTACAAAATGTCAGGTCTAGGTTGTTCCCAAATGGTCTGGAGGACTTACAGTTGCTCTTCTTCGCTCACCAGAGCAATTGGCCCGGTTTACGGCACTGAACCATGGTGGGCCATGAGGAAGGCTGTAGACATACCTGACACGTTTCAAAGAGAGAGCCAACATTACTTTCATAGTGAAGCAAGATGAGAAGTCCTGCAGCAAAGGCCTCAGCATTTTATCTTGGCTGACAGGGTACTAGACAGCATCTATGCTTTAGGACCTCACACCACACACAGAACAAAGAAATGATGAGAAATGTGGAAGAAAAAGAAGGAGAAGTGAAGAACTGCATTAGGGCTTCAACCCTGTCTTAATCAACATCACTGCTGTGACTGAATTGTGTCCAAAATTCATACTGAGTTCATGTCGAAGTCCTAACCACCAGTGTGATGGTATTTGGAGACAGGCCCTTGGGGGTAATTAGGTTTAGACGAGTCATGAGGACTGGGCCCTCACGATGGAATTCGTTCTCCTATAAGAAGAGTCACCAGAGAGTTCCCCCACCTTCCTCTCCCATGTGAGGACACAGTGAGAAGACAGCCATCTGCAAACCAGGACAATGGCTCTCACCAGGATCTGACCATTCTGGCACCCTGCCCTCAGATTCCCAGCATCCAAAACAGTAAGACAATACGTTTCTGTTGTTCAAGCTGCCCAGTCTATGATATTTGTTATGGCAGCTTGACCAGAGACTAAGGCACCCAACTGTCTAATCCCACAGAGTGTGACTCTGGGAACAACTGAGCAAGCATCACTACCAAGAGAAGACCACAGAAATATCGTGTTTCTTCCCCTGTTCTATGACTAGTACTCTCCTTTTCCAGTCTCCAGGAAAGCCAAATTTCCCTTTCTTCCTGTCCAAGCACCCAACCGGGAGATAACCAGGAAAATGGAACAGGTACAAGTGGCTGGTTCCAGTTTTCCAAGAAACTCTTCCTAGTTAATTGGCCCTGGACAGCATCCAATGTCCTCCAGGCTTTCCTGCAGTGCTCCCATTTGCTGCTAATTATTTTCTGGAACCAAAGCCCTTAGAAACAGGCTCCAAAGAGTTTAAAATAGCCAAGGTATAAAATTTCAAGGATTCTGGTTTCTTTTTCTTGCAACCTTAGTTTATTAGAGAACAGTAGTGATCACCTAAGTAGTCATCTCTGTTGAGTTGGGAGGGTTTTGAGAGATTTTGGACCTTCAATAACTTAGCTGCCCAAAACTTTGGGTGGGGGATGAGAAAGGTAAAATAAGAACCAGATTGTAGCCTCTCTTCCTGCTATATTACATCAACTGTATCAAGGGAAGACAGTGAGACACCTGTTATCCCCATGACCTTTCATTAGATAAGACTCAGAAATACTCCAAAGGTAATATACATACATATATATATATATATATATATATATATATATATATAGAGAGAGAGAGAGAGAGAGAGAGAGAGAGAGAAGGCAAACATTTGATTCTACAAGATTCCCCAAACCCTGGGTCTCTTCTGAAAAGCTCTGTAGGCAGCTTTTTTATCCTTCTTTGAGTTAAGCTTGGTTTAATGGCAAAATAATTTAAGATCTTTCTTGAAAAATGTTGGACCAGGGCCTGAAAATGCTCTTGACAATGCTAGAATTGTTTCTTGATGCCTGGGGTGATAGGAATAATTCACCCCTAAAAGGCTGGAGCAATTGTATTTGGGGTCTGCAGAATGACCATCTGTCCCCTTTCTGCTCCTAGGGTCATGAAGCAATAAGATGAGCCCATCCTACAGACAGCTAATTTTTCATTTTTGAAGATCTGTGGGTAACAGTGGTATTTTTGTGTCATAGGTTTTTTGCTTTTTTTTCTTGGGGGTTTTCTGTCCTTAGATTGTTTATTTCTCATACTTACTGTTGTTTTGTGACACTTGAAAAGGGTCTAGTGGGAGAAGAATGTGCATAGGTTCTGATTTCCCCATGGGGAAAGTAAATGCAGGGCTCACAAGATTGTCCTTTCACTGAGCTGTAAATCAGCTCTCTTTGGAACTTTGCCTCTCCTTTTGCAAACTGGTCAGATTGAAATACATATTTAAATTTAACTGGTCTGAAAGAAGCTAATAGAAAAATTGGCAAACCATGAAGAGGTCAAGAGCCAAGGGAAAAATACAAATGGTCAATAAACATGCTAATAAATGCTAAAGTTCACAATAATCAAAATGCAAATGCTAATTCAAATAATAAAATACCATTTTTTGGCTATCGTGTTAGCAAATCCTTTTTTTAAAAGACAATACCTAAGGTTCATAAAAATAATATCCAGGGATCATAAAGGTATGGGGAATTGTAGAATCATGTAGTCTCATACAATAGAGTAAAATTGAAAATTGTTTTTTAAAAACAACTTCCTGGAAGGTAATTTGGCATTTTATTTAAAAATCTTATCATTCTACATAAACTTTTCACTTTAGACATCATCCTATGAGATTTCACTTCCATAAATGGGGCCCAAAGAAATAATACAGATATACAGGACTCCTAGTGCTGTGATGGTTAATTTTGTGTCAACTTGACCTGGCCATCATGCCCAGATATTCGCTCAAACAACATTCTGAATGTTTCTGTGAGGGTGTTTTGGAATGAAATTAACTTTCAAATCAGTGGAATTTAGTAAAGCAGATATCCCTCCATAATGCAGGTGGGCCTCATCTAATCAGTTGAAGAGTTTGATTGGAACAGAAAAGACTCACCTCCCCAGAGGAAGAGAAAGTTCTGCCAGCAGATGTCCTTTAGCCTTGAACTGCAATATCAGCTCTTCCCCGGCTCCAGGCTGCCAGGTCACCTTGGATATTTTGGACTTGCCAGCCTCTACAATCATGAGAGCAAATTTATTTTAATATCTCAAATTTTATAGATTAGATAGGTAGATAATAGGTAAATAATGGATAGCTAGAACAGATGGATGTGATGGATAGATGAATGGATGGATGGATGGATGGATGGATGGATAGAGAGAGAGAGAAAGATATCCTATTGGTTCTATTTCTCTAGAGAACCCAGACTAATTTAGTGGGCAATGAGAAAATGGGTTTATTCTCTTCAACTCTGCACCTTCAGAACACTTTATGGGGCTGATTCCTCCTGTCCCTTGTGGGTAACTGGATTGAACTCCATGATATTTGTGGTCACTTTCAAATGATAAAAAATCCTCCCATCACTCCAGTCACAAAATAGACTAACTTCCATTTTGTGTCGACTCTCATGTCATAATAAAATCTCCAAATGTCATCTAAAATTCAAATTCCTTTCCTCCTCCATCCTGGCCCACTGCAGCCTTGAAGCCTGCAGTATGTAGAGGTTGTGTTTGGGTTCTTTGTTTCCCCAGTCCTGCCTTCTCACAGCCTCCTCGCTCACTAGGTTGCCTCCTTGTACTCCAGCACTGGCACAGGGGGTAGAAGAGGGAGAGGCCAAGTGAAGGAAAGAGCTCACCTGGTAGGCACCGACACAATGGTGCATCAGTTTCCATACTCTGGAAGCTGTTGAGATTGTCCTCCTCATGGGCACATGTTCGTGGATTCTTCAGGAACAGGACACTACTCCACGTCAGCCCATCATTGGGATCATTTGCCTGCTTTTCCTTAGCATGGACAGTTCTTTCCCATCACACCCCCGGGGTGACTCCTACCACTCCCTGCCTTTCCATAGGCCACTCCCTCATGGACTTCCTCTTTCCCTTCCAGCTGCCCATCCTCACGTGGCCTTTGGCTGCTTCTTTCTCCCAGGTGGCCTGAGTCATCTCCAGGAGGCAGACATCATTCATTCCCTCAGAGTAGTTAGTCAGCCTTTGCCTCTGACCTTTAGGTTTTTCCAGGTGAGGTTCTGAGGGAGGCACACACACATTTCTAATCGTTCTCTCATAGGTAGGTCTGTGCCTCCTTGTGAGTCCTGCTTAGGTGGGCCTAGTTAACACCTCAGTCTGGAATGCACCCACCCCCCGCCGAAACACAGAGGAGACCATCACTGTACCATTTTTGTGTACAACCTCCAGACACAAGAAGGTAATTTCTATTTTTATAAGTGTCAAAAGTTAAGTCTCAAAGAAATTTGTTACCTTTTCTAAGATCACACAACCAGTCTATGGCATAGCATGGATTTGAACCAATGATTGTCCAGCTGTAGCTCGAGCTCTTGGTGCCATACCACTGTTGTCTTCAAGAAAGGCCTTCCAAGGACGGTTGGCCTTATAATGACCCCATTCTCTCCCTTAGTTCATTGATCCAAAATATGGGGGTTGGGATAAAATCAACCCCCACGTGAGCCCATGGGGACCCTTGGGAGGAAGACGCTTTGCCCTCCATGGGAACCCTAGGCCCACAGATCTCCAGCACAGCCCAGAACCCCACAGCTTAGCAGTTCCCCCATCATCTCAGAGCCAGGAATGACAGTCCACACACCTCACTCTCCTGATGGATGCGAAGAAGGCACAATGTGAGCACTGAACATTAGTACGTGTCTATGGAAGTCATTATAAGCATCACGGGGAATGAGAGAAAAACAAAGCTTCTCTACTTACAGTGGGGAAAGAGGGGGAAAAAAAACTCTTCCAAGCATATGCTTAATCATACTTCTGTACAGGGACAGGAAAATTACCTGTAAATCTTTCCTTCCTGTTTGATGCAAAGCTGATGGATCTTCCCTTTAGAGATGGATGCTTCTAAGGCCCTAATGGCTGCAGGAGAGAGCCGGCCCTGCATTCCGGTGCCCGCCGCTGGGCAGCACATCAAAGCAGCTTTGTTTTTAAGTGGGACACACCCGCCCAACTGACCCAACCCCAGGCCCTTTCGGATCCTCTTTCTCTCTTTGTGGAATCTGCAGCTGACCCCAGAGGGGACCCAGGCAAGCACTTTCCTGTTGGAAACCTGTTCTGCTGGCTGCATTTCCACCAGCTCTGAGTCATTATCCTCCAGCCCTGACATCGACACCCCCATTAGATGAAAGAGCTCTACTCTCCCCGCCCCCCCCTCCATCCGAAACACACAAAGGCGGCAGAGTTTTTGTTGTTGTTTAGATTTTGTTTTCAGCTGTTAAAAATAAAAACCGCTGTTGTGCTTTTTCCTTATGACAAAAGCAATGCGTGCTTGTCATGAACATATTCAAACAGGGCGGAGAAGCAGAGTGAAGAAATAAAGAGCGCCCATTAGTGCATCAAATGAAGACTAAGCACCGTGAGTCTCGTTGGAATACATCTTTCCAGACTTTTTTCTCTGCAGAGATCGATCCATTTAGTGTTGTAAAAGGAGACCCCACTGAGCACCCTGGTGATGAACTTGCTTTTTTTCATTCGGCACTACGTTGGGAAAATGTTTTCATGTCATTAAGTATTCTGCACGATTTTAAAAATATTTTGCAATATGAATAAAGTTTGGTAGTGTGGGTCTCAATAGAAAAGCAGTTCACGTTTAAAATTTCATATCCTTTGCTCTGGCCACCGCTCTCCTGGGGGCACTGCAGAAATGTTACGGGTCAATCAGAATGATGCACCCCTGATTTTTTTTCCATTGGAAAAACAGGGACATTGCTAATGTTCTTTAAAACAACGCATAGCAGTTATGGCTGTTACTGGTTCAGAGAGCTTCACAACACTCAAGTACAAATATGTTCCCATCTCTCTTCTGCCTTCAAATCAAATTAGAAGAGGCCCAAACCTTTACCACCACCCCCTTCTGCTCACACTACCATAACGGAAGTGACGCTGATTACCTCCCCCCAACTGGAGAACTTGCCTCCCTGTGAACTATGAAACAAAACATAGACCTTGAGGTCATGAACCTTAGAAGACAAGGGTCAGCCTGACTTCCTCACCAACTCAGAAAGCACTAGGGTCTCCCCAGACATCTCCCACCCCTGCTGTCTTTGCTTTGCACCATGACCTTTGGTGCTCCAGTGGTGCTCTACTGGCCAATTGGTGGTGATGCCAACCCCAGGCATGGGCCCACTCCCAGCATGGCAGCTTGGGAGAGATGAAGCTTCCATTCTCTCTCCTGCACCTCTAGCTCCAAACACCCCTCGCTTGATCTCCAGGTCCTCAACCCTTTCATTCCTGCAGAGAGCCACACCTCCCATGGCTCCAGGCAGGGGAACTAGGTCAGAAATGGGTTCAGGCACCCATGGCTCGCCAACCAGAACCATCGTTTATGCCATTTTCCTCCCCCAGGAGCCACAGCCGCACATCTGGAATCCATCATCTTCCTTCTCAACACTGGAAGCACAGAAGATTTATTCCATTCCCCTTCTGTTCAGTAGGACACTGGGGTAGTGATTGAGGGATCCGGGCCCTCAGAGCAAAGAGCCCCACACGCAGCTTTGCCTCTGACCCTAGAATAGGAATGTTGCTGTCTCTGCCTTCAAAGCATAGGAAACGCTAACATGGAAGGAGAGACCAGACCTCCTTCAAGCATCCAGGAGGAAGAAAAGGCTGTTTATTCACAATGGGGAATGGAATAATCACCCTACCTCACTTCTTATTCTCCAACCCAAACACAAGCAAGGAAACTGTTTAGCACTACTTGCTAAAGCAGTGAAAAACAAAACCCTAGCTACATTTTAAGTGGGTCACCACGCTGTAGAGAAAAATTAATCTTCAATGGATCACTCCTTTTTGCTTTAAATGAACAATTACTGATTGGCTTTAGGAAAACCACCTGGTGCCATGAAAAATCCCCCCTGGGGCTGAAATCAGAAAACCCAAGCAATTCTTTCCCTGTCACTAATCCCCGGGAGGATTTTGCACCAACTATGAAACCCTGTGAAACCCCATTTCTCTCTCTGCTTGAGACTGGACTTGATGGTGAACGTTAATGTCCAATGTCCGTTAACCAAGTGTCTCTGCTTCCTTGGACGATGCTTAATAGTTTTACTACCAACATTTGTCAGAGCAATTTCTTTTTCTGAGCATTTTTATTTTATAATTTCCAGGAAAACCTGAAAATCCAAATACTTGCTCAATAATGTGGGACTCATTAAAGTACCCTAGTTAGGTGACACAGTGAATTTACTATAATTTACTAACTATATGACTCCAAGCAAGCTGTTAGCCTCTCTGAAATTCAGCTTCCTCAACTATAAGAATAGTTTGCACAAATTCCATAGGTCAGGCTCTCCCCTCAAAGTTTAAGTACATGAACTCATTAAAACTTCACAATTGCTACCCTAGAAGGTAGGTACCATTATTACCATCAGCCTTATGAGTGAGGTAACAGGCATGAAAAAGTAAGTGACTTTCCCAAGGTCACACAGCTAAGAAGTGGCACAGCCAGGATTTGGCCCAGGCATCTAGTCCCAGAGTTCATCTGCCTGAGTGTCACACCACCTGTGGCTTTGAGACAAGGGGTGGTTAGCGAGGCTGATTGTTGAGAGGGTTAAATGTATACAAGACAGTGTGCTGGACACACAAAATCCCCCATTTATGAGTCGATATTACTATGTTATTATTTTCTAGATGAATCTGATAAAGAATTTTCCTGCCAATTGAAAATTATCAAAACTCTGTGGTGACATAGAGAAACCCACCTATGACACAATGCATCGTGAAGAAAAGGTGAATATAAAGGGGTACTTGGGGTGCTTGGGTTGCTCAGTCAGTTAAACCTCTGCCTTCAGCTCAGGTCATGATCCCAGGGTCCTGGGATCGAGTGCTGCCTGCATCGGGCTCCCTGATGGAGCCCACTTGTGGGGAGGCAGGGAGCCTGGGGGGAGGCTGGAGCCTGAGTGGGGAGCCTACTTCTCCCTCTACCTCTCCTACCCACCCCGTTTGTGCACCCACATGCTCTCTTTCTGTCAAATAAATAAAATCTTTAAAAATAAATAAACAAAAAATAAAGTGGTCTTATGTTTGGACAGTGCTTATGTACAAATGACATTCATTTGCCATTCAACCAGTTATTGCTGTACAGCAAACAATAAGCACATACTTCCCCTACGTTCACCCTAGGGTGGGGACCCACACATTGAGACCAGGCTGACCTGAGCAGCAGGTCTGGATGCAGGTCTGCTTCATGCATGCCCACTCAGAGGCCCCAGCCTGAAGGGCAGCAGTCAGCTGGCAGAGCTCTTCTCCAGGTGACAACGGGGGTGCAGGAGGGCAAGGCCAACAGCACAAGCGCTCAGCCAGCCTCATGACATCCCGGTAGTCAAAGGCACCATATGGCAGAGCCCAAAGTAAAGAAATGAGAAAGAAGGGTCCACCTCCTGGAGGCTGAAGCAAAGCACATGGCCTTGTCCAGTGAACGGGACCTTATCCGCAGAACGGGAAAGGTTGCTTTTCCCATGGAAGTGGAGATGAGGAAGTAAATATTTTTAAACGACAGTTTGCTACCAAAAGGACCAGATGGAAATAGAAGACACAGAGAAATGATTAGTTGGGTGAGATCGTGGGTAAATATTTTATCTTCTTGTCTTTCCAAAATCACATGGATCTTTTGTTGTCTTTAAGATCATAGGAGGAAAATGAAAGGAAACCTTAAGGATCTGTCCTAAGAGAAAAGACTAAAAGGAAAGACTGCACTAAGTAACATTTGTTCACTCATACAGCAAACATCTGGGGCCCTGCTTTGCTCAGGAAAATCACGGCCCCTGTCCTCCAGTGGCTCACAGTCCACTCAATGAGCAATAGTGTTAATGATGATGATCATTGTAATAATAGCCAGCATTTACTAAGTCTGCCATATCCCAGGTGCTGAGCTAAGTCATTTGTATAGTGTAACCTCTTAGAACCCTATTGTAAGTCTATAAAAGAGATCATTGTAATCCCTTTTTACAGAAGAGAAGCAGAGGCACAGAGAGGTCAATAATTTATGTAAGGTCACCCAGCTAGCAAGTGGCAGAGCTGGAACTCCAAAGGGCAGTCCAGCTGCAGACCCTAAAGCACTTTGCTCCTCATTCATTCCCACAGGTTGCCCTAACCGGCCCTGGCAAGCCCTTTCCCTGTCCCTGAATTAAAGGATCACCAACACAAAGTTCGCTGACAAACACAAAGCCTCCTCTTTCAAATGTGGACTTAAAACATTAGATCTCCCAGGCAGAGGTGGGCAAGGGTGCCAGGCTTCAGGAAAGAAAACTTTGGTGAGCTTAGGGAAGACAACAATGTTCATTTTTTAAGTGAAGGGAGGCTGAGTAAAGCCCCTAGGAGAGCGGTAATTAACTTTTCTCTGCCTTGAATGGGAACAGCACAAACAAGCGCCTGCCCACGGCATCGGGGAACTGAGGCACAAGTTAACAGTGCCAAGTTACCGGGACTTTTTGCATGGAAAGAGCTTACAGAGTGGGGGCAAAGGATCCCTTTCACAGAGACAAGTGTGGTGAAGCACGTCAAGGTGCAGATCAATGAGCACGCCTTCAAGCCCACACAGAATTCCGTAACTATTTTACTCAGCAGTTTGAGTAAAACACCAAAGCCCATTCAGACCACCAAATTATACCTTCCTTCTCGACTTTCTAAGCCAGCCCAGGCCACCCTGGAGCCCGCTTTTGAACAGACTTGATTGGTGATGACAGTTAAGAAAAAATTCGCCTCCCACCCCCACCCCCCAAAACCAAAACCAACCCCCAGAACACGGGAACCACCAGAGCTCTGTCATGGAACTCAGCTATTTCAAATACAATGACAATATTTCATGCCTCCGTAGCTCAGCCTAAGAATGCAAATAAAAACCAACAGCCAACGAGGAGAGCATTTGATGAATCAAGTAGGAAGGAGCTTATTTGTTTGTAAGTGTCCAATTCAACCCATCACAGATGACCTGACAAGTAGCTGATGGAAGAGGGGAAGCTGCAGACAGCCCTTCCAGAGAAATCTGCTAGGAGCTCACCTGCAGTTCCCTTCCCTTAGAAATAATGGCCAATCATATTAAGTACAATAACGGAAAAATCAGAGTCCGACTTTCCCATTAAAACTGGGTCACTCTTCACCTGCGCACGCCCTGCGAAGCTGCCGACTCCCAGCCAACACACCTGATGAACAACCTGGAGGGACTGGCAAAAATCCCATTAGCCTGGACCAGTGGGTTTCCAGCTATATCAGCCCCGAATTACTTCCAGGAAGAAAATGAAGAATGAAAGAAGTAAGATTTCTGAGAGAGTTTTGTAATGCTCTGCCCCACACACACAGGCTCAGCACTGGGAGAGACACTGATATTTGTGGAGCCCCGGCACCCCCCACCCCCGGCGTGCTCTTGTTCTGCCGTTCCCTAATTCGGGAAGCCCTGGACAATTCCACAAAGATGGGAACAGAAAGCGTATGGGAGAATGAGGAGCACTTCTCTGGAGAAGGCTGCGTCGGGGGTGGCCCTGTGAATACCTCCCTCCTGTCTCCTGGTCTCTGTTTTATTGCTTCTTCTCTTCTCTCTTGGTAATCTTATAAATCCTGTCAGAATGTGACCTTATAATCAATTCTTGCAAAGTTACCACTTTCAAGAATGTGATCTGGGGCCCCTGCTCTAGGTTAAGTGTCTGGTCAAAGATGGAGGCCACATTCTACAATGAGTGTAAGGATTTGGTTTACCTCAGAGCGAGGGTCTCCAGTACACGGAATAAGGAGTGGGGGTGATGTGGGGTGGGGGAGAGAGGAGAGGGCACAGAGCCTGTGGGGATGGAACAAAAACCAAAGATGGGGCAGGAGGCGGGTCATACTCTATAGTGCACGTGACCCTTGAAGACACCAGGTTAAGCGAGGTGAGCCAGTTACAAAAGGACAAACACTATATGATTCCCCCCAGCGGAGGAACCTACTGTCCAATTCATCGAAGCAGAAAGCAGAACAGTGGTTGCTGGGGCTGGGGCAATGGAGAGTCAGTGTTTAGTGGGTTATGGAGTTTCATTTTGGAAGGATGAAAAAAGTTCTGGAGTTGGATGGTGGTGTTGGTTGCACAACAATGTGAATACACTTCAAACCACTGGACTGTACCCCTAAAAATGGTTAAAATGATCAATTTCATGTCCTATGTATCTTATCATACACACAATTATTTTTGAAGGTATGATGTGGGGGCAGGGGGTAGTTTGCTTGTGTGGAGGAACTAGTCTCACAGGAAGCAGATTCATTGTCTCTCTGAAATTCAAGGGCGGGGGGACAGGAGGCAGGGAGGGGTGGGGTGCCGGTACCTGCCCCCCCCCCGGGACTCTCCAGGAAATGCCCTTCTCAATGGTATCTGAACTTGGGAGACTGGAAGCTTCCCAACTGACTGAGGGAGGATGAGTCCTTTATTCTAAACCATCCTTAGCATACAGAAGACATCCTCCTTTCCTACTCACCCAAGAGTGGGAATTAGTAACAAACAGTAATCGCCTTCCCTAGAAGAACCCGCCTCAAGGCCTTTCTAGGAATGCTGGGAATAAACACAGACCGTGTTAAGGCTGAACAGCGGTGAGGCTCCATCTTTCAGATCAGAAGTGAAACAGCTAGCAAATCTGACCCACGGAGGTCACTCAGACTCGGTGCAAGAAAGCAGAAGAGATTGTGGGACCCAGTACTCCAGCTGCGGTTGAACCCTGATGGATGAGGCTAGGCAGGGTGCGCTTGGCGGGTCAGCGGGGGCTGCCCCAGGTCGGGCACCGCTCAGGAGGGGAACCTCTCCCAGGCTTAGCCTGGGAACCGCTGCCCAAGGAGGCCCAGCCTCGCAAAGGCCTTAGGGCTGGCGGCTCCCGGTGGCATCCTGTTTGCTACCGGCAAGCATCTTTTCTGTGGGTTATTTTTGTCACTGGCCTTGGCTTGTTTTTCTCAGTGCTGCTTCTTGGCTCATAGCATTTCTTGCCTGGTTTATTAAAAACCGAGATAAATCACCTAATAAATCTTTGTTCCGTTTTTCCCTTCAACCGTTTTCAACAATTGCCAAAGTCACAAAGTTGCATCTTTCCCTCAGCAGAAGGCTAACAAAATAGCTGGTGTGTTCATAGAAACATATAGATCAAGAAAACAAAGAGAAAAATCTTTAATTATTCAGAAGCTGCCCACTTCGGGTACTAAATTTACTTGCCTGCCTCCGTTTGACATAAAGAGGCACAGCAGCACCTGAGCGAGGAGCTAGCTGACAGCCACAGCCCTCAAGGCCTGGAGGCAGGTGGGCCTCGCTTTGCGTGATGGGCGGGGGCGGCCGGGGGACGGGGCTGACCCGCTCATGAATCAACGGTCTTTCCTTATTGGTTGGACCGTTATGGGGAGCTCTTCTCGCACCTCTCTTTTAAAGCTTCCCCTCCTTCATATACGCATATGCACAGACCCTGCTCCCATATATCCTTCAATTTCTGAAAATTTCTGAAAATCATTGAGTCCCAGAATTCTGGAATTTGAAAGGAACTCAGCTTCCTCAAATATAAGCCCTTTTTTCTTCATCACACAGGATTCTGAGGATATTAAAGGACAGCTAGTCTGACACTGACTCTCCCCATCAGAGGGCTTATAATTCACACAAAAATCGATTTAGCACCCCACTCGAATTATATCCATACTTGCATGAGAACTTTGTTCATTTAATTATATCTTTTAAAAATTTTAAACATTTTTTATTTTTTGAAAAGGCGATCTGTTCACTGACTGGTAATTTGAAAAGTCAGAAGAATAGATAATCGTATCTAATAGACATTGAGTTCCCCTTCCCAGAAGCAACTGTTAATTCCTCAACCATCCTTCCTGAGATAGTATGTGTGTGTGTGTGTGTGTGTGTGTGTGTGTGTGTGTGTGTGCGTGTGTGTGTGTGCGTGAAGTATAGGAATTATATATATATTATATATACTTAAGTATAATGAGTCTACATATTATATAAATATACTTAAGTGTATCTGTATATAAAATATATAGAACTTATATATAGTATCTAGTATATATATATATATAGTACTTATATATAGTATATACTACTTAAATACATTAGGCATATCTATATATAATATAATAGATATATAGATATAATACATATATAATAGATAATATAGTACATATACTTAAGCATATTAAGTATATATATTATATATATATAATAGATAGCCTTAAGTATATTCTTTTCTTCCCCTTTTGTACACAAATGCTTTTATGCTGGTCTGCATCCTTGCCTCCATATATTTTGTAGATTCTCCTGTACCAAACCTCATTCCTTTAGACAGCACCACGGTATTCCATTATACTGATGTATTATTTGGAAAAATTCTGGTTGTTTCCAATCTTTTTTATTACCAATAATCCTGCTGTGAAGAATCTTGTGCTCATAATATTTTGCACCATTACCTGAGGACAAACTCCCCAAAGAAGAATTGCTGGACCCACAGGTATGTGCATTTGCAATTTTGATTGCTATTCCCAAGTGTCCTCTGCTAACTTCTATTCTTACCAAGAATGTATTAGACTTCCTGTTTCTCTACAGCCTCACCTACCTATGTTATCAAACTTTTTGACTTTCACTGTATTTATTTATTTACTGGTTTCTCTTTCTGGTTCCAAACCCTCATTAGGATGAGAGCCCATTATGGTTCCTCAGAACCTAACGTGCTATCTGGCCCATAAGAGATTCTCAATAGATATTTGATAGTACTTATTTAGCAGTATATATTATACACTAAATCAGAATGACACAGAGAAGATCAGCGTGGGCCTTGTGCAAGGATGACACACAAATTTGTGAGGCATTCCATGCTTTTAGAGAATACATCTTTTTTTTATGATGTATGTATTTATTTTATAGAGAGAGCAAGAATGGGAGGGGCAGAGGAGAGGGAGAGAGAGAATCTCAGGCTTACTCCACGCTGAGTAGGGAGGCTGACACAGGGTTCGATCTCATGACCCTGAGATCACGACCTGAGCTGAAACCAAGAGTCAGTTGCTTAACTGACTGCGCCACCCAGGTGCCCCAAGAATATATCTTAAATGTTCTCACCACCACCCACACACACAAAGGTAATTACATCAGGTGATGGAGGTGTTAACTAATCTTATCATCATAATCATTTCTCAACATATACATGTATCAAATCATCACATTGTACACCTTAAACTTACACAGTGTTACAGATCAATAATATCTTAGTAAGATAGAAAAAAGCAAACCCCTCCAATAAATAAATAAGTCAACAAATATTTGAGAAATACATGTATGAGTGAATGAGTTATAGTTTTATATATATATATGGATGGATTTTAGTTACATAATTATAATCTTTAAATCAGAATTATAAACCATGGCTCGCAATTCTTCCATTCTGTGAGTTTGGGTACACTGGATTTCTTTTTATTTAAATGTGGTCCACTTGTACACATGGTCTGAAAGTGTTACAAATTCTTAGAGACAGAAGATTCATTTCATTCCTCCTCCTCCACTGCCCATGTTATTGGAAGGTCAGAACATTGAAATGCTCTCTTTCGGGAGTATTTTGTTTCAAACATCTGGTGATACTGCCTTGTTAGAACAGAAAATAAAATCAAACACAAAAAGCCTCATTCACCTCCAAGGAGAGTTCTAGAGTTAGGATGGCCCTTCAGAGTGGTCCCAAGTAGGGATGAAGGGGCCAGGCTTGTAGACTCCCATGTAATCAGTCACTAGATGTGCCCTACCCCAGAGGAGAATGTCCCTAGGCAAGGCGGCCCTCTTCCGTAGAAGTCATTTCAGCTGGAGATCATCTGCCCTCAGCATTCCCAGAAGCTGAGGAATAGTTCTTCATTCCTGAAGGGGGATCCTGGTTATCCAAAGAGTTTTGCCTGAAATGATGGGTAGATTTTCTCCCCAGCTTGGCCAGATGCTACCCTGAATCCTTCCTACCTTCCATTTGTGACAGACCATGGTGCTACTTTAAGACATTAACCCTCAAATGACAACAGCCACACACCCGGCCCTCACACATCCTCCAGGTGGATCATTCTCCCTGCTTCCACTACACAAATGGCCAGCAAAGAGATTCGTCATCCAAAGAAGTGGCTAAGCTGTAGGAGATCAAGCTTGAATCCATACTGTGGCTTTCAGGTGATACCATGCCAACAGCCAAAAACACTATGGCCATATGAGGAAATGTCCATAAATTAAAACTCTCACACAAGTCCTTGTGGCTTCTTATAGACAAGACTGAAGTTCTGGGAGCAAGATGAGGGAAGAGGTGATATTTCAGGAACTCAAACAATTTGATTAAACCCTTCTTAGTGCACTAGAGCTATCAGAACACCACAGACTGGGTGGTTCCAACAGCAGAAATTTCTTTTCTACTTATTCTGGAGGCCAGAAGTCCAAGATCAAGGCATCAGCAGGGTTTGCCTCTCCTGAAGTCTCTCCTTGACTTGCAGTTGACTGACTTCTCTCTGTGTCTTCACATAGTCTTCCTCTGTCCATATGTCTGTGTTCTCATCTCTTCTTATGGGACACCAGTCATATGGGATTAGGGCTGACCCTAATGACCACATCTTCAATTACTTACCACTTGAAAGGACCTATCTCCAGATACAGTCATATTCTGATGTACCAGGGGTCTGGGCTTCAACATATGAATTTCAGGGGACACAATTCAGCCCCTAAAAAACCCTCCCTGAGCTTGTCCATTCTTAAGTGGTCCTCCAGCCACTCTGCCACCATGGGTGGCAGCCTCTCCCACACTCTTCTCCAGCCTCACCACATCTCACTTTTTTCCAGGGTCATGGACTTTGCCAGTAAATATGTTAAGCCTGCAGGCCATAAGGTCTCTGTCCAACTACTCAACTCTGCCACTGCAGCATAAAAGAAGCCATAGATGATATGAATAGATGGATGTGGCTGCATTCCAATAAAACTTTATTTATGGACACTGGAATTTGAATTTCATATAATTTTCACAAGTCATGAAATATTATTTTGATTTTTTTTTCAACATTCAGAAATTTTAAAACCATTCTTGGCTAATGGGCCCTAGCAAAATAGACAAGGGGCCGTGTATTTTTGGCCTTCAGGCTATGGTTGGACAGCCCCACCCTATGCTCTTTGCTCTCGTGTCACTCTTCTTCAAGGTCTCCTGCAGTGCCTAACTCTCTAGAAACACCCCAGGCCCCATCAGGTTCATCAAAGTCATTTCCAGCACAGAGACAGTTTCCTTCCTGCTAGGTAATTCTGGTGCCAGTTGCTAGTGATAAATCACTTAAGTCTGATAGCCTCTCTTGATTGAAAACATGTCTTTTTCTCACTGTTGTAGAACCAACAAGACCATGACTCACATTGCACCACTAAATAATTTACTTCATGCACTTTTATAGATAACTTTCTTAAGAATTTTCTGGGTGCCACGCACTGTGTTAAGGGCTCTGCAGAACCACTAAATTTTCACAGAAACCTCATGACATAAAATATGATTACCTATATTTTGCAGATAAGAAAACTTGGGCTCAGTGAAGTTGAGTAAATATTTTGGGGTCACACAGCTAGGAAGTGATGGAGGCAAATCTGAAACCAGGACTTTCTGTCTCCAAATCCAGACTCTTATCCAATGTTGCTACACCGTTTCCAAATGTTTCCTTTCTCCTTTGAGGACTATGCATGGTGATATTGGGATGTAAGAGCATAAGAATTCTATGCCAGAAACAGCAAATTGCCCACAGAGTATCCAGCCCTTTTTTCATTACTAACAGAACTCTAATTCTATTTACGATAATAATATGCCAGCCAGAAAGGCACATTTGCCAGCCTCCCTCGCCCAAGGAGATGTAAACAAAAGTCATTAGATGGTGTTTTCTGATAAATTATTTAAAGGATAATGACTCACCTGGTATGCACACTCTCCCATTCCTCCTGCTTGAGATATGAACATGATGGCTGGTGCCTTGGCAACTATCTTGAGCTCCTATGGGCAAAAAAGTATCATGCTACAAGAATAGATGTAGTGGATTCCTAGGAGTCTGAATCTCTGTTCATGGAGTTACCACTTCAGCCCTCAATTGCCCACCTTAGGACTTCTTTTTAGGTGAGAAAAATAAAACCTTTAATAATTATTTATGTCACTAGGTTTCAGTTCTCTATTACTCATGGCTAAAGGCGATTCCTATCTGATATAAGCCCTTTCTAAATCTCACCTCCATACACACTTAGAGGACTCACTCTTTAGCATTGCTCACTACTGGGCTTCTTGCTTTAGAAGACCCAGAGGGCCACGCTGGCTGGCATTATCCTGCCACTTTACATAGAGTAATGCTGCTACATGGCCTTCTCACCCGTTTGCCAGCCTGTGTGGTCAGGCCAGTGGCCACTGGTTCCTGATCAGGCCTGAGAATTTATTACTCAATAACTACCTGAACACTGGCTTGCACTGACTTCTTTTCTTCTCCTGGTCCTCCCTAAAAGAAAGTTCAATATCTTAGCATCTGTCCTTACTCCTTTGCTCTTGCGTAGTTCTTTACAGTTTACAAAGCATGTTCATAAGCAATATTTCTTTTGATTGTCACAGCAACTTTGAGCAATGAACAGGGATGGTATTTGCTGTGTCCCCATTTAAGAGCTCAGGAGATTTGAACTTGGAGAGGCTGAATAATTCACTTAATGCATAGAGCCAGCATGCAAACTCGGCCCTCGGACTCCAAGATTCCCATTTTTCCCATTATGCCAGTTGCTCTCAATAGACTTCTTAGATTCTAATGAGAGAAGCCAGAGACACAGTTCAGTTCAGGCAACCCCCTTTAAAGCAAATTTGTTTGGCCACCAATTGCCATCTCTAC
The DNA here is from genome assembly GCA_002007465.1 of Ailurus styani. NCBI lineage: Eukaryota > Metazoa > Chordata > Mammalia > Carnivora > Ailuridae > Ailurus > Ailurus styani. Next base: position 84,412 of record LNAC01000360.1, read on the forward strand.
ACAATATCTGAATTACTCACCATCATCAAAAGGCTGATGTCCTCACCTGAATCAAGTGAATGACTACATGGTGCTCCAAAAATCAATTAACTCAACACCATCTGTGTCCACTGCACACTTAAATTCTATAATGGGTGATGTTGACATGAACAAACACTGATGATTCTGTAAACATCCGACAGATGAATCGTATATGTGAGAACAATGGCAGTGGTTTCACTGTTGCTCTGAGTCTCGTGGAAGGCAGTGACAAGTGAGGCTGGGAAGATGCTGGCACACAAAGAAAAGAAGATACGAGAAGAAATTGGCACTTTCCAATTAGTCAGGAGAGGCTTCTTGGTGAAGACAGAGTGTCAGACGTTATTTAATTCGCGAATGAAGCAAGTTTAGGAAGATAAGTGCCAGTTCAAACAGACAGAGGGATGGGAGAATAATAAGAAGAGCCAGCACTACACTTGCATGGTACTAGACAGAGTTCTGAAGTGTGGGAAACAGAAATTGGCTCTGGCTGATGCAAATACAAAGGGAATTTGCTGAAAAGATACTGGGTAACTTGCATAATTGCCAAGAGCTCTGGAGGACCAGGCTCTGAAAATAGACAGGAACAAAGATGCTAGACAGACAGAACCACTCAAAACCCCAGCACACAACTATAGACAAGCACTGGATGTGGTGTATTAGTTAGCTGTGTCTACAATGATGCTAACACACAACACAAACACATAGAGACATATGATAATATGTGTTTATTGCCCCTGAACCTGGGGTCACTTAGAGGCTGGTAAGCAGCATTGTAATCTTGACAGTGCCGCTCATGAGGTTCCATGTTGGCCAGCTATTGGCTTTTCTAAGCTAGCCTCACTGGGGCTGACGGGCATGACTCTGCTCTGCTCCATGTGCGTCTCATCCTCCACCATGTCTAGACCAGGCATGCTCTCATGGAGATGGCAGAGGAGCAAAGGAATTGCAAGGGCATGTCATGCCTCTTGAGGCCTAGGCTCAGAACTTGCAGCACCATCATCTACTTTACAACCAAAGCAAATCACAAGACCAGTCTTGGTATAAGGAGTGGGGAAATAGATTCAGCCCTTTTAGTGAAGGAACTGCAACACCACCCAATAAAGGCCATGATATGAGGGGTGACACATTGGGACCACTGATGTACTCATTCTGCTTCTCATGAGAAACCACCACTGACAAATCTGTCATCTTGCCCTGAGACTTTATGACCTCCACCAACTCTTATGTGGATTCCTCATACTTTTTGCATCCCAGCTCCAGATTCAGGGTTCCAGACCAAGATATTGGGGTAGCTGAGACTAGATCATGGAGTTGTATACTAAGCCAGAAACACTGGGAAACGAAGTATGTCCAGTTTTTTCACTTCCTTTGGGGGAGATGGGTTCTGCCTTTCACCAAGCCCTATGAGGTGGGGAATACCTCACACGTAGGAAAGAAGTTCAGATGATGGATAGCCAACAATCTGACAGCTGTTCTTTAGAACCAGCCAGTGTTTGTTGGGGGCATATTACAGACTGTCCCCAACTCTTCACCCTTCCTTTTATCTATGCCCTTTGCCGTATAACTTGTTTGAAAGTCATGGGCGGGGTGACCCATCTCACTCTTAGACACTAGACTCAATCAAAATCAGTCATGTACTCACATTGACTTGTGGCTTATGAGACGTTAGTGGATATCCCTTAAGCAGATGCTCCTGGAATGTAGTTAGAAAGAAGTGAGTGCATGACCTTGTGCTGAACTTCTGGGATGGAGCTTGTCCTCCCTCACCTTGTGACTCTAAAATGAGCCAGGAAGACTTGGATAATAACCAAGAAACTATTCTAAGGCTAATCCCATTAGAGTGGACCCTGGAAACAATGCAAGGTCATTCCCTGTCCTGGAAAGTTCTTGAAATAAAGGAACCACCAACAAGCACCTAGAAATGCTTCACTTATCTATGGCTTCTCCTGGTAACCGGTTTAACTATAATAGGATTTGGTCTGTTCCCCATTCTTTAAAGATTTTATTTATTTATTTATTTATTCATTAATTCATGCATTCATGCATGCATTCATTTGTAAGAGACAGAGCATAAGCAGGGGGAAGGGGCAGAGGAAGAAAGAGAAGTAGACTCCCTGCTGAGCAGGGAGCCCAACACGGGGCTCGATCCCAGGATCCTGAGATCATGACCTGAGCCAAAGACAAACGTTTAACCAACTGAGCCACCTAGGCACCGCAGTCTGTTCCCCATTCCTAACAAGCTAAGAGTATTCAATGAATATAGATAGCCTAGAACCTAAGGTAGCTCCATAGATATAGTATGTTGTGACAACAAGGATCAGAATGCTCAGCACACAGTGGGTGCTCACTAGACAGTCAGTCCTCCCTTGCCCTCTCATACCTCATATTTAAGCAATCATATCACTAAGCCTTTTCACTTCTGCAAGCCACAGCTCTTGGAACCTGACAGACCCAAAGTTACCTATTTATTCAACATATATACTATAGGCCTACTATTTACTAGATGCGAAGAATACAGAGGCCTAGAGCTGACCTTGAGGAACTTGGACTCTAGTGGGGAACAAAATTTCTCAGACCCAATTTAATTACTGACCGAAGGTAATATCACTATAATGCCAAGTGAGCTATCACAAGCACCACATTTAGAGAAAAATAATGTAAGTGTCAAATTTATGTTATGCTAGAAGTTTATTTTATTTATTTAATCTCTATTACAAGATATAATGACTGGCTTTCAATTTTTATAAAGATAAAGATATCATTTTAATTTCCTGTGTTGATGAATATATTATAAATTTTCAATTTTTAATACTTAAAAGCTGAAATCTATATAAAGCTTGGATGCACATCTACTTTTGCCTAAGTCCACAAAACTATAAAAATCCCACTTTACAGCTGAAATTATAAACTTCAAATAACATAAAAGCCAAATTTATTCATTCATTTAAACTCTATTAAAGATATCACAAATTATTATTTTAGTGCCTTAGAAAATAAATAGCCCTAAAAGGTAAAGGATCTTTTTCCAGGCAACTCCTGCCTGTGATGCCACGTTCTGGGGAAAAATTGGCAGAAAGTTCAAGGAAAACATGAGAAGGCCAAATCTAGAGAAAGAGTTGTTATAATCGCAAAGTTGAGTTGCCAAGAAGACCTTAATGTTATTGCTTACAAGCACCAACCAGCATTTAGCAGTGAGATCCAGTTGTAAGATCCCTATCATCTCATTCCAGGGGTAATCCGAAACCATTTGAAGAGCTGTCCAACTTCATTCTTGCTTTCAAAGTCTTCTCTTTGAAGAGGAAGTTCTCTTTGTCTAGGCATGTGCTCCCAACACAAATCCTACCTTAGAGATCCATGGATTAGCACGCACAGGACCAAGTCTTTATCAAAATAGCCTGCTGTTCTGCAACAGAATGGAAGCATGGTTTTGAAGGAATGAATGAGGAGCAGCTATTTGAATAAAGGCAAAGTTCTGAGGAAGAAGGACAGTGAGCCCAGGACAATGCAGTAGGTAGGGAGGTGTGAGTGTGATTCCATCCATCAGCTGGGGATGCTCCCTCAGATAGCACTCACAGGTCCTGAGCGTCTATAAAGTGGGAGTTGGGGTAAGAAGGAGACCATGTATATCACAAGGACTGAATAAAGGCCTGTGTAATGAAGGTCCCACTTTACTGCATTGGACTAAGATTTGCCTGTGACTCTTCCACCCATAAAGTGAAACTCATGAAGTCAAAATTACCCTTGAAGATCTGTTGAATTACCTGTAAAGTAGAGGAATTTTTCTCTCTTGCATATTGATGGCTAGATATGTTGCAACCATGTTTTCTTGCTCCATACTGGAAACCAACAACCATACTGGTACCTCTCACTGGCCCATCAAGGGCAGATTTTCTTCCAGTGATGGAGCTAATGACTATTTCTTCAAATGAATGTCATATGAAACAGCTGACTTGTGTTAGAGGTCATGTTGTAAGAAATAATAAAAAACGTCAACCACCAGGAGTACACTAAATATAGCAAGACATGTATGTCATAAGAGGCACGTGGGGGCTCAGGGCAGGTAGGAGAGAGTCGCTTTACCTCTGTGAAAGTATACCCAGTCCAGGATAGAAACTCACAGAGCAAAATGTAAACTGAGCAGTCCACATTACTTAAATGACTTTTTCCTTTTTCTAGGGGAATGGGGAGGTGACGTTCATACATTTGAATTTGTGCAAGTTAAATTGGCATGTGATGCAATTGAGCTATGCTTTTTCATTTACCTGGACTTGTGTTGTCCAATACTACAAATACACTGTAAGTCTAAAATACATACCAGATTCAGGGGCGCCTGGGTGGCTCAGTGGGTTAAGCCTCTGCTTCAGCTCAGGTCATGATCTCAGGGTCCTGGGATCGAGCCCTGCATTAGGCTCTCTGCTCAGTGGAGGGCCTGCTTCCCCCCTCTCTCTTCCTGCCTATCTGCCTACTTGTGATCTCTCTCCCTCTATCAAATAAATAAATAAAAATCTAAAAAAGAAAAAAAAGAAATGCTTTTAAAATACACACCGGATTCAAAGACTTCATAGACAAAAATGTAAAATACCTCATTAACAACTTTGATGACATTTTGAAATTATAAAATTTTAGGTATATTGGATTAAATTTAATCTCACTAAAATTAATTTCACCTGTTTTTTCTTACTTTGCTTAAACATGGCTACTAGAAAGTTTAAAATGACATATGGATCCTATTATATGTCCATTGGATACCACTGGCCTTGACAAAAGACCTAGATTTAGTTTGGAATTATACTAGATGGAAACTTTGAATTGTTCACACATGCTAAACTTGATAAAATTATTTGAAACTGTCCCTTTCTTTAACAACCATACATGATTTAAGGAGGTGCTGGCTTAAACTATTGTCTACAGTTAAGTTGATAATCCAGGACTCTCCAGTCAATTTTGTCTTAGCAGGATTGGATCAAGTCCCAGAAGTTCTCTGTAAACCGACAGCACTTATATATTACATAATCTTTTATTGATTTTCAAGTCTGAACCCTTTGAATTCAATACAACTACATTAATTTTTAAAGTTTTAATGCCTTCTCTTTTTTGCTAGATGCCACAAATTTTATTCATATATGTAGAAATTACTTTTGTTCCAACATTTTATTATAAAAAATCCAGAAACATACAATTAACATGCACACCATAAGAGGAGGAAAGACCTAGACATTGGGCTCCAACAGATTGATTATGCCATTTGAAGTAAAGCAAGTGGGATCCAAGCCATAAATTGGCCCTTCGTTGCATTGTCCCATTGTTTAAATACAAGGTACGCAAAGTACTATATGGAGCTAGGAGAAGAAGCTAGAAGAGAGGTGGGGGGATAGCCAAATGCTGATTCCTCCAACCTAAACAAAGCACCTTCCATCTTCATTGTTCTTCTCAACAAGCAAAGGAAGGGCCCCTGGCTAATATGTGAACCATATCTCCTTGAAAAAAAGTAGGTTGGAAAATATTGAATAGATGAAACAAGCAATTCACAAGATAACCAATGTGTTGCTGAATCACCTCGATAATCATTCTGTTCCTCACATTTTTCATTAAGGCTTTTATAAGTGACACAATAATAGATATTTTTTGCCTGACAACTCTCTTGTAGGAATTAAGATAAATTCATAAAAAGTTTTCAATTCTTAAATACAAAGTAGAGAATATTATTTTGAGAGGAAGGACATGACTGAAGGCCATTGGTAGGAAAAATGTAGGTTCTACCAAAAAGGATTTATAGGTGGATTTTGGGTCAGCTATACCAGCTGAGTAACATTGTGTCACTTCTCTTATCCTCAACATGGCCTTCCCAGAAAGATGTCTTTTGATTCCAAACTTCATTATAGCAGATAACATCTGTGCCCCCAACAACCAGGTCCCTTCATACCAGATCCATTTTTGCCATTTTATGATCCTGCCTTCAACATGTTTTGTTGTTTTGTTGTTCACTTGTTTTTCTGTTTCCCCCACCCAGGAGGACCTGGAGATCTTTTTGGAAGACTGCTCTCAGGCTACTGGAGCCTACCTTGCCCACATGCGTGGAAAGTTGGAAGTGCCTGGGAATTTAAGTGCCCCCATTTTTGGCCCCTAACCAATGAATTTTGGGTGTGGGAGCCTTGGCTAAGGACAACTCGACTTCTGCCCCAGAGCTTCCTGCAGGACCAGCCTGAACTCGGCTCTGTATACCTTTTTCTGATTTTTCCCTGTCCTTCATCCTCACCCTCTTGCTTATTTCTCCATGGAGCATTTCCTTAATTTATTGCTCGGCGCCCGGATCCACAACTCAGGATCTGCTTCTGGAAAACCCAAGCTAAGTTAATTATCAACCTGGGTCCTCTCACTACAGCAGGCCTTAAAATCACAAACTTATTTTCCACTAATCCTAGTACTCATCCTAAATTCCAATTACACCCTGAATGACTTATACCATTTCCCAGACGCAATCCGCCTTATCCTGTCTTCTTGCTGTTGCATTTTTGTCCTTGCAATGAAGAATTCTCGAAGCCTGAGCTCTCCCTGCTCTGAGCAGAACTTCCTTGGCTCTGCCAGTTTGTCTCTCAATCAGCTGTTCTCTCCTGGGCCTGTGTACACTTCACTACCAGGACAGGCTCTAAAGCTACACTGGCTGGGTTCTAATCCTGGCTTCGCTACTGCCAACTAGGTGACTTAATCTCCCTTTCTCTCAGCTTTCACATCTGTAAAACGGATATAAAAGCAAAATCTACTTTCAGTCATTCCAAAAATGAATGAGATCGTTGGCATGCAAAGTATCTACAGAAGACTAGTTTATAGTCTATGTTAGCTGTTGTTTTTGTACTGTGATTATTTGTTTATGAGTCTGTTTTTGCTGTTAGTTCCTCAAGGGCAAAAGTCATATCATATTCATCTTGATAAATGTGTGTTAAATAAATAAACACATCAAACTCCATCAAAAAGCGGTTCTCTTGAAAAGGGTAACATTTTAAATCATTAGTGTTGAATCCCTTAGGACTCCATAATTTGCATAACACCTTTGTGAATTTTCCCTCACAGCCTGTATTACCATTTATTCATTATGTGTCTTTAAGTTGACTTTACATCAATCATTTTTTTTAACCTGGTTGGCCTTATGCTAAAAAAGAGAACCTATGGAGTCACAAGTTTAATATGTTCATTGTGGTTTTCTTGAATATTCATTAAAATAAATATGTAACCCCTAAAATAGAAGCAGTACATTTGTACATGTTCCCAAATGATCTCATCCTCTCCTATTGGTATCCCCATCTCACTGGGGAAAACAGCCTCCGGAAATTGGCAACCAGTCAACAGACGCCCAAGAACGTACATGGAGTTTGGATAAATATCAGAACAGCAATAAATCACTGAACAAGACCTTGGACCGGATAGCTTTCTGTTCTGAGCCTCTATTAACTCACTCTGTGATCTCTGACACTTAGCTTCTTTCAGCTGCTCTCGGGCACAGGAAGCATGTTATACATTCTGCCTCACACAGCAAAGGAGGGCCTTTGTACCCCCACAACGCAGGCCCCCAAACACTCAAAAGCACATCAAAACACAGGCAGATGGGCCCCCAGATAAGCACATTAAAACATGAGTCCACACCTAGCCTTGCCTTGCCTGAACATGTTTCCTATAGGAGGTGGGTTTGAAATTGAAGCAAGGAAGAACTTAACAGGTAGAGAAAGGAAAACTAGCCATTTCAGTAGCAAAGGGATAAACCTGTTAAGGGCTAAATGTAGAAGGACACGGGCCCCAGTTTTCTTTCTCAGTAGGAATCATGTTGGTCATGAGCATACTCTGAACTTGTCTTTCCATTGCTCTAAGGTGACTGCACACACTAGTATTCACACGGGGTATTTGTCTCTGGAAAATTCCCAGGAAGGTGTCCCTGGGCTTTCCCTACCACCACCATGCCCCTGACAAAGCACTACTGTCCAAGCTATGTGGAATTTAATTACCACATTTAAAATTAGTTAAACTTTACAAAAAGAAATTTTAGAACTTTGGTCACCAACTACACTTAGAGCCAAAGATGAGTAAAACAAAGATAAGCAAGAGAATACTTGTGCATAAGAAAGTACAATTACCCTTCAGAAGGAAGGATAGCTGAATTATTTATGTTCCAGACAATCTGGAGTGGAGACTGGGTGATCAGGAGTTAAGAAAGAAGGGAGAACTGACAGACTTGGCCTAGGGAGGTAGTGTATACCCTTAATTCTCACACAATAGGCCTGGGACCAGCATCACCCAGGAGCTGAGAATTTTAGAGTCTCAGATATCACCCTCAAATTATGGATTCAGAATTTCATTTGCATTCACAGTAAAATGTGATGTGGACTCATCAGCCTCTCTGTCACTTTGTGCAGTTGCAAAACACATGATCAGTGGGTTCCTGGCTTCCCGCCTTTCAGACAGGTCCCCCAAACACACACCAATTATTATTTGCAAATAATACAACCTCCTCCACTTTCCTTGTTGCCTCCATATTCAACGTGTTCTCATTGTTGACACCATTCTCACCTCATGGCCTTTGCGTGTGTTGCATTTTCTGACTAGAACACTGTTCAGTTGGCTAACACACCTCTTTCATCAAGTCTCAGCTAAAACACCACTTCCTCAGAGAGGATTTTCCTGTCCCTCAGTCTAATGCAGGTCCCCTACCATTCTTTCTGTGGCATGTGGTTCTTCCCCTACATAGTGATCATTACAATTTGTAATTATAAATTAGCAGTCTTTCCCACCAGACTGTTCAGGGAAGACCATGTATGTTTGTATACCCAGAACCTGCACAAAGACTGATTCAGAATAGATGCTCAATAAATGCTGTTGGAATAAATAAATAATTGAGATCAGTTTCTTTACTGCAAGACTCTTGGATGCTAAGGAGCATCATCAATCTCTAAGTGAATGATAAAATCTGTGGTGTTTCCCAAATTAATTTGCCTCTCTGCAGAGAGCTTACTAATGTTCTAGGGAAGAGGGTTCTATAGAACCCAGTTTGGAAAACCCAGAGATAAAGAAAAGTGGGAAAAGAGAGTGTTCCTAAAAGTCAGGGCTTCACATAAATCTAAGTAAGATAAAAAATGAGAATACTCACTTCTAGAGGTTTAGGAAACAAGCACCATGACAGAACATACTGGTTCTCATCTTCATTGTGTAAATCTCCCAAACCTTGTTGTGAAGATTCATGAATCCATGAAAATGACCAAAGGGGACATTACAGACTCAAGAACCATCAATGGAAGAATAAAAAAGGCCATGAATCCTCTGCTACCACACTATGAAAAAGCAGCATTTTTGGAGAGTATATCACAATCATTTAGATATTAACTTACTGAGTCACCTTTCCCTGAGATCACTGCACAGTACAATATAATGGAGTGATCCATCACAGCAGTCACTAAAAAGGCAGAAATAAATTATCTTTGAGGACGCCACAAAGTGAAAGTGTTTTAGTTGCTAGTGCTGAGTAACAAACAATCCCAAAATATTGTGGCTTAAAATAGCAATAGTCATTTATTTTTCCCATATGTCTATAATTTGTGGAAGACTCAGTGAGGAAGGCTCATCTCTATCTCATGTGGCTTCAGTCTGAGCAATCAGATTGTGGCCTGAAGGAATCCTTTCAAGATAGCTCACTTCTATGATTGGCAAGATGGAGTGGGGTTGGAGCTTTCCCAGGCATGTGGGCCCTGGGTCTCAGCCCCTAACCATGTAAACCTCTCCATGGGATGCTTGGGCTTTCTCACAGCATGGTAGCTGGGATCCAATTGTGAGTGTCCTAAAGGACTCAAGAAACTGTATGGTCTTATGTAATCTAACCTTGAAATTTACACATAATCACTTTTGCTACCTTCTATTGATGGGAGCAATTACAAGCCCACCCAGATTCAAAGGGAACTGAATTAGACTTCATTTTCAATGAGGGAATGGCAATATTCTTGAAGAGCATAAAGAATGGGAGAGATTGGGGCACCTAGGCGGCTTAGTTGGTTAAGTGTCTGCCTTTGGCTCAGGTCATGATCGCAGGGTCCTGGGATCAAGCCCCACTTCGGACTCCCTGCTCAGTGAGGAGCCTGCTTCTCCCTCTCCATCTGCCTGCTGATCTCCCTGCTTGTTCTCTCTCCCTCTCTCTCTCTCCCCCTCTATCAAAAAAACACATAAAATCTTTAAAAAAGAAAAGAATGGGAGAGATTATAGTAGACATCTTGAAGGAAATGCCACAGAAGGGAAGATACAGAGAAGAATAATTTAAAAAAAAAGACAAAACTTGTTTAAAAAAAAATTCTCTCTGAATCTGTCTTTATTATGGAGGGAGGAAAAATAGATGTCATTATCTGCCTGGAGAGAGCAGGGAATTTGTTCCTAAAAAATGTGGAGACTTGACCCAGGACAAGCCACAGGTATCTATCTAACAGGAGCATTTAGACCCCCGTCTTGCTCCAGGGAGCTATGAACTTGATGAAGGTGAAAAACAGTTTTGTATTAGGAAACATAAAATAGGTTAAGGTATTGGTAAGGCCAAAAGAAAACAAAAATTAAAAAAAAATCTGGGGTATGGGGGTGGCTCAGTCTGTTAAGCCTCAGACTCTTGATTTCAACTCAGGTCATGATCTTGGGATGGTGGGATCAAGCTCCATATCGGGCTCCACACTCAACAGTAGTCTCCTTGAGATACTCTCTCTCCCTCTGCCCCTCCATCCCCCCACTTGCCTGTGTGCATGTTCTCTCTTTCTCTCTCACTCTCTCTCTCTCAATTAAATAGATAAATCTTAAAGAAAAAAAAATTCTTCTATCTACAGAAAATCCACAAGGCTGGCCAGCTCTGGTGATTGGAAGGCACAGGCTTTCAAATAAGTCCCTGATTTTCTGAGAGAGTCCCAATTTCAAATATTTTGTCACCATGACAATCCTGATCTGAGCCTTGAAAGATAAGTAGGATTTAAATATTCTACCAAGCAAGACAGCCAAACAATAGACAACATGGAGTGGGGAAGGGAGAAACAACAATGACAAAAAAGCCATCTCTTTTCTCTTTTTTCTTCTTTTGCTCAAAGTGTCAGAAGATACATGCTTTGTGAAAGCAGTCAGCACAAAGTAGGCCCTGAATAAATAATTTATAAACACTAAAGATCTCTCTCTCCTCAGTCTACCTTAAATGCCTTAAAATGTCCACATTATACAATCTTTCCTTTGGTTAAGTCGACCAGGGCAGACACAGAGATACATCACTCAGATCTCTCTCTGAGCGAGAACACACTGGCCAGCTTCAAGGAATGTGGGCAACTGACAGGCTTCAGCTGATAATGTCTTTCAACCAAAGGTTATGCTCTTCTCAGGGTGGCCTCCAGGCAATGACTGAGCAAGACAGTGATACAGGATCTAGCGACTTCCACCCAACACAGTGCTCCTATAATGGACAGTTTTTGCTCTGGGGTCCCCATTGGGCTGGCCGAAGCTTTATCCCATCTGTTTCGTGGTCTGATAGTTCCCACTGTGCAATCCTGCTTCCTTTTTTTTTTTTTTTTTTTTTTGCTTTCACAGGTATAACTCCCCAATAAACTCATGGCCCTTCTAACTTTATCTCAACATTTGCTTTCCTGAGAACCCAACCTGGGACAGGCAGCACCCTCAAAGGTTCTCCATGAAAAGGGCAAAATCCCAGTTTAGGCAAGTTCAGAAGCCACTCCCAGCCTGACCACCTCAGACAAGTACAATGGTAATGGGATACTGCACAGGTATATTTTGATGGGGGGGGGAAGAATAGATAAGAGAAGTTTGCAATATTTTCTTGGTATAATGTTCTATCAGTGGCCAATAAAGAAATGGAAAGTAGATAAGTCTTCTAAGATATTATCATTATATTTATCTCGAGGGCAATCTCTTTGGAGGGCTCCTGAGCACCTCCTCCCTCTGCCAAACAAATACCACTGTAGAACAAGACTTTCTTAGGTCCCCAATCCTCCCCTAAAGTAGTTGAAATTTATAGACCTTAAATATAAAGCTGAATAATGCATTTTGACAATAATATAAAGATTTCCTTTTAGGAATGAATTTTACTTTAAAAATGTAAGAATATGACTGATTTTAGCTAGGTATTTTAAAAGGATCGGTGGCTTGTTTGAGCCTGGGATATGTGTGTTCTGAATGTTCGCCATCCTTGGTAAGAATGAGACCTATACCCACCTGGCCCTAAAGAGAGCAAGGAGCTCATAGAGGTCTTGCTGGGCAGACTAAGCAATAGGACACACACCAGGGCTATGGTGTTGCTGCTGCCCCGGTTGATACCCACTGCAAAAAGTTACTTTCTCCCTTATCATCAAAGTCAGGACCCTAAGCTTGGAAAGAACTGTACCCTAAGTGTCAATGAGCCTCACCCCACAGTACCAAAACAGGAATGAGGAGAAACCATAACCACTTTGCACTCTGTTATGGGGCAAGTGTTCCTTTTTCTTCCCCACTGGGTCTCAGAAACTCAGAAGGTAGTGTTAATGCTCGCTCACATTTCACCCATACCCTGAGAATCTGCATGAAAACAAATTCATTTAGGGGTAGGGGGAAAATCTATTTCTAGTTTCTATCCTCTCCTTGAAACTAGGGATTTAATCTCTAATCAGTAATAAAAAAGGTCACAAAGAAGTGTTATCTACTAAAAAGCGTTGAAGTTGCCTTGCAAGGTAGAGGATGGAGAAGAAAATAAGGATCATCGCCCCTCGGCAGAAATAGCTCCTCCCCATCTCTGGGCAAACAGCCCCATAAACAATCAGTCAATGGACTAACCAGCTTCTCAATATATATGTTTTCTCTGCTTCGTGTCTTCTTCTACTTCTCAATTTCTTGCTCATGGTGTCAGTTTCTTGATAATTTTTGTTCACTTATGGGGCTTTCTGCTTTTTGCTCTTCTGTGTCTTTTCTATTCCTTTTCCTATTTCTCTCCTTATAAATCCTTGCAGATGCTTTCAACTTACTTCTAGTTCACTACAGTTGAGGTAGTTTTCAGCAGGCTGAGCTTCCCAATTTAAGCAACTTTCAGCTTCTCCATCTTGATCCACAGAAACACACTCAGTGGTGGCAGGTGCAACCCAGAAGAGTGTAGGAGTTAATGCTTTTGACGCAACAGGTGATGGGGAACAGTACTCAGTGAGGAAATTGTCCAGCTTCCATATCTTCCACCAGGACAACTTCTACATGAGTTTTATATGGTTTCTCCAAGAGTTCTCAAAAGAACTGAGCTCCAGGTGCCCCACAGTGGTGACGACTCTTTAACTTTTTTTTTTAAGATTTATTTGAGAGAAGAGAAAGCACACAAGCAAGTGGGGGAAGGGCAGAAGGAGAGAGAGAATCTCAAGCAGATTCCATGCTGAGCATGGAGCTGGATATGTGCCTCATCTCTGGACCCTGAGATCATGACCTGAGCCAAAACCAAGAGTCAGCAGCTTAACCAATTGAGCCACCCAGGTGCCCACCACCCATTAACTCTTGATTAATTTCTTTCTCCTACACGTACCACTTTCTCTAGTCTTTATTTGTGGTTCTTTGGATCAACTCCTGTGTTATTCAGGTTCTCCAGAGAAAGAGAATCAATGTGATGGATAGGTAGGTAGGTAGGTAGATAATAGAAAGAGAGAAAGAAGGGAAGGAAGGAAGGAAGGAAGGAAAGAAGGAAGGGAGGAAGGGAGGGGGGAAGGAAGGAGAAGGAAATTCTAGGAATTGTCTCATGCAGTTATAGAGGCCAGGAAGACCCTCACTCTGTCATCTGTAAGCTGGAGAACAAAGAAAGCCAGTGGTATAATTCAGTCAGATTCCAAAGGCCTGAGAACCAGGAGCTCCTATTCCTAAGGGCAGGAAAAGATCAATATCCCAGCTCAAGAAGAGAGAATTTGACCTTCCTTTGGCTTTTTATCCATGTGGACCCCTGCATAACTAGATAATGCCCACCCACATTGCTGAGGATGGACCTCTTCACTCAATCTACTGAGTCAAATGCTAACTTCATCCAGAAACCCCCTCACAGATGCATACAGAAATAATGTTCTATTAGCTATCCAGGCATCCCTTAGGCCAGTCAGGTTAATGCAAAATCAATCATCACATCTCCTGAATAAACTTTCTACACCCATATTACTATCTCAGCATCTGCTCCTGGGGGAACCTAAACTAAAGCAAGTTCTAGTTTAAATCCCAAGAGAATTAATTGATTCCCCCCCACCCCTTTAATCACTATTGCATGTATTTAGACAAAGCTTTTCACACAACATCGCTACATAGATTATTCACAGTCTATTACTGGTTGCTCTTCGATCTAGACTGCTGATCTAAATACCTTAGGCAGAGGTAAAATTACATGGCTGCTAAGAGCCTATCTTCCTTATTAGGAGGCCATGAGTGGGTCCATCACCCATCGAAGAGCTATGAAGAGGACAGACACTCTCAACAACTGATTTAGGACAGAATTTAAATATCTGTGTCTATATCCAGACATGGGAAGTATAGCCTTGGCACAAACATAGACCAAAGGGCAGCAGCTGGAGCCTCCATCAATTACACATCCTATTCTACCAGTTCTGGGAAGCCATTCTTATGATTTCTCAGGGACTATATAATGGTCATTCTTATTTGGGACCTTCCCTGCTGGACAGCCATACATCCTATTATCTCTGGAATGGCCAACGGATTTGCTTTGGCCAACAAAATGTGGACAGAAGGAAAATGTGTCACTTCCAGATAGACACTTTAAGAACCAGCATGGAGTTCACCATGTTCTCTTTTCCCCCTTCTTCAACAACTAGCAACGGCCCATGTAGAAGCTATTTGTTCAGCCTGAATCCTGAGACAAGGATGACAGGGCACAAAGCTACAGCCAAGGTCATCTAGGACAAACGAAAAGAAATCTTGGCAGTTATAAGCCATTGAGATATTGAGTCCTTTGTTATAGCAGCATAACCTAGCCGACACTGACCAGTCACAAGTTCCGCCCCCCTCTGAGCCCTCTCCTCCACCCATATAAATAAATTTTAAAAAAAAGATTATCCTGACATAGACTCTAAGGAAATAATTTTCTCCACCTGACTTTCTTTCTACCCCCACTGTTACAGGCAGTAAGTTGGCCTTTTTTTTTATTATTATTTGTTAGTTTTCTCATCAGCTAGCACTATTAAGAAAAATGCTTGTGGTTTTAAGTCCTGAATAGAATAATTTTTTAAAGAAGAAAAAAATAGGCATCTTGATTTTATAGTCTAGAACTTCTGTGATAGAATATACACTTTACAGCTCTGCCATGACGGATTCCTCTTTGGAAACCTTTTCTTAAAATATATATGCTGCATGGCCCTATGTTTTCATCAATCGTTTTCTGTTATGTACCATAATTCATTTTTTTCTCTTTCACAAATCCTTTACAGTAGATTCAAGGGAATAAAACTACATTTAAGAACTTAATGTTCTAGATGAATTTATACAACTTCAGATGAACAGGAAAATAATCCTGACAAGTGACAAAAGATTCATAAATACAAATCCATTTTGGCATCTGCTTTCTCTATTATAAAATAAGAAGAAAAAAAAAGGAAGCATCTAGCAGATGCTGGTTTAGAGCAGCTCAATTGGTCACCCACTTTCCCGTTGAATGATGCCAGCAGCCTGGTGCTGAGGGACTGCCTGGATTTGATGTATGACCTTCTCTGCTTGCCAGAGATACAAGGGGCTTGGGAACAGTGTGGGAGATTCCTTTCAATTTAATCACGGATTAAAATGGACTCTGCAAACTTTTGGCAAGGAAGAGAACACAGGAATTTGTGGAAAAGATGTTTGTGTGATTGCTGGTCTTGGGATAAAAATAGAAACAAGGCAGAATGCTGACTAACTAACGTACCTAATTATAGGGATTTCTTAACAGATAAATGCTCGTGTCAGCTTTTCTCTCATCATAACAGTCATTGCTGGTTTCCAGTCAGAAGACAGAAGAAAATTATGCATGGGAAGCCTGCAAATTCCTGTCAAAAGGGAGAAGCTGTGAATGCACCTGGAGGATTCTGGTGCCTGGGTAAGGCACCCTGCAAGTTCAGGTTGACGCCCACCACCCCCCAAGCTCCCCAAGCCTCCCAACCCCTGACTCTCCTCATATCTGCAGACTGATTCCTTGGTCACTCTGGATACCAAATGTATTTGGTTTCTAATAGAATCAGTGCAGTGAGTTCCATTTCAGGCTTCCAACTATAGTCAGATATTCCAACTGGTGGAAATCAATCCAATTGAAGTACCCTTGAGCACAAATCAAATGAGACTAGACTGCAATTGAGGAAAATTATAGTCATAACTTTGCTTTAGAAGCTAAGTCGGCTTTCTCTCGGCATGGTCTCTGAAAATGGTATGGATGATCTCAGCTATCAGCAACGATGCAGGTGCCAGAACACATTTTTGCTAAAGAGCGTTATTAAAATGTCTTTATCTATCTGTGGTGTGTCATCATTATTAAAAACAAATACAGAGAGGAAAATAATAAAGTTGGATTATATTCAAGGGGTTCCAGCCCTGACATCCGCTAGCAATACTGTTAATGCCAGCATTTAGCAGGTTCCCAAAGCATCCTGTCAATCAATACGAACATGCCACAATGCAGAATAGCTAAAAAGGTTACTTTTCATAAGCAAGCTCTCCTACTGCGCTTCCACAGTTCATTTCGTACTTTACTGTCTTGTAATTGTGCATATCAGACAAGGTTTTTGACACATCCATACTTAGAGCATCGAAAAATGTGGTGCAGGGGGAACCATAAGCAACATCTCACACATATCTATCCACTCACCCACATACTCAGCCCTCCATTTCACAGATGAGGAAAACTGAGGCCGAGGAAGGTCAAGTGAGTTGCCCAAGGTCACACAGTGAGTTAAAGACAACCAGAATTTAAAAACCTGGGCCAGAAGTTTCAAGGTTTTGTTGTGTTTTTATTTTTTGGCCTTTTTTTTTTTTTTGGCAGAAGTGAGTAAGCTATGAATTATAAATAAATCAATAGTACTCCACACCAAATTCCCCAAAGGTAACTCCATACAGGACGCCTCCACTTTTAAGATGCAATTAAAATGCAGTACATTCCAGGAAACAGATGTTAGAGAGCTGATCATCCTTAGGCGCACCAGGCAAGGCTCTGCAAATGTGGGTAGCACAGGCAGAAACTGTCACGCAAACCAAAGACGATAGAATGAGGGGACAAAGAAGGCAAGAAGCAAAGCCTAGGGGTCCATTAGGAAATATCAAATAAAGAAGAAAAATGTAGCAGGTTGAAGAGTAGACGCAGCCTCTGCATGTAAATGAAACCCATTAATCTTTGAGATAGGCAGATCAGAAATCTCTTAGCAGTCCCAAGTTCTGTTTCTTTTTATTTGAATTCAGTTTAGCAAACATTTACTGCAATGTTGGCGACATGCCAAGCATGAGGCTAGGCATGGGATCATTTAGAGTCGTGGACCAAACAGTCTCAGCCCCTGCCTTCAGGGAACTTCTAGTTGCATAGGGAAGGCAGACCAGAAAGAAGGTAAGTCGGTTAATGTCTTAAGGGCTGTGTTTGCTCTGGAAACGTCAAGAAGGTGTATCTGCAAATGCCTCTTCCAACATCGTTTCACGATGCCCTGTCAAACTAACATCCCAGCAGCAGGCTGGGAATAACCCCACCGCCAGCTTCAGGGTAAGCTCCTGGGCCTAAGCCAATCCATGTGGGACATTTCTGCAGCACCCATGTCTGCAGGTGGGCACATGACCTAAATTTGCCTGAGGAGAGAGAAACCCACCTTCCTTCAGGGGCTGGGGGAAGAGAAGCTCCTTACTCTACACAACGTGGAGTGTGAACGGGAGGCCACCATAGACACTCTATGACAATAAGTGGGTGCTGAATGGGAAGTTTCCTACAACCCCAGAGTAGTAGAATCAAAGGTGGAGAGAAGGAGAATAAGAATCCCAACCCCTGACAAAACTCCAAAGAGAGAAAGAAACGCCTTGAGTTTCAAGTTTCAGTAAAAAAGCCACTAAACCGATTCACCTTGCACCCAAGTCAAGTGAGGAGAACTCCTGGGGACCCCTCACAGAGATGGGGAGTGCCCTCACGTGGGGCAGTAGGCCCAGACTTCATTCCGTGGCCAGCTGCCCACTGTAGTACAGGGAGGGAGGGCATTCCGGGGTGAATATAAACGTAGAAACCAGCACCTTCCTGTCTGGAGGGCTCTCTGGTTGGGAGGGCGCAGAAGCTTCTGTGACTACACATGAATGTCAGGGGGGTTAGAAGAGTAGGCAGAAGCCATGAGACCACACAGGCGGCTGCCAGCCAGTCAAGGGAACACCCATCTGGAGGGGACTGGAGTGCAGACTAGAGAAGGCAATGAAAGCAAGACACAGCTGCCCTGTCTAAGGGTTCCTCATCAGGGTGGGGGTGACATAAAGGTGGGTAGCATCCCAGGAAAATCTCACCATCAACATAGATCACAAGGAGCCAGGAGGGACTCCCACCAATGGCAGCCAGCTAATAGAGACCACTCTGCCACCTTCCTCCACCCCTTCTCCCAGTGGGAAATACAGAACATTCTAGAAGCTGAAGTGGGGGAAAGGAGAGGTAAAGGAGTGTCCCTTATCCTCTCTCTGCTCCATGTACCTCAACCCCAGTTTCAGCTTAGCTGCAGGTATGGGGAGACAGGAGATCTTCACCGTGGATATAAGATCGGAGTATTAAACACAAATACAATCCAGTTGTCAATGCTAAAAT
Organism: Ailurus styani; assembly: GCA_002007465.1. Lineage (NCBI taxonomy): Eukaryota > Metazoa > Chordata > Mammalia > Carnivora > Ailuridae > Ailurus > Ailurus styani. The sequence goes on from LNAC01000360.1 coordinate 103,220, forward strand.
GAACTGTCTTACTAACCAATGTCCACTGCAAAGTGATGAGATCTGCTGGGGATGTTGGTTGGAGAGAGGGAAAATGAGATTTGAACTACCACATTGGGGGCAGTGATTGGAGCAAAGCACAACTTTTGCAAATTCTTATTCTGCCACTTATTAGTTAGCTATAACGGAGATAATTATACCTTATCTAAAGGGTTGTTATAAGGACAATGCTTGTTGTCTTAGTCTGTTCAGGCTGCTATAACTAAAATACTGCAGTGGGTTGCTTATAAGCAACAGAAATGTGTTTTTCATGGTTCTGAAGGGGATAGCCCTCATGACCTCATTATCAACCAAAGGCCCTACTTCCTAATACCATTAGGTATTAGGGCATTAGGTTTTCAACATATGGACTTGGCAGGACACAAACATTCGAACCATAGCTCATGCTTTCCAAAGCCATTTAACTTAGTTCAAGGAACATAGGTATGGACTTTAGTGATCTGGGTAGGAAATTATTGAAGATGAGGGAGGCAAATTCTATTTTTCAAAAATGACTACAGTAATATTTCCAGTCTCACATGTTGTTCTAGAACCTTCCCACATTCCTTCAAGAGATGGAGTCTATCCTCCATGGCGCACGCGAACATGCGCATACACACACACACACACACACACACACACACACACACACACACACACCTTGAAACTGGACAAGCCTTTGTGACTGCCCAGTAGAATACAGTGGAAGTGACCATGTCTTATTTCCAAAGCTGAGTTAGAAGAGGCAGTATGCTTTCTGCCAGGCTCTCTTTCTCTCTCTCTCTCAGGGAATTTGCCCTTGAATCCCCACCGCCATGCTGTAAGAAAGCCCAAGCCACATCCAGAGGCCATGTGTAGGTTCTTCAGCCACTGGCACCAGATAGGGTCTCAACTGTTAGTCATCATCAACCAGCAGGCATGAGATGAGATAACACATTAGGTGATTTCAGCCCCTGTTCTTCAAGCCTCCCTGGCTAATGCCAAGAGGAGCAGAAAGGAGCTATGTCTACCAAACCCTATTCGAATTGCGTATTTGTGAGGAAAATAATGATCATCAATGTTTTCAAGCCACTACACATCAGGGTGATGTGGGACGTAGCCTCAGTAGCTAAAATAATGGGGTTGGCAAGTGGGTAGGAGCTAGCTGCTATCAACCTTTGTCGGCCATGGGAAATGTTTGGATTAACCCTAAGTACATTAACAAGACTTTGATGTAAGACATTCCAGTCGGTTTTCCAAAAATGACTCTTTCCACCCTGGGGAGAGTATAGGTAGAGGGACTGCTTGGAAAGCTGCTATAGCAGTTCAAGCCAGATATGATGGTGGCTTGGATGGGGTGGTGGCAGTGGAAACAGCAAGAAGTAGACCAATTTGCAGGATTCTCGTCTTAGCAGCCAGAGTTAACCTTCCACAACTCAAGTGTCACATCATCCTTGTTAAACAGCCTCTCCGTAGATGATGGATGATGGCTGATAAATGCAGGTTCTAGAAAGGATGGGTGGGGGAGTGTTCCAGGGAAAGGATGCAACATGAGCAAAGGCACAGCAGCCTCGGGGGCTGGAGCCACTAGAAACAGGGCCAGAGGAAGCAGCTCTCCCGGCAGTCTGCACCTGTCCCTGTGGCTGTTCACAAAATGCCAGTGACTGATCGGCTCCTCTCATGGGCCTCACACCCAAAAGCCCCAGTGATGGAGCTGTCGGCGCCTCAGGGATCCTGGCAGGAAGGCGCTGTCTCAGCCTTCACTTTTATAGGATGTATATTTAACATCATTGCTCTAGTAGACGATAGCAGTGTTTTCCTTTCCACGGCTGGGAACTTCCACCTGACTTTATCTTTGCCTTCTGTTCCTAAAAAAGAAGCACAGAGAATCTGCAGGAGAGATAGGAATGCGGTCGGGGGAAGGAAAAGGAATCAACATTCAGTGACAGAGGAGAAAATCAGCAGAAAGCCAGGGAGAGAAGAGCTGGGGGCGTTTGTAAGGTGTTGGCTTTGATAAAAACACGAACAAGGCTGGGAATCTGGGACCATGTCAAAATATTTAATTAAATCTTATAAAGAGATGTGAAGGGTCAAGGCAGGTTTCATGTGGAGATTTAGCCCCCAGATTAGTTCTTTGTCTCATTTTCTGACCTCACCCATCTCTGGTCTGAATGATCTTGGGACTGTGTTTCAGGGAAAACCAAACTCTCCAAAAATTCTTCTCAAATTCTGACTAGAGTAGTAAGAGCTAATGTTCAAAGGACAGGACAGAGCATATTGCCAAAGAGCATGGCACAAAATTAAGCTTTCTTTGTTCAAATCCCAGATCTGCCACTTACTAACAATCTATTCATGGATAAATACCTTGCCCATTGTTTCCTCATTAGTAAAAATAAATATGAAGCAATTCTATGTTCCCAGGAGTGTTTTGAGTATTAAACGAGATGATGGTTTAGCCCATGATATAGTAACTGATATATAATAAATGTTCCATAAATACTAGTTTGCCTCACTTTTCTGTGTCTCCTGCTAAATGAATATAGTGCTGTTGGATTACATTAAATAAATATAATTAATATAATGCACATGTACCTGTGGAGAGAGGAGAGAGTCATCCCTGGAAGGCAAAGTTATTTGTAATGACTAGCTAAAGTGGTACACAAGTAATTCAGCAGTGATGACCCTACGTGCCACATCCCAAAGGAGGGGGAACACTCAGGGGGCTGCAGGGCCAGAGGGAGGTGGCATTCAGGCAGACTGAAAGCACCAGGAAAATCTCCCTGACAACAGGGTCTTGAAATGAATTTAAAGGACAAGGAGTGTGGCTGTCAGCCTCCAAAAATGGCCCCGCTTCCTCACACTTACATTCTTATATGGTTCCCTCCGATGTCCTACCTGTGTGACGAATCGCCTACAACCTCCATCTTGGACAAGCCTCTCTCTCTTTCTCTTGGATCACTTGCTCTGTGGAAGCCAAATGCCATGTCAGAAAGATATTCAAACAGCCCAGGGAGAGGCCTATTTGTTAAAAAAAAAAAAAGAAAAGAAAAGAAAAGAAAACTCATATGTCGGGTCAACAGCCAGCAAGAAAGTGACCCTTGCAGCAACCACATGAGTGAGCTTGGAAGAAATTCTCCAGTTCTGTGGGGCCTTGAAATGACTGCAGTCCCGCTGACAACCAAAACACAGCTCCAGAGAGACCCTGGCAGGGCTTCTCAACTAGGCTGCTTCCTCAGAAATACAGATAATAAATGTTTATTATTTTAAGCCACTGAATTGTGGAATCATTTATTACACAGAAATAGGTTACTGATACACGTAGGAATACATGGGCTCAGGGCCCCTGGTTGGCTCAGTCGGTAGAGCATGCGACTCTTCATTGGAGGCTTGGGGGTTCGAGCCCCACACTGGATGTGGAGCCTACTTAAAAAAAGAAAAGAAAAGAAAAAGGGATATGCTGGATGAAGAAATGGGGAGGATATGCCAAGCAGAAGGAACAGCATGTGCAAAGGTAGCAAGCTGTGAAATAATCTGGGTCCTACTTCAAGCATCCGGTGAGAAAGAGCAGGTATCTCAGAGAGCTGGATGGCCTTCCACCTGTTCTCTGTCCCCCTAACTACTTTCAGTCCCCACTAAATTGACATTGTCAGAGTGCCCTTTCTGCCCATTTTATCTGTTCCTGTTATCTACTGCTGTAACAAACTACCCCAAAACTTAGTGGCTTAAAACAATAATCATTTACGGTATCGGGCAATTTTGTGGGTCAGGAGTCAGACAGGACTCATCTGGTGATTCTTCAGCTCCATGTAGCATCACCTAAGGCCACTCAGTGGTACTCAGCTGGTGGAAGGGCTGGTCTAAAAGGCCAGAGATGGCTTCACTCACATGTTGAGTTCACACTCACACTCATCTGTTGGTTCATTACCATGTGTACAGCTCCTAACCCAGAGCCTTGTTCATAGAGAGTGCCCAATAAATATTGGTTTAATGTATGAGTGAACCTCTTCCCTTCTTGAAAGTAAATTCCATTCCAAGATTATGTCCGTTTTGTTTACTACTAGACTGTAGGGCCTAACACATAAATAGGTGCTCGATAAATCATTCTTCATTAAATTGAAAAAGGCCAAATTGGATGCAGAAAGGACAATTTAGGAGGCTCCTGAAGTCATCCAGTATCTGATCAAAGTTCATGAAAGTGGAGCTACAGAGGCAAGGATGGGCTAGAAAGGTGCTGAACTGTATTATCAGTCAAGTGTGTTGGGCACAGGGATGAACAAGCAGCAGGAATCATGGTTCGGTGTGGCTGCCCCTCACTGAGTACAAGGATTCAGAAGAGGAGGGTTTGGGGAAGGAACCCAGAAGTCAGTCTGATGTGCTCATGGGACAATCAAACAGCAATGGAGAGAGACCTCTCTCTCTTCACCCAGGCATGGGTGAAGTGTAAAAGACATATTGTTGCCCTAGTTTGAAGTACAACACTGTCACAATGTACAGTGGGCAGCTCCAACCGGGTGAAGGTTAAGATGGGACCTTCTGCAGAGAGGCAAAGCCAGAAGTAGAGCTTGGGATCCCAACCAAGTGTCAGCCATTTTGTACTGCCCTGCACTGGTGAAGACGTGGGCTTCCCTCAGCACATGGTTAGCAGGATCAAAAGCTTGACATTCATGTGCTGGATTATTTTATATTCTATATATCCTAAGTACTTCTTTCTTTACCGAAATTATTTGGTAAAAATTGTTTCCAAGTTGGAGTTATCTCTCGGAAAATCTAGAGAACAGGTTTGCTGTGTACTTGGTTCAGAGTTGAAAGGGCAAAGAGTTCACTCTCAAAATCATCATGGATTTGTGATTGGTACAAAGCAGAAGAAATCCTCAAAGATAAGTCAGAATTCAAGGACACTAATCCAACCCCCATTCTCTCCACAGAGCTCTTCTTTCCTGTGTTAAACCTTGTTGATTATGAATTTAAGTTTGTTAAGGAAAGCTGCTTTATTCCCTAACATGACACATTCACCAAGAATACAAGGAAACATTTGTAAGTTGACTCAATATGATGTGTACCATGTGGCTTCTAAGAAAAATGTAGGAACAAACACCTGTTCAGGCAAAAACTGGACAACTCTTAAAAGAACACCTGTAGAGGGGTGCCTGGGTGGCTCAGTCCATTAAGTCTCTGCCTTCAGCTCAAGTCATGATCCCAGGGTCCTGGGATGGAGTGGGGCTCCCGGCTCAGGGAGCCTGCTTTCCCCTTTCCCTCTGCCTCCCCTAACCTCCCCCACCCCCGCTCATGTCCTCTCTGTCTCTCTTTCAAATAAATACATAACATATTTAAAAAAAAAACAAAAAACCTATAGAAATATTAAGCAGCATTACACTGACTTTGAAATACCATGTTGGATATTTTTAGCTGAAGGTGCCCCTAATTTGGAGTAGCGAGTCAAGGAAAGGACTTGTAAACTTACTATGAAAACAATTATAACTTTCTAAGCATGGAAACAAAAACAAAAACAATTTTTTTAAAAAACACAAAAGAGAAGACTAATTACTTAATTTGGTTGCATGGGCATTCAAATCTTCTATACCTCAAAAATTAATTTAAAATACAAAGTGAGAAAAAAAATCTGCCACCAATTTAAGGCAGAATATATAAAGGCAGCCTAACATCATGATTACGCTTCTAGTTTTGACATTGCCCAAATCCAAATCCTGGCTCACTCTGTAGATGTATGAACTTAGAAAAGTCAATGTAAATAGTGCCTAAGCCTCAATTTCTTCATCTGCAATATAGACAAAATAATTTCCACAATTATTGTGAAAATCAAGAACATCATGTACAGTTGCATAGATTGCTCACTGCACAAGGAAACATAGCTGAGGGAGCAAGTAAGACCTAAAATCCAGCTAACTTTCCATTCACCAAGTCATGGATCCTGGAGCATGACTGTAGTTCCTTATCTGAGGTCATGGATACATGGTCTCATTTGTATTAAAGAGCCATATGAGCTAGTATGACCAGATCATAATTGCATAAAATACACGAAAGTCACATAAAATCATTTCATTAAAGTTGTATAAAATAATACATGGAAAGTGCTCCATGCCCAGTATATTACAAAAGTTTATTAAATGGAACTATTACCATTAGGGACAAATAGAAGAAAAATGGACCTTCAGAATAATGAGTAATGACATGTACAGACAGTTGACAAGAAAAGTAATTAAAATATCTAACAACCAGGAGAAAAATATTCAACCTAAAAGTAATCAAAGAAAATTAAATTAAAACTAGAAACCATCTTGCTCTAAAAGTGGCAAACTCTTTTAAAAACCGACACTCAATTATAGCAGAGTTGTGAGATGGGCAGCGCAGGTGGTTATCCCCTTTCTGGAAAAATCTGACAATATGTATCAAAAGTTTGATTTTTAAAAGATTGAGATCTTGCCATTTGCAACAACCTGGATGGGACCTAGAGAGTAATGCTCAGTGAAGTAAGTCAGTCAGAGAAAGACAAATACCATGTGATATCACTTATATGTGGAATTGAAGAAACCAATGAACAAAGAAAAAAAGAGACAAACAAAAATTAAATGCTTAAATGCAGAGAGTAAACAGGCAGTTACCAGAGGGGAGATGGTGGGGGGGATGGGGGAAAGAGATGAAGGGGATGAAGAGCAGACTCAACATGAGGAGCACTTAATGATACACAGAACTGTTGAATCACTATATTGTACACCTGAAACTAATATGACACTATGTTAATTATACTTCAATTATTCAAAAAAAATAATAGGAAGTTGGAGCACCTGGGTGGCTCCAGTGGGTAAAGCGTCCAACTTTGGTTTCAGTTCAGGTCATGATCTCAGGGTGTGAGATCAAGTCTGCATCAGGCTCTGTATTCAGCAGGGAATCTGCTTGGGATTCTCTCCATTTCCCTCTGTCCCTCCTCCCTCTCAAAAAAACAAAACAAAACAAACAAAAACACAAAAACAAAAAGACGAACAACAAAAAAAACATAGGAAGAACAGAAAAAACAGTTTGAAAAGTACCCATACTCTTCATGCTTTACTAATTTCCCCTGTTCAAATTTAGGCAAAAATTTTAAAAATTTTAAGAAGAATCAGAGTTGAGATGCAAATGAATATTTATATTTCAGAGTATTCATTTCAGCATTATTTGTCATGGCCAAAGATGAAAACAGGCAAAATATCCAACAGTGAGGGATTGGTTGCTCAAAAAAGGTGATAAGTTGAATAGAAATAAGGTGGGGCGGGGAGGAGAAGTATTGCTCCAATCCCTCCTCATCTCTGTTGTCCCCTTTTGATTAGTTTGCCCCACCACTTCAACCATTGGGTTATCATCTTCCTTCTTCTTGTGGAGGCTATGTGAGTGGTGTCTTGGGTCAGGTTCTTGAAAGACAGAGCCTGAGCCAGAGACGGGTTCACGTGGTAAAGGAAAGGATGCTTCCAGAAGAATGGGAGTGAAGGAAGCAGGATGGGGCAGGGGCAGAAGCTGAGCAAGGACATGGTCTCCACTTTAGCCTGCTTCAGTCTGATCCTACAGGTGGCTCTGGAGCAGGAGATGTACCACAGAGTTGGTCTCTGCCCGAAGTGAAGGAGCCACTCTTCTATACTTCCCTGTCAGTCAATCATGGGATGAAGGATGGGTGGGCAGAGGTCAGTGGGAGTCATTACTGTTCCACCAGGAGTAATTCTCAGGAGCAGGGACAATTGTTAGCCATCAGTGGCCAACAGTGACAACTAGCCTGGTAAAGAAAATCTGGACAGTATCCACCACACATGGGGACAAGTTGGATGTCCTGCTTCAGATCTCTACCTGTGAGATATGGCGAGTACTTGCAGGACATGGTGATTACCAGATTACATCAGTTACCTGTGGAACTCTGCCCGCCACACCCCTGTGCAGTCACGGAGTCTTTAGGTATCTTGTTCATTAATATATATATCATGGGGAAAGAGTTCTGACAGTTTTCTTCAGTGAAGTACAAGTTTGTGGATGTTGTCCACAGCCTGGAACCTGGTATTTTAAAAATACTTTCCATATATTTTGCAAACCTTCTGCATAGTAAATAAAATGCAGATTGTCAGGGAGCCTGGGTGGCTCAGTCTGTCAAGCATCTGCCTTCAGCTCAGGTCATGATCCCAGGGCCCTGGGATAGAGCCCCACATCGGGCTCCCTGCTTATTGGGGAAACTGCTTCTCCCTCTCCTGCTCCCCCTGCTTGTGCCCTCTCTCTGTCAAATAAATAAAATCTTTAAAAAAAATAAAATGAAGATTGGAAAGCAAGTAATGCAAAATGAAAGTGATGCCACTTGAAGGTTTGGGAAGGTGACAACATTTAAACAAATTGGTCAGATTACAGAGACCGCAAAAACAGGATATGCAACAGGACTGAGCTTGCAGCCTTAGTTTCTGGATTATGAACAAAGACTTCTGTCTCCCTCGGAAGTCCAGAAACCACCCAGGAAGGTTCTCTGAGAAGGAAACACAAGTCATAGCAGCTTTCCGGCCACTCTCTAAAGGCAACACAGTGTGTGAGGTCCTGAGGAAAAGTGAGGCTCCCCGGGCTGTCTCTCACCAGCAGGCCTGGCCCGGTGAGCTCAGGGCCACCGGCAAGTCCCACTCAGGCATGTTGACTGGGATACGCTGGGGAGGCAACTGGGTGCAGATGCCCCAAGGAGGTCTGATCAGGAGGTCACAGCCATGGGCATGCCTGAACCCCGTGACAGTTCTTGCCATGTGCGTGACAGAGCCAACCAGGCAGAATTCAGAGCCCACACAAAAAGGCAGAGAACAGAGGCCTGTAGAGCAATGACATGCAAAGGGGTGGGCAGAGGAAATGAGAACAAGGAGGAGCTAGGAACAGGGCGAGTGGTAGCTATCAGATGCATCCAAGGGGCAGCTTCCAGAAGGATCAATTGCTGTGGTGGGGCCTTGTGCAGGGATAACAGAAAAGAAGCCTTTGGCTTCGACACTGCCCCCCTGCTATGATAGTCTGCCACCATCTAAAGAGCCAAGGAGAGAGGTAAGGAGCGGAATAGAAAGCAATTCCTTTCATAGAAGCAACTGAGAGAGCTGAATCCGATTTGTTTGAGTAGAGAGTGAACACACACTGAAAGAGACCATCTGACCAGGCTTGACAGAGACGCCAGAGTACGGTTTGATGGGGTGCCTGGAGGCATGAGTGTGAAACAGATGACTTTTCAAAATCCTCTGCAGAACAGTCTAGAATTATGATATGGCCAAGACTGCTAGTTATAAGATGGCAGAGTGCAAAAGTTCCTGACCACATTTTCTCTTGGAAATCACCCAAAGCAACAAGGAGAATGAGATACTGGACATGAAGTCCATTTCTGACAGAAGCCGGGAACATCTGTAAAGCTGAACCAGAGTATATGAGGAAGAGTGGCCCAATGCAGAGAAAATTAAACAGAATTCTTAAAGAGGCTGAAAATACAAAGCGTGTGGTGACCCCTGAGGCACGAAATTAACAATCTTTTCTTTGGATCAGGATGCCTGTCATGTAGGAGCTAGCAGGGGAACTTCCCTGTGTTTTGCAGAATGACAAAGGTAACAGGGCCAAATGTCCTGAAGTGTAAATTCTATGGGTAACATTCTCTGATTACAGCACAGTTAAACTAGAAATGAATGACAAAGGCTTTGAAAACACTACATCTCAGAATCCATGGGCTACAAAGTGTTCTCAGAAAGAAAATTCATAATCTTAAGTACTTAAATTATAAGTAAGAAAGGAGGAAGAGAAATGAATCACACATGCATACTCTCAAGGGGTTAAAAAAAATAAGCCTAAATAAAGCAGAAGGAAACAACTATTGAATAAAAACAGAAATCATGGGGAGGGTTTGTGCTATGGTGAGTGCTGTGAAAGGTGTAAGTCTGATGATTCACAGACCTATACCTCTGGGGCAAATAATAATAATAATAAAAAAACAGAAATCAAATAATTATATAATAGGAAATAGGAAAAACTACAAAAAGAAATATACGAATAAGAGAAAGAGACAGGGCACCTGGGTGGCTCAGTTGGTTGAACATCTGACTGTTGGTTTCAGCTCAGGTCATGATCTCAGGGTCATGGGATCGAGTCCCACCATGGCTCCATGCTCAGAAAGGAGTCTGCTTGGGATTCTCGCTCTCCCTCTGCCCCTCCCCCACTCACTCTCTTAATTAATTAATTATTAAAATCTTTTTCTTTAAAGATTTTATTTATTTATTTGAGAGAGAGAGAGAGAGTGAGAGCATGAGCAGAGGAGAGAGGCAAAGGGAGAGGGAGAAGTAGACTTCCCACTGAGTAGGGAGCCCAACATGGGGCTTGATCCCAGACCCTGGGATCAGTACCTGAGCCGAAGACAGTTCTTAACCATCTGAGCCACCCTGGTGCCCCTAAAAAATCTTTTAAATAAAGAGAAAGAGACAGACAGATATTTGTTTTAGGGGAGGAAAAACACCTCCAATACAACAGAAAATAACATACTAAGTTAAGGGATAAAAAGGCACAAAGCATAAAAAATGAAAAAATACCCAGATATATAGAGTATATTAAAAGACTCACAGTAACTACTTTGATCAATTTTATTCAAATATTTTTAAAAGCTGAACATGAAATCATTTGAAAATCTGAACAGAGAACTGTCCAACGAGACATAAATTACTAAAACGGAACCCCAAAGACACAATTTAAACAGACCAATTACTCATGGGGGGAGGAAAAAAAAACTTGTCAAATAGCTACCCATCATAAAAACACCAACTCCAGATGGTTTTACAGGGAAAACTTACCAAAACTTTAAGGAATAGCAAAACCAGTGTTATTTAAATTGTTGCAGAATATAGAAAAAGAAATAAAGATTCCAAATTTTTTTTATGAAATCACAACACTGGTACCAAACCCAACTACAATAAAATAAAAAAGAAAACCACAGACCGATCTCACAACTACTGACATAAATACCTAACATAAAATATTAGCAAGTAGAATCTAGAAATCAGTTAGGGAACTTACATAACATGATGAGTTGGAGTTTGCACCTGGGGAAAAGGCAGCTCTGTGTTATAAAACATATAAATACAATTAATCATATCCATCAGCCACATTGAAAAATCGTAAGGTATCCACCCACATAAAGGCTGAAAAATGATCATGTAAGATTCAAATCCATTCATGTAGGTGAAGGGGATTAAGAGGTACAAACTTCCCATTATAAAATAAGCAAGTCACAGAGATGAAAAGTAAAGCATAGGGAATATGTCAATAAAGTAATAATATTGTATGGTGACTACACTTATTATGGTGAGCAACGAGTAATGTATGGAATTGTCAAATCACTATGTTGTACACCTGAAACTAACATAGCATTGAATATCAACTATATGTCAATAATAATAAAATAAATAAAAACAAATAAATATCTATGCCTTGCACATATGGGGAGATTAATAACAAAAAAAATAAAACAAAAAATTCACATCCATTCTTGATTTTAGTTCAATTGACCAATCGTCCTTATTTGTCTGGGAATGAGGAGTTTCCCAGGATGCTCGACCTTCAGGGCTAAAAGTGGGAAGTCCCAGGCACAAGGGTCAGGTTGGATACACTAATTTCCATAGAAATAGATGCATTCTTCCTTAACAACAGAGATAGGGACAAACATGGCTACTGATAGACATATACCTCAATCCAAAAGGCGGCACCAGAGAAACACTACAAATATTATCAATAAAGTTGGGGGCAGGACAATGCCATTCCCTGATACCACACTATTTAATGTTGTGTTATGGAGGTACTAGCCATGCAATTACTTAAGAGAGGTGGAAATAAATCACATCAAAGGTATAAAAAATTAGAAAAGAAGGGGAAAGTTACCATTATCTGTAGATAATATGATTGTATACCTGCAAAGCCTAAGAGAATCAGCTAAATAACGATTTCAATGAAAAACAGGAAAGGTGGTTGTATGCATATAATAAAGATAGAAAAACAACAGCTTTTAGAAAATATCAAAGAAGAGGGGCGCCTGGGTGGCTCAGATAGTTGGGCATCTGCCTTTGGCTCAGGTCATGATCTCCAGGTCCTGGGATCAAGCCCCACCCATGTCGGGCTCCCAGCTCGCCAGGGAGTCTGCTTCTCCCTCACCCTCAGCCTCTCCCCCTGCTTGTGCTCCCTCTGTCTCTCTCTCTCTCAAATGAATGAATAAAATCTTAAAAAAGAAAAGAAAAGAAAATGTCAAAGAGAAGCCTCCCTTTACAAGAGCAACAAAAATACAAAATATCGAGAAATAAATTGGGACAGAATTGATTCAAATTAACAAGAACTATGCAAGCTATATGAAGGAAATTTAAACTGAGGTAAGTATGGAAAAATTGAAGAAATGAATATGCATACCCCGTCCTGGTATGGGAAGACTGTCAATTCTTCCCAAAGTAATCTATATCTGTAATGTAATGTGATAAGAATAAAAATGCCGACAGGATACTTTTTTAGAACGAGACAAACTGAATTTTGAAATGTCTCTTGAGAAGCTGGAGACTAGGGCTTTGCACAGCACAACACAGCCGAACTTCCAAAAAATAATTGTTATACATCTCTCCCCAAAGCTACCCAAGCCAGCACCTGTTTCCCTTCCCCTTTGCTCTTTCCCTCTCTCTCTGCCTCTGCCCACTCCCCCGCCTCCTAGCTCCTGCTAGTCTCCTCTTCGTCTCAGATTATCCCTCCCAGTCTCATCCTTTTCTACTTAAAGGAAGTTGACCTGCTTAAAATTCCATTCCTCTCTTATTCAGCACCCTCCCCCATCACAACGGAAGGCAGGGAAGGCACATAACCACTCAGCTCTAAAGGCTCCTTAGAAAGGAGCAGGGAGGAAACTAAGGAGCAGGGGAGCAGGGAGAAGGAAGAGAGGAAAGCAGGGAAGAATTGCAAATAATCCCTCACCCCACCCTTGACTACAGCAAAACATATTTTGCTATGACAGTTTAATAAGTAATGTGTATTAATTAGCTTCACAAATAGCAAGTGTTATACAGATGGTAATCATAGCCATTACTTATTAGACAGTCATGAAATGAACAATCATGTGTGTAGAAGGTACCATTTATAAAGCACTACAACAAAATGATAATGTGGTGGGACAGGTAATATTATTCCCATTTTTCAGATAAGGAACTGAAGGCTTAAAAGATAAATGACTTACTAGTAGACATATTACAGAGTCTGTACAAGTCTATAGGCTATTGGAGGTATTCTGAAAATGAGGCTCATATTTTTTTTAATTTATTTATTTTAGGGAGAGAGAGAGAGAGCAGGAGGAGGGGCAGAGGGAAAAGGGAGAGAGAGAGAACTCCAAGCAGACTCTGCTGAGCACGGAGCCCAATGCCAGGCTCTATCCTATAACCCATGCGATCACAACCTGAGCCGAAACCAAGAGTGGGACATTTAACCAACTGAGCCACCAAGGTGCCCCTCTCAGATTTGTTTAATCAGTGGCCTGACCTATTTAAGACTGAATCGCTCCTTTTGTATAATAATCAGCATTGGAAAAATGAATCTAATATGTATGCATGTTACATCAAAGTCCCCCATGGGAGAAGAAAGGGCGAGAAATAAAATAGGAACCTTCTAAGAGAAATTAATGAAAACAGATACAGATCTTTTCTCTCCATGTTGGTTTGCTGTGGCCACATAGAGCTCAGAGCATCTTCCCGAATCTAATTAGAAACTATCACCTGGAGATGCTGGAGGTGGGAATTTCAAAATCTATAGACCACGTGGTAGAGAAACTTAATTTTTTCTGTGACTGAACTATGTTGCCACTCTATCAGCCCTTTAGTTTGTTGTCAGGGCTAACTTTTTTTCACATCTTTCTTTCCTCTTTCCTTTGAAAACTACAAGCATGTCTAAAAAAATCAGCCACCTTTAAGGTACGTCCATCTCTGAATTAGTTAGTTCCAGTGAGTGATAATAACCATATTCCATAATTCCACACTTCATCAATATATTGGTCAGGATTTGCTAGTCACTCCGTTGCAACAGATTAGATCAAAATTTCTACAGCTTAAAACAACCAAGTTTCTTTCTCACACCTACAATGGCTTACATGTGTGCTGACTATAGTTTTGCTCACTGCAATCACTCAGGAACCCAGGCTGATGGAGGTCCCATCTCAATTTCCATTTTCCATGATTTTAGGGACAAGAGAACATAAACATGCGGCTCACACACCTGCTCTTAAAGCTTCTGCCCAGAAGTGACACACATCACTTCTGCCAAAGCCAACCACGTGGGCATATCTGAGTACAACAGACTGGGAATACATGCTCCTCCCAAGGGTGAAGACAGTCTATCACAATCCCATTTATCCTTGAGGCCGTGGTCACATGAAAAGCCAGATAGGGCTATGCAAGAGAACACTGTTAAGTGGCCCACCAAAGAGTGAACCCAATGCAATGCCCTGACCTCACTGGCTCTGGGATTTCTGATCAGGTGGAAGTGAGTAGGCATACTTGTTCTAATTAAGAACTGACCTCTTACAAAGGAGGTGAGAGGGAGACAAATATATGAGAAGAGTTCAATATTGCAGGCAGAATTCCAACAAAGACCTTATTTTGGCATGAAAGGCTATGTTTTATGAGGGAGAAAGAAGCAAATGAACATATTGTGTCATTACATTTCTCAAACTTCTAGATATAAATGAGTGGACCAAGTCTAAATATCGCAAAAATGCCTTGCCTGCAGATGCAAAAACATTCATCGTCTGGTTATTCACTCAGCTGAGTCAAATTATAAAAATGATTATGGCCCTTGAAGCTTAGCTTTTTATTTTAAAACTAGAGTCTCCTGATGCTAATCCAGTCCCACATTCAAGATTCTGTTCAAAATTAATGTTTGAGAGACCATCCCACCAACCTTACATTCTGAAACGTCATCTACTCTGCCCATTGCCCTCTAGGTCTAAGTATATTTTATTCTGTCTTATATATTGTGTTCTTAATTTCTCAAATTCTTTGTTACAAGCTTGCATATATAAAATAATTTGTTTCTCTCCTCATCGATTTCGTTGAGTTTAATGTTTGTATTAAACACAGGGATTTAGAGAGACATTGGTGGGGGGGGAAGACAGGAACCTACAAGCTAAATGTTTATATTCTTTTAGCAGCAAGTAGAAACCTTGCCTCAAGCTGAATTAAGTAATGAGGAAATTTATTATAACCCTATAATTATAACTATATAGACCTTAAATATAACTCTAGAACCTAGAGGTAGGATGAGCTTCAAGTTTAATCAAATCAGAGGTCCAATGAGGTCATGAAGAATACAGATGATTTCAGGGCAACTGGGTGGCCCTGTTGGTTAATCATGACCTGATTTCAGCTCAAGTCATGATATCAGGGTTGAGATCAAGCCCCCATCTCAGCATAGAGCCTGCTTAAGGTTCTCTCTCTCCCCCTCCCTGCAACCAGCCCCCTCCCACCCCCACTTGCACATGCTCTCTTAAAAAAAAGAATGCAAATGCTTTCTATCACTCCACTCTGCCATCTTTGGTGGTTGCCATCATTCACAGGCTAATGAAAAGATGGCTACCTTCTCCTCTTCTAATTCTTTAAAGATCAGTGAAATTGTTCCTGGAAGCCCTGTAGTGCACTGACCCTCACACTTCACTGGCCATAATCATCCATTCCTGAATCAGTAATGGATGAGAGGAAAGGAATTACCACCAGTGACCTAAAATGGGCAGTGAATATCCAACTGCAATGTCCACCACAATGCACAACCCACAGTAAGGTTCTAATCCAAGCCATTTCCCTTCTCTATGCCTCAGTTTCCTTATCTCTGACACTGGATGGTTCTGAATTGCATTCTAATTCTAACATTCAGTGACTCATGAATCTTGGAGAGAAATAATGTGGGATGAAAATAACAATCTCTCTGACACTCAAATTTATCATCTATAAAATGGGGTTATAATGCCTGCCTCACAGAGTTAACAGAATTGATTGAAGTAATAGTCTAACACTATGCCTATCACATTGTGGTTGCTCGACAAATGACATAAGGATATTGATAGTAATTTTGTTTAGTATGTAGAGAAAATGCTGATATTCCTAGGAAAACTTAAGAATCAATAGAGAACAAGGAGTTGCTTTTCCAAAGAAAACAAATTAATTTGCTCTGAGTTGGTGTGGTGTGATTTGGCTTGGTTTGGTTTGGTTTGGTTTGGTTTGGTTTGGTTTGGTTTGGTTTGGTTTTGGTAGCCCTTTAAGTTAATTATTTTAAAATCATCTTTTGAACTGAAAATAGCTTCATCATTTTCAAGACGTATTTCCAGAAGGAAAATTACATTAGTATTACTATGCCCTTGTCATCATTAACTGTTATTTGCATCTGAACAGGAAACATATCATTTAAATTCCAGATGCTGACTGTATAATTTATCTTTCCATGGGCACAGGCATGTTTCCTTATTGTTCAGTTCTACTCTGCCTGCATTACACAAATCACCCATGCGTAAAATTATTAACATTTAAACAAATGATTTTCGACTCTGTCTTCACAACATCTTTGGGCTGGGATGCAATGGCCAACTCTTTGAATAACCAAAATAATCCACTATACTCACTGTACTCTCTAACAAAAAGGTCTTTGCCCCTTTACATGTGGGGAGCAAGGAATGTTTTACTCAAGAGTAGGGAGCAATCACATTTATTAACTCCTGTTGGGATACACCACCGTTTTGATAAGAACCATTTACATAGCAATGTGGGGTCCGCCCCTTTTGAAGAGGAAATGTCAATGTCAAATCACTTCTGACTGACTAGAGACAAAATAAATAGACCACTTCACCCACTGAAAGATACTTGGCTCATTTAGGCTGTGAAACTTCACTGATTCTTAAAAGCCGGAAAATGAAGTCTTCTCTGTTGGAGGATTCTATTATCACCTTAACTCAATCCCAGTGGATTTAAATAATTCAGGCTAGACTTCCATAATCGCTACCATGTGAACTGCACAGATCCTAATTGTGAGAAGAGTTAAAGAAAAGATATTAGCAAATGGCTTCGGTTATCAATATAGAGTCTCCAAAAGACCTGCCAGGTTCTCTGCCTACCCGGAGAACTGAAAGCAGCAAACTTTCCTGTCTTGCACTAAGCCATTCTGGGACTGGATATCCCTTTTCTTGCCTCAACTACTTCATTGACGAATATTTATGCACATACTTTTTCCTCAATGAGAAACAATTCTGGGACAGGGCAAAAAAATGTAATAACCTGATCCAGGAAATACTTGCACCTAGGAGATGATACCATGAAACAATTAAACAGTTTACTATTGAAAACTTAGAGCAGACACACCAATATATACCTCAAGATCTTCTCCTCTTTGTTACAGAAAATACTATGTCATAAACTCTGCATGATACCAGTTAGTTCTTTGCCTTGTAAGCTCTCCTTAAAATCATCCAACTAGGTCCTAAACCCACTAAATATCCTCCCTGACTTTCCCTTCTGCAATATTACTATGATTCCGTCAAGGCAGTGTTCCCCCTTACTGCAATAAATCTAATACACTTTGCTGTCTTTGGCCAACAGTCTTTTCTAGTGGTCCTTCTGGAGTGTTGCTGGCCCACAGATCTTTCCTACAGAAACATCTTTCAGAGTACACCACAGAGATGGATAGGACATTTCCAGTCCCCCTTTCCAATGAATCTCCATTTCCTGGTCAATCATAATAAATACACAGTTATTGTTTTCTACCTATTGGGCTCAACATCAGGGACTGTATCAAAGTGTCAAATGTAGAACATGTCCATATGGGCCTATGGATAGCTTGGACCAAGATCAAGGACTGAGCAGTCAGTACTTGTTTGATATAGGACAACTGGTACCAACGTTAATGCCAGGAGACCTCAGAGGAGAGAGAACCTGAAGCCTGGGAGGAGGACAAGCTACTGAACCATCGCTTACACTTTCTTTCCCCCTCAGAGTCTCCCAGAATGTTTCTCCTCAGCTCTACTCCAGAGCTTCGACTGAAGCCAAAACGGGACTGTTCATAATTCGTGAATATACATACAATTCATGATGAGTTTGCTTCTCATTCAAACTGCAGAAGACAATAAAAGATGTTTGACAGAAAATCCAATTAAGTATTCAAAGGATTACAAGGGCCAGGAGAGACCTGAATAGCTATTCCTCGGTCCTCACTTGTTGCCATTTAAATTCTGCTCAATGGCATGCAACTATTTATTCTTTTGAATGCTTATTTCCACAAATGCCAAGGCATCATCAAAGACTTTCCATGTGGCATGCAGAAATCCCTTTGAATGTAACTTCTGCATTTATTCTCAAAAAGCAACCAACAATTAAAAATCTCCACAATTTCATGGCTATAAAATACAAAATGTCAAAAGCAGATCCAGACACACTTTCAGACTCTTCTTCTCTAAGCTTGTAACTGAAAGGACGAAGCAATTAAATAAAAACTAAACACAGTAGCAGAGTGTAAAAACCATCCCATGCCTTGCTGCTCCTTAAGGTTCCACCTACTGTCACCACCAAGTCCGAGGTACCTTTCTCCCATTGCCTCACTCTTGTTGATTTGTACTATTTAGCAGTTTGATTTGGAAACCAGTCCTTGGAGTTGAATCCTTGACTCAGCTCTGCCACTTACCAATAATATGGATTTAGAGAAACCACATGGCCCCTCTGTGCCTATTTCCTCATCCACAATTGTGAGGCTACTAATTATGACTACTTCATGGACTGTAGAATATATTAAATTATAAAAATAATTTAATAATGCATGTATAGTGTTCATGCAAGTCAGGATGTAACTGGTTATAAATCAGTAATGGACAATCCCAAAATCTTAACCCAGCAAATGTTTATTTCGTATTCATGCTGTTTGTCCAGCTTCAATCACTAGCTTCTCTATACACGCTCATACAATGAAAAAAGAATGGGGCAAAAGTCACATAACTTTTAAAGATCTCACCCGAAAGTGACTCATATCAATTTCACTAACATTTCATTGGTCAAAGCAAGTCACATAGTTATGCCTGCTTTCACAGCAGATATCATGTATCATGTACATGGAAGGGGAGAGAAAGAAGCATTTCTGAACAGTCCCGATGGCTACCAAAACATCAGAACCATAAGTATTAATTATTATTAATATTGTTATCATCATCATCAACATCATCACGAAATGGCAGAGCTAGAAAGAACTGACATTCCACCTCATCCCCTTCACACATTGTGTCCAGTTTTTGTCCCAGGTTCTTGGGAGGAAGCTTTTAAACCCTCAGAATTTCTTAAGTATAGGACAGTCTTTGTGATTGCTGTGGGCTCTGAGACCACACCTGAGTTTATATAGTGATGTGACACATAGTGAGGCCAGAGATAGTTTTGGCGGTAGGGGGAGGGAGGAGGGGGGTTGACTGTGCTGGGAAGATCAACTGTGCAATTAGAGGGCTGGATCTGGGGTCACATGATATCAGCCCAAGCCCTGGGGAGGTGAAGGGGACCTGAAGACTGAGTTCAAACTCATGGCCGTTGTCTAATTAATTATACCTATATAATGAAACTCCAGTAAAAACCCCAGACACGAGGGCGCCTGGGTGGCTCAGTGGGTTAAAGCCTCTGCTTTTGGCTCAGGCCATGATCTCAGCATCCTGGGATCGAGGCCCACATTGGGCTCTCTGCTCAGCAGGGAGCCTGCTTCCTCCTCTCCCTGTCTCTCTGCCTGCCTCTCTGCCTACTTGTAATCTCTCTCTCTGTGTCAAATAAATAAATAAAATCTTTAAAAAAAAAAAAAACCCAGACACTAAAGCTTGAGTAAGCCTTCCTGGTTGGTAATCATGTATCAATATGCTGTCAGGGTGCCATGTTCTGATCCTCCAGGGAGAGGACACACAAGCTCCACGTTGGGGACCTTCCCGGATCCCACACTATTGGTCTCTTCTTTCACCTGGTCCTGATTCGTGTCCTTTATAATAAAACCATAATCACAACTCTTTCCTGAGTTCTGTGAGTCATTCCAGTAAATTATCAAACCTGAGGATAGTGGGAACCCTCAATTTGTAGCCAGTTGGTCAGAAGAATGGGTGGCCCAGGGAACCCACAGAGTCACAGCTGGTATTGAAGTGAGGGCAGCTTTACTGGGGACCAGGCCCTTAACCTGTGAAGTCTGCACCAACTCTAAGTAGTTAACATCAGAACTGGCTTGCAAGGGCCTAATATATGCCTAACACTAGCAATATGGAAGTTAATAAAATAAGCTCAGCGTCTGCCCCCCTAGAATTTATGGTCAAGAAGAGGAAACATGTATTAAAAAACGTAACAAATACAAAAATACATAATAGGAATGCCATTGTAAACAGAGTCCTTTCCATGAAAAGAGATAGACATTGAGAAAAAGAAATGCTACAAACTGGTGGCTCTGAGGCTAAATTTTGCCCAAAGATTTTATTTTTATTTTTGATCCAAGGTTGTATTATTTATCAACCTTTGAAAAATCAGAAACTTCATTAAAAAAAAAACTAGATGTCTGGCTTCTCTTAAAATTGGGAGCTCTAGCCCCTCGAGGTCCCAAGGTGCTTGTGCCCTGGAGAGGCATGTATTCCCTGTTTGCCACAGTCCCCACCCAGCCACAGTCGCTCATTCTGCTCACCAGGCGTCCACAGCCATTGCAGCCTGGTGCTCCCAGACTGAACCAAGCTGTGTGCACGCAGACATTCGACTGAATTGAGATGAGGTGTAGCCAGAACACTAGGAATTTTTTTAACTCCCCTGGAGGTCATTCTTACATGCAGCAAGGGTTGAAAACCACTGGATTGGAGGGTTTTAAACAGAAGGAAGACACTATTTGATTTTGAAACCAAATCTGCAACACTAACTCTGTACTAATTATAAACATGATTATCATGTTTCCCTCCTTCTAAGAAACAAGCCTTACCTGAAACTCTTTTTACCATAAACAACATTGAAAGGGCGATCGTGAATCCCATTACCCAGAACAATGACACCCACAGTACCTGGAGAAATGTGCCAGTTTTTTCCCTCAATTCAGAACACCTGTTGTGGTACAAATTGTGTCCACCTGGAATAGTAAATGCCAAGCAGTTCATAGTTAGTTGTTCCTACCCATAACGTGGGTGGGATGAACATGGCATCCAATTTTCTGTACTCTGTGGTATCCCATGTGCTCACCCCTCTTTCCGGCTGAGGAAGAAGTCTAGCCCCATGGATCTCTTAAACCTTCACCAGCCTGCTCCTCACCAGGTTCCCACCTCCTTTTTTTCCTTTGTCTTCATTTTAAGTGTTCAGTCATTTCTTTCAATCACCTGAGGACTCAGAGAAAGCTTTTGAACCACTCAGGTGGAAGAGAAAGGCGGTAGATGAAGGAAAGCAGCCAGCGCTGGTCTGATTCAAGACCAGTGGTTCCTGAAATGTCATCCCCAGACCAGGAGCATCAGCATCACCCGGGAAATTAGAAATGCAAATTCGTGGCCACCAACCCAGACCTGCTGAACCAGAAATTCTGGGGATGGAGCCCAGCGATCTGTGTTTTAACAAATTGTCCAAATGATTCTGAAGCTCAGAACAGCAGTTTGGGAAGCACTGTTCAAAACAGTCACACATATTAACCCATCAAGAGAGGTCACTCCTTACCACAATGTCTACGTGTTATTATGCTATGAGAATGTCTATCTCCTCTCACCTTTGAGTAACACTAAAAGACCCCTTTATGTTCTCTTACCCCAGTAAATGACTAACCCCAAAGGATGTGGCTCTGTAACAGGACTGAGACAGGAAGTAAACTGGGAAGAAAGAAAAAAAAAACAAACAGCATCCCGCTACGCCCCACATAATAATACGGCAAAACAGCATTGTGAGCAAAGGTTCTTATTATAAAACAAAATTATCGTGGATAGAAGTGATAAGAGTACTCCATCGTTAACCTGTGTCCATCCTGAAATAACCTCTCTGTAACTAATCACCAAATTAAAAAAAAAAAGTCTCATGTGCATGTAGTAGTTTCAACATACATGAAGAAAAGACCATTCAGGAGTTGAACACTATTTTGTTCAGTGTAATTATTATAAATATCTTCGAGAAAGGCCATAAAGCTAAAGTGGTACTTCTTATGGTGTATCGTTGTAATTAAATTTTTATTTCATCAAGTTATTAAAAAAGTTGTTCACAAAAAAATTTTGTGTTTTCTGTATTTCCTAGAGAGGTTGCTTTCATTTTGCCATTTTTTAACAGATGTTTCAATTCCAACAACCTATATTTGGAGTACCAGTAGGAACACCAACAAGGCCAATAATTCGTCACTGCTTCTTCCCATTCCAAAACTGAGATTTATTTGAACAGACAAGGATCAGTGTTTAAACAGATCCAGCCTGGTAAAGGCCATAGATTCACAGCCACACCACTTCTTGATCTTCTCCTTAATGAAAGGCATCCGGTCTCCACTACAGATGTCCCACATCCTCACCTCCCCCAGGCAAGTAAAGGTGAGATGAAATCTAGCAAAGTTATCATTTGTGTTCTCGTTTGTTTCTTTCTTCTCACCAACTTAGAATCATACTGTGTGTGTGTGTGTGTCTGTGTATATATGTGTGTATGTGTGAATGTGTTTACAATAAAGTTTAATACACATGATACATCATGATACATGTGATGTTATATAGCTATTGATCAAGATATTATCTTTTATATATATACACATATATAATAGATATGACTTCTTTTATGCCATTAAATATTCTTCAAAAGCATAATTTTGGGGGTGCCTGGGTGGCTCAGTCGGTTAAGTATCTGACTCTTGGTTTTGGCTCAGGTCATGGTCTCACAGTTGTAGGATCAAGCCCCTAGTCATGCTCTGAGCTCAGTGTGGAGTATACTTCAGATTCTCTCTCCCGCTCCCTCTCACTCACTCTCTCAAATAAACGAATAAAATCTTTTTTTAGAAAAGCATAATTTTTTTTTAATTTTTATTTTTATTCTTTGCCCAAGGGGTACAGGTCTGTGAATCATCCAGCTTACATCTTTCACAGCATTCACCAAAGCACAAACCCTCCCCAATGTCCATAACCCATCCACCCTATCCCTACCCTCCCACCCCCCAGTAACCCTCAGTTTGTTTTGTGAGATTAGGAGTCTCTTATGGTTTGTCTCCTTCCCCATCCCATCTTGTTTCATTATTTTTCCCTCCCTACCCCCCACGACCCCCTACCCTGCCCCTCAAGTTCCTCATATCAGAGAGATCATATGATAATTGTCTTTCTCTGATTGACTTATTTCACTCAGCATAATACCCTTCAGTTCCATCCATGTCGTTGCAAACGGCAAGATTTTGTTTCTTTTGATAGCTGAAAAGCATAATTTTTGATAGAGAAAAGATACCCCATCTTATATGATATATTATAATCTCTTAAGCCATTCCTATTATTGGACAGTTAGGCTGTTTTCAATTCTTCCGCAATAATAAATAATGCAGCAATAGACAGCCCTGCACATAAATCTTTGTCCACACCTTTGACTATTTTCTCAGGATAAATTGCTAGAGAATAAATAATTGGGTCAAAGGGAAGAAACATTTTTTAATGTTTGGTACTCAATGCCAAAATGCTTTCCAGAAAGTTTATATTAGTTTTTCATCCCACAAAGAGTAAGAGTATTACTCTTTCACTGACATAGGAAAATCAGGCCTAAATCAGGCCTAAAACAATGACCTTAACATTGCCACATTAGAGCAATTCCCGGTTTGGGCAATTCCCAGGGGACACTTGGTGATGGCTGGAGACATTTTCAATTGTCATGACTGGCAGGCTGCTACTGAGAGCTACCTACCTCCTACTATCTAGTAGGTAGAAGCCAGGGATACTGCTCTGTGGACTCTGATGTGCCAAACATGCCCCAGCAATGGAGAATTATCCATCTCAAAATGTCAATAGAGTCAAAATTGAGAATTCTTGCCCTAGAAGGATCATCCTTAAAACTGGGACCAAAACAGGATGCTCTCTATCGCCAGCCTCATGCTCATTCTCCCGGAAGTCCTGACCTCTGTAGTAAGGACAGAATACAAATAAAATGTAGAACTAATGACAAAATTATTGGTATTTCACAACACATAGTTGCAAATTTAAAAATAAAACACAACTCTTCATATCAGTGAGATCATATAATAATTGTCTTTCTCTGATTGACTAATTTTGCTTAGTGTAATAGTCTCTAGTTCCAACCATGTTGTTGCAAATGGCAAGATTTCAGGGTTATTTGATGGCTGCAGAATGAAGAACTTATGAAACAAGACAGAGGATCATAGGGGAAGGGAAGGGAGAGAAAAATGAAACAACACAAAACCAGAGAGGGAGACAAACCATAAGAGACTCTTCATCTCAGGAAACAAACTGAGGGTTGCTGGAGGGGAGAGGGGTGGGAGGGATAGGTTGCCTGGGTGATGGACATTGGGGAGGGTCTGTGCTATGGTGAGTGCTGTGAATTGTGTAAGACTGATGACTCACAAACCTGTACCCATGAAACAAATAATACATTATATGTTAATAAAAAATAAACAAATAAATAAAAATAAAACACGACTGGAAAAAAATAATAGCACAAATAGCAAATATTACCCTGCTTCTCAATAAAGAACTAACTACCTTCCAGATAAACCTAATTGCATATCCCTCCCTTATATGTACATATTTATTGAGTCAAATATTAGGTCCCTGACATTATTCTAGGCACTAGAGATACAACCATGAATCAGGAACATCTCTTAGCTGATGGAGCTTACAAGTATAAGAAGGCAGCAAAAAAAAGCATGTAAACAAGTACACAGTGTATTAGCTGGTGATAAATTCTATGGAAAAAATAATAAAGCAGGGCACAGAAGAGAAAGAATTCTTAGAGGGGCAAAAGAGCAAGAGCTTATAGCTATAAAGATTTTGGCTTTTACCCTGGGGGACTTCAGAGACCATTGGAGGATTTTAAGCAGAGTAATGACATGTTGTAATTTTTCAAAGACAGTACAGCTAATATGTAGAGAACAGACTCTTTCAGGGATAAAGGATGGAACCTGGTAACAGAGAGAAACAAAGGAGTAACCAGAGACACCTCTATGTGGGGATCTGAAAGCCGTTGTAAAGATGTGGAATTTTACTGTGAAGGAGGTAGAAAAACCCCAGAGAGTTTTGAGCAAGGGAGTAACATGATCAGACTCAATTTTGAAAAGGAGCACTCTGACTGCTCTGTGGAAAACACGCTGTGTAGGGATGGAAGGCAAAGGCAAAACAGCAGAGAATAAAAGTCCTTTAGTGCTAGCAGGAAAAACCTAGCTCCTTCCCTCTTCCTAGCTCTTTCCTAGATGGTTCATTCAGATCGACAAGTAAGGAAACAACATGGTTTTTTTTTTTTCGCTTGGCAAACAAATATTAATTTAAAAAGAAAAAAGCTTTCAAAAAACTTAAGTTGTAAAATTTCCTGTTTGTTTGATCTTGGCCTCATTGGACCACCTGGAAGTTTCTTTTGCACGAAGGAGGATAAAGTTACTTGACGCTGGGACATTAGGGAAGAGTTAAAACTCATAGCCAGAGTCAGCTGTCAGATTCTGAAGGCTGCCCTAACCATTCTCCAGGATGATGTATTAGATTTGCTGACTGGAGGGATCTATACCCGAGGATTTTTAAAGAAGCGAAATCTTGGAAGTGCTCCCAGCTCTCACAGCTTCCCTTTCATGAGTCCTTTCAACAGCGTCAGGCTCTGTGAATTAATGTCTGGTCCTGATAGGTCACCCAGAAGAAAGGAGTCATATTCACCTCTCGATAGACACCTTGAGGTAATTCAAAGGTTCAAGGTTTCTGTAATGAGGAGAAAGCCAAACCACAAAAGGCTTCATCACTTCCACTTCACAGAAGAACAGGGACCCATGACCAAACTGAGACCAACATTCCTTAATGATCCTTTCTAAGGACTTGTGATTTTCTTTGGCTTAACAGCCAACTTTGAGAAATAAAGATCAATTTATCCGTTTACTACATTACGTATTTTTTGTAGTGGTTCTCAGCTTTCTGATGGCTGTATTTGGTTAGCAATGATTTGAGATGCAGTTTCACGGACAGGCAAGTTGCTGTCACAAGTTAGGAACAAGGCACCATGGGAATATCCACAGGGGCAGGAAGCAGATGAGGGAAAGGCCTGAGTTATGAACTGGGACAAGGTAGGTACTAGAAGATGTGCCCCGAGTTCAGGACCCGCCCCAGACTTGATGAACTTGGCGAGTCAGTAGACACCCAAGTAGAACACCCAATCTTACATACTAGTCAACATGGAAAGTGACCAGAAAAGCAAGGTTGTAAGGGAACACATGTCATCCCCATCTCAGCCCCAGGGGTCTCAGACCCCAGGTATGGTTGTCAACAATGCATCTCAGAAGCAGCTGTGACGGAGACACGGAACTGTGAGCAGTTCTTGAAAGGCGAGTGATTCTGGTATCTTGCAGTTTCTCAATGACTTCCCACTGAACCGTAGAGTGCTTGGATGAATGGATGGATGGGATGGATGGATGAATCTAGGTAAACAGCTTAATTTTAAGTGAGCAGATGGAAGAGCAGAAGCTACTAGCATATTTCCTTAATTGGTTTATCTCTAAACCTATATACAGGATCATTAGTGTCCTTGATTTTGACTTACTAAAAAAGGCCAAGGGAGTCGATGTGATTCAGAGTCTGGTCTTAAAGCTCTTTACAATACAATCACATCAAACAAAAACAATCTTCTGGTGGATTCAGGAGCTTCTTTTATGCGTATTACAACATGGTATGATTTTCCTTTAAGGCCACCAACAGCATTTACAGAGGAAAGAAGCAGAGGGAATTCTAATTCTAAAATCACGGGGAAGATGCTGAACTAACAGAATTCCTGGGTGCAGAGGTGGGTGAAGGGTGGATACCACAATGAAAACAGAAAGGAGATGAGAGAGTCAGAGACCCTGCTTTGAGGGACAGCTCCTCAGCTCCATTACAAAACAGGTCTGGACAGTCTTCCACCCCCCCACTTCTGCCTGCCCTTCTTCTTAACCCTTACCACTGGTCAGAGGCAAAAGGCAAGTCACCTGACTGGAGCTAGCTCATCCAAGAGTAATTTCAAAGGGCATAATGGTACTCATTTGCTAGTCCTTGTTCTTCACTTTTCTCTACATTTTTACTCACCTCTGAGCCAACTGGGCAACATGTTGTACCCCAAACAGGCCACCTAACCTCCCACCTTGCTGTTTTGCAGGTGACATTATCCCTACTTGTGAAGACCTTCTTCCCATCTTTCCCTTTTGAAACCTTGGTTGTTCCTTAAATCTTGCCTCCAACACACCTTCCTACCTCCATGGTGACTTCCAGGGGATTTGGTCTTTCCCTTGGGCTGTAGTTGGCTCTTTCCTTATGGTCCAATCTTTAAAAAGCTGCATAGTCTTCACTAGCTACTAGGAAATCATCTAATTAAAGGCTCAGCTTTATTGAAATAGGGACATCAACAGCTTTGCCTCTCAGATGAAACCATTACAATGAATGATATGTTTGGAGACACTATGCAAACTGTAAGATGCCTAGTAGTTAAGGTGAGGAGTATTATAGAAACCCCTGCACCTTATAACCGTGGCTAGATAAGGACTTTTTTTTTAAGATTTACTTATTAATTTGAGAGAGAGAGAGAGCATAAGTGGGACAGGCAGAGAGAGAGGGAGAAATAATCCGAGGCATACTATGTGCAAAACCCCACATGGTGCTCAGTCCCACAAAACTGAGATCACAACCTGAGCCAAAACCAAGAGTTGGATGCTTAAGCGACTGCGCCACACAGGCGCCCCCAGATAAGGACTTTGAAGTGTCCTAGACTCTAAAAAGACGATGACATTCCCCCAAAATAAAAAAGGAAAAACTATAAAAATAGAAGTAATACTTAAGCTTAATATAGGTTGTAAGTGTGAATAAAGTTGGAGGATGACTATTTTAATGCTTTCTCTTTTTGAAACATTAAATTCTGTTTTTTCTCTGCCTTTTCAGTTTGTTTTATATCTTGGCTTTGCTGCCTTCCTAAATCTAATGATTACTTGGCAATACGTTTTATCTCATCTACCAGACTGTGAGTTCCTTGAAGCCTCTGTCTTCACTCGCACATAGCCAGCAGTCAATAATATTTGCTAAATTAAATTCCTCTTTTTGACGCTTTCCAGAAATTTAGCAGAAAAGCTCCGCAAATAGTAGGAAGCATCAATGGCCCTGAGCAGTCACACCTCAATCGCTCAACAGGAAATTATGAAAAACAAAGTATATGTATAATTCAGAACCCCAAATCATGGGAAATATAAACAAAATGAAAGAGGCAAGTCCATACCCTCAAAAAGTCTATGAGTTGAGGGGGTTAGGGAGAGAGACAGGACAAGGGGAACATAACTGCAGAGGACTGGGAGCTAGATCAGGAAGCTCTCAAGGAAATTCTTGAAAGTATCAAGTTCTAAGGAAAATAACTGCAATTAAGATTGAAATGAACTTCAGAGGCTACTTTCCTAACCCCCTACCTGAATGTGAGCTCTTCCCCACATACCACAGAAGAACAAAGTGTGGGCACATGATTTTAGGACAATCTCCATGCCGCAGTGGCAACTCACAGTCTAGTCTCTGGGACCGTTCCTGCCTTCTGTCCCTGGTGATGCACATTCCTAGAAAGAAGGTTATGAGTCGGCACTTTTTGTAGTTGTATTCTGACCTGGAAATCTGAGGCATTTTGATTTCCATGGAGACATACGTGGATATTCTCAGTGGCCTCATTTCTTTCTCCTACTTTCTTTGAATATTTTTTTGCCTCTGGTCCTCCATCATCAGCATTTTATCTGCCCAATGTGGTTCCTTTACCATTCTTTCTCTGTGCAGTCCAGGCTTTTAGCAAAATGCATTCTCCTGGGGAGGCTACAGATTCCAGAAGCTCATATTCAGCAGTTATGAGCTTACCAGAGCTACCATGAAAGTATAAACACATTTGTTTTTTAAAAATAAAATAAAATGAGAATCAATTTTGAGCCGAAATATTACATTGGGAAAAAAAAGAAGAAGAAGAAGAAAGGGAAAAAGAAACAACTTTTTTGCACTTATTTTAGCTTTTCATTTGCATTTTGTCTTTGCTTTTTTATTTGGGGCAGAAGCTCGTGAGCACCGTGGTTACAGGATGGCCTTTGTCATTGGAAACACCTCTGCTGCTTACCAGCTATGGGCCTCGGGGTAGCCATGTCACCTCCTTAAGCTTTAGTTTCCTCTTCTGTAAAACGGGAATAATAGTGACATGACACAGATAAAGCACTTAGCCCCGTGTCGTGCTATTTTCAACTTCCCCACTCCCCTGTTGTTTTCTTCCACTCCTCCAAATAAACGGCTTGTTCTGGAAATCTTGCCTCGGGATCTGTTTCCTATGTGGAGAGAGGCAGACTGTAATAAGACACCTTGGGGTAATCTTCTTTGCTCAGACAGCAGTCACGAGAATGTTCTTCCCTAGTAGATTCAGTGTAGGAAAAACAGACATTGGAGAGTTCAACTCCAGTCCAAACTCCTATGTGTGATCTTTCAGACCTGACCATGCGCCAATACGGAAGCTTTCTCTGACAGGTTCATGGGGCAAAGCTGTCCTCCCAGGCCAGCCTGGACACACGGTCTGGAGGGAGTTGATGTCAAGGGCCAAGTGCCAACCAACATCTGCCTTCTTCGCCCAGGTGTCTCCTTCTGGAGGCCTCATTACTGGGGGGCCCTCGACTGATGTCTTTCTCTGGCCCCTTTGCCACAACCACCTTATCTAATGGGTCTTGAAGATGCTTTCTGACTCAATATTCAGGACTTTTCCACTCCTAACCCTACCCACTCTCCTTTCCCTGGAGCCCCCAGCTCCATAAAACAGCAGGACCCTTTGTTCAGGGCTCCCCAGGAGTGAGATGATCCCCACATCTGAGCTAATCTGCCTGACCCTCACCCACGGATGCTTCATAGACAGAACGTTGGGGGATCTGGCATTTTCCTGTTTCACCTTTTGCTTTATACTCTCACAGTACGTGATTAAAGGCTTAACTGCTGCTTTCATTTTGGCTTGGTGTTTTAACTGACCACCCCAACTCTCAGAAACTCAGCTCTTTCCAGCTCAACTCTTGACAGAGATCCTCGGCTTGCAGAAAGGTCATCATAAGACTTTGTGGCCTGACAAAGGCAGGCCTCTTTTTATTCAGATCTGCTCTCGGACACCAACTGGCATGAGGTCTAGGTCTCCTAGAGAGGAAGAGAGGCAGGTCCCAACCACCGTTCCTGGGGCTTTAAAGTTCTGGAAGTCCACCAGCGGAGGTCAGAGCTGTCCTGACCACTGGTACCCCAAAGAAAAACTTGACAGGAGTGCAGAAAGAAGTCTAGGAGTCTGTGCCTATGATCCACACTTAAACAGAGTCGTAGGTCTAGGGAGATGGCTCAGTCTGGAACAGCACATAGTCAACAGTGTAAGTCCTTCAGGAGTCAGAGGCACAGTATATTGGCCTCTCTTGGAGACCAATGGCTAAGCATGCAAGAACTGGGAGGCCAAGAGACATGTGCACTGCCACTGGGCAGAGACTTATAGGTATGAGCACCATTCCAGCATGGAATGGCATGCATGCAACACACTAGGTGTGCAACAACTGAAATAAAGATTCTATTGAACTGATGTAGTTCAAAGTGTAGGCATATGTGTGCGAGCATGCACAAAAGTGCACATACATAGAGGTGTGTGTGTGTGTGTGTGTGTGTGTGTGTGTGTGTGTGTGTGTCTTCTGTTTTCCTGACCAAACCCTGAGTGAGAGCGTTAGCTTCCTGATTCTAAAGGTAAAGCCCTCTCCATTCCTCCATTCTCTACACTGCTTTCCAGGAAAGGCAACGTCAGTCACTGAGATTTTAGAACATAGCTGGGTTTGACACAATTAGCTATAAGGCCCAAAATTCTGGACATGTTTTTCATTATATTTT
Organism: Ailurus styani; assembly: GCA_002007465.1. Taxonomy (NCBI): domain Eukaryota; kingdom Metazoa; phylum Chordata; class Mammalia; order Carnivora; family Ailuridae; genus Ailurus; species Ailurus styani. The sequence continues at coordinate 134,274 of LNAC01000360.1, forward strand.
TTATTTAGCTTTTTCCTTAGCACAAAAGTACTATATCTTGATAATATAGATTTAATGAAAAACAAGAAAAGGGTACTAAAAGTCACCAATAATCTCACTATGCACTGATAACCACCATTAACCATGTTTGCAAAATTATTTTTAGTATCTTCTTCTTTTTCACACAAGATTAGGATCACAGAGTATATGCTTATATATATAGGGAACATTGTAATCTGTTGTTATCAGTACAAGTCGGGGCAGAAGGAGAAATGTCCATAAGTTAAGAAGAACTTTATAAAGGGCTATTTGCATAGGTACTGGGCAAAGGTTCAGGAAACCAGGAGAGATAGTGCAGGGTCCCAAGGCTGATGACAGCAAGAAGAGGTTATCTCTGGGCCTGAAGTAGTAGAATGGGTTGAGATTACCAGAACCCAAAGGCAGAGAGCGCTGAGAGGGATGCTGAAAAGGGCCAAGACTTTCAATCCAGAAACAGAGCCATACTGTGGCAACCACGCAGGGAGGCAACAGAAGGAAATAAAGTCCCCAGCTCCCCTCTCCTTCCCTTCAATCTCCTGCTATGCTCCCCAGGGTCTGAACCCAATGGAGACCAAGAGGGAAAAGGAGCCAGTGGCACAGACTAGGGGACAGCAAACATTTTCTGTAAAGAGCTGGACAGCAAAGAGCTTAGTTGTTGTGGGCCATATGATCTTTGTCACAAATACTCAAACCTACAGGTGTAGCATAAAAACAGGCATTGACAATACCTAAACAAACGGATGGGACCATATTTGGCCTGCAGTCCATGGTTTGCCAACCTCTGACATAAACCATGTGCATCAATCAGCCTCCCAGGCTGTGAAGCAAGGCAGAAAACGCATGGAAGAGATCTAGAAGGGTTAGCGAAAGGCACCTAGCGACTTGCCTCACTGCTTTAGCAAATTGTGAACATCTTACCTATTCAAATCTTTTCTTCCTTAACCTTGTGGAAAGATAACTTTATTGGAAACAGGTGCAAGCTGGCCAAGCATAATTCAGCAAATATTACAGAAATAGTAGCTAAGCTAAGAAAGTATCCAATTCTTTCCATTTATTTTACTTATTTATTTGTGCCTCTTAATGTTGCAAAAAGGTCTTAAGGAGGCTTAAATATGCAGTACGAGTTGAAGCTAAATTTGAAATAAATGATCTTGTAGGAATTTACCCTGTAGATATAATCACTTATGTGCACAGGGCTTTACATTTTCAATAAGTGTCAAATTAAACTAAAAATAAATGAATGAACTTGTAGGAATTTACCCTGTGGATATAAGCATGTATGTGCACAAAGACATATAGAAAAAATATTCATTTCTGCATTGCTCTTGATAGTAAAAAAAAATGAAATGATCTAAATCAATTGGGAAAAAGTTAAATAATTTAAAACCTATCCATAGAATGGATACTTTTCAGCTAAGATTTTAAAAATTCTATAAGAACTGATGTGGAATGATCTCCAGGATGCGGTATTAAATGAAAAACAAAGAGCAAAACATTATAAATGGTATACTATTATTTCTATGATAAAGATATATACGTGTATGTATATGTACATGCATATGTGTGTACACACAAACATGTATATACAGACATATCAACATATATGTGTGCATGAGTACATTTTTCTTCCTTACGACATTGTTATTGGGTAGATAGACAAGAAATTTAAAGCAGTGGTTGTCCTTAGGAAGGGGAATTAAGTGACTAGGGTACAGTGTCACATGGAAATGCACCTTTACCTAAAAATATTTAAGTATATTTTAAATCTCATATTATTCCCCTGTGTTACCCATTCAAAATCATTCATTATTCATATAACTTCTAAAAGTGGATGAGAAAAGAGCATAAGTTGGCATGTATGTACAGCATGTTCAGAAATATATATTTCTTGTTTATATTAACTTTCCTGCTCATTACCTAGTCTGAGGGCTCTTGATCATGAAGCTATTCCTGAATATCACGCTGGTGCCCCACACTGATGATGTCTTGCCTGTTGAATCCAGAAAATAAAAAGCTTCCTATTCAGAAAGAGTCTTGGTAAGCGGCAGACACGTCTGGGGATGAAAGATAAACTCACTGAACCAGGAGCCTACATCTTAAGTGAAGTTCTTAGGGGGGCAGTGGTCTGGAGGATGGTGGCATATTTCCTTTAAGATGAAAAACAAATTGGGATACTTTCTATAACCTACAACTAAGCAAGAAGCACTGGACCTCTTTGGATTTTGGAGGCAATATACACCACATGTTCAGTCTATGAAGTAACAAAATTGCTAGTCTCTAAAGGGGTCCCTGAGCAAGGGAAGGCTATACAGTAAGTCCAGGGTACAATGCAAACTGGTCCAGCAGTTACAATGGTACCCAGAGTGTTGTGGCAAATAGGGATGATTAATGGAGCTTCTGGTAAACCTCAACAGGCGAATTAAAGGACAGACCCATAGAATTTGGAATGATGTCGTATCTTCCTCTGTCACTAATGATTCTGATTTTGAGAAATGGTTTCTGGCTCACTGCTATGCCCTAAGAGAAACTGAACATCTAACCAGCGGGAATCAAGTGACCATCTTGTCTGAGCTTCCCATTGTTAACTTTCTAACACTATCTGACCCATCAACCATAATGTTGGGTGTGCACAGCAATGTACATCATCAAATACCATCATCGAATGAAAGCAATTTATCTGAGATCAGGCTTAACCATCTTTAATCTATCCTAAAAGTACAAGTATGCTGCATTGGCTTAGACTCCCACAGTAATCCCTCTTGCTGCATTGCCATTAAACCCCCAATCCATACCTACAGCCTCATGGAAGTTTCTTGTGACCGTTTGACTGAAGAAGAGAAAACTCAGGTCTGGTTTACAGGTAGTCTAGACAATATTGAGACATAAACCAGAAGGAAATATTACTGATTCCCACTGAAGTGTCTGAGAAATAATGAGAAATCCTTCCCTGGGGAAAACTTTAAGTAATACATCTGATTATCCACTTTGTCTGGACAGAGATTGTGAAACGAACAGATCGATCCCAGTTCTTAGGTGGTGGCTAATGGTTTAGCCACATGGTCAGGGAACTGGACAAAAACCACCTGCAAAACTGGTCATAAAAGGTTTGTGGAAGAGGTACAAGCATACACATTCCAGCAAATATTACAGAAGCAGAATCAAAAATACCGCACATAAAGAGGGTTGCAGCAGGAATGGTGGAGTAAGGAGCCCTGAAATTCTGCTTCTCCATAAAAGCAATGAGAGCATCAGTATATTGTGAACATACACTTTTCCAACACTGGAAATTAACCAAAGGTTGGCAATAATCAAAGGAGTGTTTATTCAAAAAAAAAAAAAAGAACTGAATCTTGGGAAGAAGAGCCAGTTTTGTGACGTTTTAACTTGCCCTATTCCCATTGCCCATCCCCAGCTCCAAAGTCGCCTTGAAAAACCATAGTTCCACAATCTTAGTGAAAGCTAGCAGCTGAGCAGCCACTGGAGAAAACATATAGGTTTAGAGCTCCCCAACATCACCACTCCAGAGAATCATCATTCGTTGACCCCTCTGGCAGTTCTGTGGACACTCTCGCTAGCAGGTCTTCCTGTGACTTGACTCAGAGTTCACTCAGTGCTAACAACCTTTTCCTTGGGGCATTTATCAGACAGAATCAGCAGCAATTTAATATTGCACTTGCCTGGGGCGGCAATAAACAGCTGGGACAAACAACAAGCTGACCGAGAAACATAAAAGGTAAAGCAAAGTTCATAAAGATCTTTCCAGAGCTCTGACACATTCCCGGGAATCTGGAAGGCTATGCATATATGCACAGGACTCTGCACATGCCCGGGGCTGTGCACAAGACCAGAAAAACGTGGAGCAAGCCCTAAGCTCTCACCTCTGACTTACCTTGAGGCTCTGTTGAAGCAGAAAGTAAAGGTTAAGCCAAAAAAAAAAAAAAGAGCAAGAGAGAAAAAAGACAAACAATGCCTCCCTGAGCATTGAAGGTCCGCCTGGAAAAGTACACAACATACACAACGTCCCTCTCCAAGGGCTGGGAGACTTGCAGATTCAAAACATTGCAGGATGTCTGTGCAATCATTAGTTGACCTTGAAGCTAACTGAGCAGAGACTTCAGAGGCCACACATGATAAAGAATACAGACTTTACCAAACTGGTTCTAGAAAGTCACCAAGCAAATGAATAGCATCTACAAAATAGCAACAGGAACAACAAACAGCAACAATTACAAACCCTGGGAGAGAGGAGAGTCCGATTTCCAGGGTTGCTACAGAATATTTTAAATGTTTCATTTTCAACAACAGATAAAAATTGTAAGATGCGCAGAGAGACGAGAAAGTGTAGATCTATAAAGGGGATGGGGAGAAACAGCTAATAACAACTGTCCCCAAAGAAAGCTGACATTGTTCTTTACTAGATAAAAACTTTAGACCAGGTTTTAAAAATATGTTCAGAACTACATCAAAAACTAATGATATGCTATATGTTGGCTAATTGAATTTAAATTAAAAACATAAAAGAAAAATATTAAACTAAAAAAATAAATATATGTTCAGAGAATAAAGAGAAATCATGTGTAAGGAACTGGAAAAGAATAAGAATGACATCTCACCGAACAGAGAATATTAATAAATAGATTTTAAATTATTTTAAAAAAATAACCAGATATGAAGCCTGTATTTAAAAAATTCAGTACCTGAAGTGAACATTTCACTAGAGTGTCTCAAAGGCAGGTTTGACCTGGGGAAAAAAAATAGTCAGTGAATGTGAAAATAAAGTCCATTGAGATGATACAGTTTGAGAAAGACAAAAGATGAAAAAAAAATTAACAGAGCATCAGAAACCTGTGAGACACCATCAAACATACTAACAGATGCATGATGGAGAGTCCATTCCAGAAAAGGAGAGAGACAAGGAGCAAAAAGAGCTTGAAGAAATAATAGCCCAAAACTTCCCAAATTTGGTGTAAAACATTCATTGACACATTCAAGAAGATCAATGAAGTTCAAGTGGAAAACATTCAAAGAGATGCACACCTAGACACATCACACTCCAACTGTCCAAAAACAAAGTAGCAGGAGAGAAAACATAACCTTATATCCAGTGGCCCCAGTTCCTACAGAGACCAGCCAGTCACTGGGCAGCAGGCTGATTTCATTGGACTAGCTCCATCATGAAGGTGGCATTAATGTGTTCATTGCAACAGACATTTATTATCAAAATGAATTTGCCTTCAGGGTGCCTGGGTGGCTCAGTTGGTTAAATGTCCAACCCTTGATTTCAGCTCAGATCATGATCTTAGGGTAGTGAGATTGAGCCCCACATTGGGCTCCACACTCAGCGGGGAGTCTGCTTGAGATTCTCTCTTTCTCCCTCTGCCCCTCCCCCAGCCCTGTGTGCATGCACTCTCTCACTCTCTAAAATAAATAAACGAATCTTTTTTTAAAAAATGAATTTTCCCTCATTGTTCTCAATGTTTGAGCTAACATCACCATCCATGAGCTTACAGAATACCTTATTAATGGTTATAGTATCCACACACAGCACTATTTCTGACCCAGGAATTCATTTTATTGAAAAAAATACCACAGTAATAGGTTCACACGCTCACAGGATCTACTGGTCTTCACATGTCCCGATGACCTAGAAGCAGCTAGCAGATTCAAACACTGAAATGGCCAATAAAGATGCAATTATGGCATCAACTGGGAGATAGCACAACAAGGTCTGCTACTGTGACAGACAGAACTTGTGTGTACAATGTATGAAAACTACATTCCATGGCCAGAAAAAAAAAATTTTTAACAACACACACACCTTTTTGTTGTCATTTCTTACAGACTTACAACAGATAAGCATTAGGGAATCTGGCATTGAGTTGCCAGATTTTCTGGGCCTATAAAAATCTTTTAAAAATTGCTCAGAAGCACAACTATTCCTAAAAATATTTTGAGACAAAATATATCTCCTTCAGATTCTTATAAAAGGGAAGCTAATGCAATCAACAACATCTTCAGCCACATTCTTACTATAAATACAACAGTGAGTTTCTCCATTATGTACAATATGCTGATCCTCAGTATAAATAGGTCTTTACCTAGACTTTATCTGGTACACACTTTTCATGGCACTATTTGTCTACATCCTCATGTGGTAGTTCTTTTTAGTACATATCTTGGTTTCCTGATTAAATTGTAAGCTCCTACTGGACAAGGAGTATTTCTAATATTTATTTCTACTGTTCCCTCATTCACAATTCCTTACACAGTACTTCTATTTCTATTAAGTAGACACTTGATAAACTCTATTGATCAATATCAACTTCCTTTTTGTCAAAATGGTTATCAAGGATTCAGGGAAATGCCAAAATAAGAGATAAATGGAGACTGGGTTACATGTAAGACAGTAGAGGGTGAATGAATGAATGAATGAATATAGCTGAAATTACTAGAGCAAACTTTCCAAAAAAGGATCTCTCTGTTGGATAAATAGGAAACGCTTTGTTTTTGTCTTGTAGCAGAGCAATGATCTAAGGAGAAAAGAGAACTAACATTTATTAAGTAGCTATAATGTGCCAAACAGTTTTGGGTGCATTAGATATGTTATCTCGCTTGATGCTCACAACCCTGTGAGGAAGGTGATACTTCCCTTGTTATACAAATAAGAAAACAGTCCCAGAGGATTTCAGTAGTTATTTAAAAGCACAGAAATAATTAAATCACAAAATTAGAAACTGAACCCAAACCTGTGTGACACTCCATCACATCAAGCATGAAAAGCATGAAAATCTTAAATATAAATAAGACATAAGGCTATATTTTTAAACTCTGAAACAAAACATTTAAAATTACAAATTTTATTATTCAGGTAATACATGAGCAAAAAAGCTCATTTGAAGAATCCATCCCATATCAGGTAAAAATCCCTTCAGTATCTTCCCCTCTCTCCCCATGTTTGGTGACTATCACTCTGGACCTTTTCCCATGTGTTGATATTAACATATATGCACATATAGAAAATATATGCCTTAGAAGTTAATATTAAATAGATTGTTCTACAATTTGCTTTTTTTCACTATGTATTAGATATGTGTTCTTATCAGTAATCCCTACACCCAACATGGGACTCGAACTCACAACCCCAAATCAAGAGTCACTTATTCTTGCTACTGAGTCAGCCAGGTGCCCCTATCATATTCCTTTTAACTGTTGTGTAGCATGCCATCGTATAAAGATGCCACTACTTATAAACCATTCCCAAATTAATGCATGTTTTAAGTTGTTTCCAGTCTAAATTGTTATTAACAATGCTGCAATACACTATCTTTGCATTATGTCTCTTTTTACACCTAAGTTGCATCTTTCACTTGGACAAATACCTAGAAATGGAATTGCTGGTTCAAAGGGTATTAAAGCAGGTGATACTGCCCTATTGCCTTACAATGCCTTTAAAAAAATATTTCACCTAATCATATTTGCACCAACATGGAGGGAAAATATCTTTTCTTTCAACTTCACAACTCTGGCAGAAATTAAAGAGATTGATGACAACCAGTCGAATGAGTGAGGGAGAGGGGAAAAAGAAGAAGCGCTCTCTCCCTTTCCTTCTCTCTCTCTCTCTCTCTCTCTCTCTCTCTCTCTCTCTCTCTCTCTCTCATCTTTTCCTGAATCCTAGTGAAGTGGAGAGTGTTTTTTGGGCACTTGTATTTCTTAATTTTGCCAATTGCTTGTTCTTTCGGGTTGTCTTTTTCTTACTGATGTAAAGTTCTTTATTCCGATATTAATTATTTTTCTATTATATGTTTCAAGCATTTTCTCCCTATTTATGGCTCACTTTTTAAATGTTATTGTGTCTTTTTAAATAGAGACGTTTTCATGTTTAATATAGTCAAAATTACCAGTCTTTTCCTTTGACACTTTCAGGTTCATATTGAGTTTTTGTTTGCATATATTTGGCTTTTTAATTTGTCTGAAATTATTTTGGTTATGGTGTGAGCTAGGAACATAGCTTACTTTTTCCCCAAATGGACAGCAAGTTGTGTCAATACCATTTATTAAATAGACCTTTTCCCCTGTAGATTTGAAATATTTTTTATCATATACTAAGTTTTATTACATGTATTAGTCAGTTTCTGGATTTTTTATTGTGTTCCATCAAATGGTTTTTTTTCTACACCAATACCCCAACCTAGTATAGATTTACAATATGTTTTTATAATTGTCAAACAAGTCCCCTACATTATTTTGTGTTTCAAAAGTTTCCTGTATTTTCTACTGCATTTTGTCTTCCAAATGAATGTCTGAATCAGCTTGTTAAAATTACAGAAAAGACCCTATTAGATTTTGGGGTGAAGGTGAACTTATATAGAGTCCATCAGCATCAACCCATTTTCCTTTGGCCCATCTTGGAAGCCACCACCAACTTAAGAAGAAAAGATATGTGCACCCCTATGTTTATTGCAGCATTATTTACCAGAGCCAAGATATGGAAGCAGCCCAAGTGTCCATCCACAGATGAATGGATACATGTATATATGTGTAATAACACAGCTGGACCTAGAGCTTATAATGCTAAGTGAAATAAGTCAGAGGAAGACAAATACTATATGATTTCATTTATACGTGGAATTTCAGAAACAAAACAAATGAACAAAGATAAAATGAGACCCAAAAAAAAGACTCTTAAATATAGAGAACAAACTGGTGGTTGCCAGAGGGGAGGTGGGTGGAGGATGGGGGAGGGAGATGGGTGCATAGGTGAAGGAGATTAAGAGTACACTATGGTGATGAGCACTGAATAATGTATAAAATTGTTGAATCACTATATTATTCACCTGAAACTAATATAACACTGTATGTTGATTATGCTTGCATTAAAAAATTTTTTTATTATTTGCCCCAGGGGTACAGGTCTGTGAATCATCAGGCTTACATCTTTCACAGCACTCACCATAGCACAAACCCTCCCCAATGTCCATAACCCATCCACCCTATCCCTACCCTCCCACCCCCCAGTAACCCTCAGTTTGTTTTGTGAGATTAGGAGTCTCTTATGGTTTGTCTCCTTCCCCATCTAGAAAAAAAAATTTTTTTAATAAAATTTTTAAAAAGAAAGGAAGAAGAGAGCTCCCATATACAGTGATGGTTTCCCATCTTTAACCCCCACATTTCTCTGGCCACAGAAGAATAATGAGCCAGTACACTGAGAGGGTAACAAGCCAGGAACAACTCCCAACAACTGAGGAGAAGTTGGTGGATAGATCCCCAGTATCCTCGCTTCCAAGGGGAAGAGTTCAGAGGTGTGTTCTGCATCCATTTCAGAGGTTTGCTAGCAGGATTGAGCCCTAGTTGACCACAGCAGTCCTTCCTCTAAATGCTCTCTCAGTTCCTCCACTTTTCCTGTCTTCCCCACTCCTATACCTGACTTCCCAATAAACCACTTGCACCCAAATCCTCATCCCAAGGCTTGCTTTTGGAGGATCTAACCTGAGACCATTTGTTGATTGAAAGGGGGAGGACTCACATCTTTTATAATATTTCCAAAACAATACCATTATGAAAGCCTACTCACTCACTTCTTTTTAGTTCCAAGATAAATATTTCCAGACCAAGTACTTTTAAACCCCTTCTCCCAATCTCTCACAATAATGTTTAAAGAGACCTGAGAGGGTGGCTGGGTTATAGACATTGGGGAGGGTTTGTACTATGGTGAGTGCTGTGAAAGGTGTAAGCCTGATGATTCACAGACCTGTACCCCTGGGGCAAATAATTAAAAATTTTTTTAAAAAAGAGAGAGAGAGAGAGACCTGAGATTCTGCTCTCACCTGCCCAAAATACTCCCTGAACATCAGACAGTGCTTTTTTTTTTAAGATTTTATTTACTTATTTGACATAGAGAGAGAGATCACAAGTAGGCAGAGAGGCAGGCAGAGAGAGAAGAGGAAGCAGGCTCCCTGCTGAGCAGAAAGCCCGATGTGGGGCTCCATCCCAGGACCCTGAGATCATGACCTGAGCCGAAGGCAGAGGCTTTAACCCACTGAGCCACCCAGGCGCCCCAGACAATCTCCTAGGACCACTAGAGGACAGTTTAGTTTTTACCCAAAAAAGCTTTGAAAAAAGATAAGAACAGGAAATTAAATAATTATGCTAAATCCCTGCTGTTCTAGACTGAAAGTTCCCTCCCTGTTAGGTTTACTTTCCTGTTTCACGTGCAGCAATGTCATCCAATACAAAGCAGCAGAACTTACAAGATCACACAACAATATAATAGTGTTCCAAGTTTAAATACAACCATCCTCCCATTATTAAAGTCTCAGAATAAAATTAAACCCCAAAGAACTTAGATACAAAGCCCTTTAGTAAGAGTTCCAAGGGTTTAAAATCCCCAAATCTACTGCCCCAAGGTTATTTTTCTGCTTCATTTCAAAGGGCCTTGCTAGTTCAAGACAGAGTTCCATCAGTGCTCGAGTGGCTTGTTGTCCACTGCAATGAGAAGAGTTCCTTCCAAACTCCAAAGTTGCTTTAATGGACCCCAAATCCTTCATGCAACTCTACTTTAAAGAGTTATTTGGGCACAGGAGTATCTCAGCATCAGCCATACATCCTTAAATTTTAAAAATACAAGCAAACTCTCTACCTATGAATTATCCTATTCACAATGGCATACCCAGAAACTAATATTTAATCTAATCTTTATTATTTTAATAAAAGTACATAGCACAGCCCCTGTGTCATCTGAGGATAAGGTAGCCTGAAAAAATCTTCTTGGCCTGAACCTTGCTTGAATGCCGGTCATACCATACAAGTTGTCCAGAATCCATGATCTGTGGCCCTAGAATTAAATGGGCAGTATCACACATCAAGAGATTAAATTTTGACACAATATTTTTCTGAGAGGGGAAGAATCCAGCCATGCTGGCTCTCTTCTTGGAGAGTGGCAAGCTAGAAATTGCCATGGCAACAGTCCCAACAACCAGGTCTTATGGGAAGTAACTTACTTTCTCCTCTCGCATATTCAAAACCCCATCTTTTCCATTCCCCTCTGAACCTCTGGTCCCTGACACCCAGTGATTCATTGAGAATGAGTTCTAATAAAGACCTCACTTATACATTTCTATGTGTGAACAGTCATTTCCATTTCCAAGCCACAGTCTTCCCTTTATGAAAATGGCCCATGAAACCTGCTCTCTGGAGCAGTTTTGCTCTTGAAAGACCAAATATACAAACAGCCCATGGCCAGAGAATAGGTGAAAATAGAACTGTGACCCACAACTTCTGAAGCAATCAGCTCTGAGAGTCATGCCAGCTTCTGAAGTATTTGCTCTCAACTCCAGCTCAGCACTAATCAAAAAAAGCCAAATCAGGTGTGCAAGATGTCTAACTTCCGGCTTCACCACTTCTAGATTCCCCATTCCAGTAACCTCCAATCAGAGGTCGTTTGAAGACTTCCTTATAAGGTTCTCCCATTCTGTGCTTGCCTTTGACTTTTTACCAAAGTGATGGTGGCTGACTCCCTTGCTACTGCAAACTCTGGCAATAATGTCTGTTCTCATTTAGATGGCCTGTGTTTATTTTTACAACCTCCTCACCACAATGGATTCTGCCACTTTCACATTCAGTATGTTCAGAATGCTGCTAGGGATGGCGCTGAGGCCTATGTTCAGGGGCCCACTACGATCATACCTCTATTTTATGCTCCTGGAGAGCCTAGCTTTCTTCTGCTTTTGAAAATTCTGGCCTTGAACATTTCCTTCCATTCCATCTGTTTTCTGCATGGGTGCAATGGGGCGCTGGTGTTCCATGTCCCTCTGTTCCCATCAGAAGCCTCAGCTCAGAAGTCAGCAGTTTACCTTGCTTCTTAAAGGGACCTCTAGCCTTCCCTACTGAGAGCTCAGAAAAAAAAAACCTGCTTGCTGGCTTAGTGCTTTCATTCTGTTTGCTTTCATATTGCTTTTCTGGCCCAGACATTTGTCTTTCTAACTTACTCCTCTAGAGTTTGTCTTTTGGGGACCCCCAGAGTATCTGATACCAAGTCAAGGAATGAGCAGTTTTCCAAAGTATACAATTTTGAAACAAATCTTATCTATCTTCACTTTCCTAAATCGTTCAATCCCACTCAGGAGACATGACCTCATCAGATCAATAGCCAACTCAGGACTGACCTCATTTATTTTTATCTTGCCCGGCTCCCTTCTAGTAGCTCTCATTTGCCCTGTGCCTTCCCTTGAGAGGATCCTAATTCCATAAATCTCCCTGGCAGGTTCCCTGGGACACAGGCAATTCCTGCTTCCCCATCTACAATAACTGTAGCACCCTCCAATTCATGACTCAGTGCTGTGTTTCAGCCTGGCTTCTACGGTCTCCTCATTCACACCTCTTCAAATATTGCATGGCTGTCTCAGTCTTCAAGGGGTACAAACCCAATTGTTCTATCTTCAGTTGCGTAGAGATATCCCCCAATAGCTTCCTAAATTCAGGAAACCCTGGGGAATTATACCAATCTCCTCCTTGGGATCACTTACCTTTTCTGGTCTTAGAGCAGTGATATAGCAATTCCTTCATTAAGAAGTGAAGGTTACATGGATGTGCTTCTTCCATCCATTCTTAGATATGTTTAATCTGGCCTCCAAGATCTCATGTTCCATTTCTTATCTGCCTACACTATATGCTAAAATCTCAGTCATTGTAGTAAAGAAATGTTTCCACTTTTCACCTTAATCAACTGTCTTCCCTTTTTTTCCCTTTTATTCTTCTACTTGCTCTTATTTTGAGAGTATGATCAATGTTTGATTTAAATAATTCCTTCATTTCCTAAGCAAACCTAATCTCTAAAACCAAAGTGCTATGGACATATACCATTGTAATTGTCTTTTCTTTGGATATACAATAAGTTAGTTATTTTTTTCTTCATCCAAAAGATTTCCCATCCCCATTCAATAAAGATCCCCTTTCAAGTATATGATGTGATTCTACAGCCTAGCTCTCTAAAATCTAAAATGAGATCCAACACATGTTAACAACAGAGCTTCACATATAAATTTGTATCTCTGACCACGACCATGGAGTTAAAAGATTTTAGTCTGACTCAGAAACCCTCCCCGTCTTTAACTAACATGCTAGAGTTATGTCAAAAGAAAACACCTAAGTTTTGATTCAGTTCTGCCATTTTACTGTCTGACCTTGGAGCAAGAAGATGTCATCACCAGCCTGGAAGTGGGCCATCACTAGGAACCAAATCAGCCAAAACCCTTTTCCAGGTGGTGTGCCCATCCCTGGCTGCAGCAATATTGCCCTTAATGGCTTACCTGAGCAACTTCAGCCAGAGAATTGTACTTGGATGAAGAGAGTCATCTGGCCAAGAGCTGCCTAGAAGTTGATACAACCAAAGGAGGAGGAAGACAATGGCAGGTAACTGACTAATTAGGGAGGTAAATAATAATAATAATAATCATAAAGCCCAGCCCCTTGCCTCAAGTAAAACAACTCTGTGGCATTGTTTGTGACCCAGAGCTCCCACGGATCAAGGCCAACCCAAACTTTTTCCTGAAATTACTGCCTTGTTTGAATCCTTCCCCTTTCCAACCCTTCTTCCTCCACTCCTTGACAGGCTATTCCTGAAGTCTCATGCACCCAAATCTGTCTGGGGTTTGCCTCTAGGGACCCCAAGCTAAGACACCTCCCTTCAAATAACCTATTTTAAGAGTATGCTTTCCAGAACAGATGACCAGGTATGCCAATACCAACACCATAATCTGGAATCTTAAGCTATTTATACTCCAGGATCACTCACAGTTTCACTTGAGATGCCTCTGTCTTCCTGCATATTATTACTGTGTATCAGAAGCTTCCGTGAGCCTGCATGGTCTGGTAGCACTCACAGAAACCTGGGAGGCAGGAATTGATTAATTTCTCACTCCATCAAAGTTTAACTCATCAGGGATCTCAGAACATAACTCAGGAATTTTGAGATTAGGTTCCATTCTGTGAGCAAACATGGTAGGAAAATACTGATCTGCCTGGTTTGTAAGAGAAGGCATCTCTTTTGGTCCCCAAATTTGTGCTTATGTAGAACTAAACTACTGAAAGATATGAAAAACTCCAGACTACACCAAGAGGTGGGAATTTGGAGAAAATCAGTGCAAGTCTTCAGATCTTAATGTTGTAAAAAGAAGCCCACTTTCTGTTATAAATGAATGTCCCATCAAGAGTAAGTTACTGTAGGAAAAGCAAAACATTGGTGAATGGTACGTGACAAATAGCTCATTTCTTCAGATGTACATGCAAGGGTCATTTTATATAAATTAAGCATAGATGGAGGTAGTGTAGATATTAATGTTCAAATGTCAGAAACTGACTGACAAGAAACAGAAAAATGGGGAAGTCAGGCAGTAGAGAAAAGGATATGAACAAAAGAAACTAAACAAGATACAAAACCATGCCTATATTTTAGCTAATCAGACGAGTAACCAGAGAAATAATTTGTGGAGATTACCATGGCGGACACCAGGGAGAGAAATTATAAGAAGATAATCAAGTGCAAGAACCTCAAAGGATAGAGAACCATCACAGGGCCTGGGAAGCTTCCTAAAAGAGCTACTTTTGACCCAAAGATATGCCCAGAAAATGGCCCACCACGTCCTTGATCTCTATGTGCTAGAAGGCAGAGAAATGCTGTAAAGTAAAACAAAGAGAATGACATAGATATAGTTTTTTCCAGTGGCTGGAAAAGAGTAGTCTAAAAGTAAGTAGAGAAATAAACTTTGAGTTTGATGAAGTGGGGTTCTGTGATTGTTTTCAGGGTACCTATAATTTGTGACACCAGGGAATTCTCATGCTGAGATTTGTCATTCCATAGCTAAGCATGTAAATGTGATAAAAATACAAATGTGGTAGACTTCCCGAGTCAAATCCAAGCTCTGCTACTAATTAGCTGCTTGAAGTAAAGTGGTTTAACCTCTCCTAACTCAGTTTCTTCATCTATTAATGAGACTATTTGAAGTAGCCATCTCATGAGGGATATTGGGAAAATGAAATAAGTGAACGCACATCAAGCCATTAGACCAATGTCAGGCTCATGGTGAGTTCTCAGTTTATAATCCCTTGACACACAACTCCACAAGGTAGCAGAGGATTAAAGAGCTGAACTTCAGCTCCAAGCTTGGCACTTAAGAGAGGGCAAGACTTTGTCTCCTCACATGGTAGTAGGGAAAGTAAAGAGCCTTCTGTGAGCAGCCCTGGGTCTGTTATGGATTGACCCATGAGCTATAAACTTGTTAGCTCCGTTGGTTCCTCGTACTTATATTGCACAGGCTCTGATCTGATTTTATGTGGGCTTTTTTTGCAGGTTTTCTGGCATTTCTGGCATTTTTTCTCTGCGGCCACAGCCTCCATCCAATTTCTTAACAGTTATGGTATACATAACCATATTTAGTTGAAGGGAATTGGACATTCAATAACCATACTATTGTAGAACAATTCAGAAAGCCATCGGTCTCCAAGTATTAACTTGGGAGATGCAACTCACATTTTTATGCCCCCAATTAACTATTAGGCATGTAGCAAGCACCAGAAAAGGCACTCCATGAACATAAGTTCATTTAATTCTCATATCGACCTTATGGTGGCATTAGCTCCATTTTGCATTTTAATCTCTTTTCCAATTAAAAGAATGAATACACGGTCATTGTAGTAAAACAGACACAACATCACTTGTGTGGCATTCTTTTTGTTAAAGCCAAGATTCACAGGGAGGGGACTACACAAGGGTGTGGATACTTATCCCACCTATTTAGAAGGTAAAGTACATTGGAGGCTACTAAGTCACACATTACCACACCTTGTCTCTGGGATACTGGGTTCAATTTCTCCAGAGAATCCAATCAGCCCAGATCCTGGGCCCAGGGTCCATCCCAACCAAATCAGTTGTGGCCAGAGAAGGAAAGGGTCATAAGATATAAATGTGGCCTCCAAAGCTCTCCTTTCACCCGGTACTATGTGGTAGAGAGAGGGACAGTTCTTAGACATGAGGGTACCACAAAATAGATTGATTACATTAATACCCATGAGAGAATAATTAATTGCTAAATTCCATGATTTTGTAAAGTAGTACGAGTCCAAAAAAGAATGCAATGTGGTCCAAAATATTCAAAGAAATTTCATTTTGTTTTTGTTCTTCTTGTTATCATTTTTTATGGAGGCTCTTACCTGGAATCATTAGTGGAATTTAAGTAGGACAAGGGGAGAAAGAGTTCCACGCTCATTGTGGAACAATAATAATGACAAAGTAGAAATAAGCAGTGTCCATTAAGGAGATAAAAAGAAACCAAACTGGGAAGAGCCCTACTGAGCAAATACCTAACATAATTCATGACAATTTTTGGTAAATGCAGTACCCTCTCCTGCTTAAGTTCTCATAACATTAAACTGTAGATTCCAGGAAGGCAAGAATTTTGATTTCTGGAGCATAAATCTTCAACTTTTGTTCTTGAGATTGCCTTTGGTATTGTTTCAGTTTTCTATTGCTCACATAACAATTTATCAGAAATTTAGCAGCTTAAAACAATACAAATTCATTGTCTCACCATTCTGTAGAGCAGAGGTCTGAATAGGCTTAGTTGGTTCCTCTACTCTGGGCTCTGGAAGCCAAAACCAAGACATCAACCAGCCTGGGCTTGTATTTGCATGTTCTCATGGACAAACTGCTTTCCAATTCATTCAGGTTGTTGGTTAATTTCAGTTCTTTATGGCTATAAGGCTGAGGTCTTTGTTTCCTTGCTCGTTGTCAGTGGGGAGCCTGTTAGCTCTTTAAGGCCACCTGCATTCCTTACCAGGTAGCCTCTTCCATATCTAAACCAGCAATGGTACATTGACTCCTTCTCATATTTCAAATTCTCTAATTTTCTTGTTGCCTCTCTTCGGCCTCCAGCCAAAGAAAGCTCTTTTCTTTCAAGGGTTCATATGACTCAGTTGAACCCATTCAGATAATCCAGGATAACCTCCCTGTCTTAAAGTCCATAGCCTAAATATACCTACAAAATTATTTTGCAATGTAACATAACATTCACAGATTCCAGAGATTAAGGTCCAAGTATCTTTGAGGCTCAATTTATCTACTGCAGCTCTTCTAAGTGTCTTGCATTTTCATACAAATGTTAGAATCAACTTATCAATGTTTATCAAAAAAGTTTGTAATACAGTTGTCTACATACAAAAAGCTGTAGATATTTTAATGTATACAGTTTGATAAATCTGCAACCAATATAATGTTGATTGAGATTGCATGAAACTTAGATCAATTTGGTGAGTATTGACATCTTAACAATACTGAGTCCTCCAATTCATGAACATAGTATATCTTTCCAATTATTTAGGTCTTTTTTCTTTTTTCTTTTTCTTTTCTTTTTTTTTCATTTCTCTCTGCAATGTTTGTAAAGATATTTCATGTCTTTTGTTATTAGGTTTATTGACAGGTATTTGATACTTTGGGTGCTTTTACAAATGACACTTTTTTTTCATTTTCTAAAATTTTGTTGGTAGGCATCTTGTTAGGTATTTTTTATCATCAACACTTAGCATAGTACCTGGCAATACTAGGCACTCAGTAAGTATTTGTTAAGTGAATGAATGAATTACCCTTTATCTGGACTCTTTTTATGGCCCTTAAAATTTAATATCTTAGAGTTGTTTGTGTATAAATCTTGTTTCCCTTTGAGATGATGAGTATTGTGCAGTAGGGTTGTATATGACCCACCTCTCTACACCACATTCCTAGTACGGTGTTTAACACATTGAAGAGCCTATTAAAATATCCTTGGGCATCATAAATTAGTGACATAAAATATCTACATTCATCATGAAGTATATTCTCAAACCACCCTGCCACCCAATTCTCATAAAGAGTTCTGTTGTACAAGATATTGTTAATGGAGGATTCCAGGAAACCTATGTGTTTCACATATTCTTCTAGTATCTGAAATCCAGACTCTAGACCCTCTAAATTATGTCACTGGGTTAAGTCAGAAAGCTGTGTGCCTGGTCCACAAGCTTTGTACTCCTTAGAGAACTTATTTTTCTGAATTGTGTTAGGTATTAAGTCATTGATCCGTTTTGAAAAACATAATAGAAAATAGTGCTATGAAATTTAGTTTGTGCTAATGCGATAATGTTGAGAACACTGTTCTCTGCATCATAAGGTATCTCTTTAATGAAGACCCACAGGAAAACTCCTCTCCATTCCTAGAACTGTGAATAACTGCATTTCCTCAGAAATTGTAACTTATGTATCTGATTAATTTTCCCACGTTGTGTTGGCTACTAGGAAGATCACTATTAATTAAGGGCCAAACTCTTGAGTTTCAGTATTAAGCTTACCTTTAAAAGGCAAAGTAGAAAGTGAAAGAAAACTCCACTAGGACAGAAACTCCAGAGGGCAGATGCTATATTTGTTTGTTTGTTTAATTCAAGCCTATATATGCAGTATCTATATATTAAATAAATTAATGCTACATAGCACAACACAGTACCGTGAAAAGAATGTACAATACAGAATGCAATAGTAAAGAAAGAAAGAGGGAGGAAGAAAAAAAAGACTTCAATGTTTATAAAATCAATTAATTAATTAATTATGAGAAATTTAATGTGATTTTCCCCAGCATTGAATTTTTAATGTATATTGTTGTTTTTATTAAAAGAAATTGGAACATCCATTAAGGCAGAACTTGTGAATCAACATGGGAAGATAAAACAAAGTGAATACAAATATGTACTATATAAAAGTATTTTTATTTTTGCAAAACAAAATCTGTATAAATATCTGTATATTTTCCCCAAAGATAATAGTCACAGGTGCAAAGTGAAAACTGGAAGCTCTGAACATTATTCTACTTTCTACATTATATTATCATGACCTTGACTTGAGACATCTCACAAAGGTGGTGACGGTTTAATGAAATTTGGCAAGAAATTGATTTTTCCTATGCTGCTAGTGGCAGTTTATATTGGTAAACACATAGGTTGTCAATTTAACAATTGCTTATCTGAACCATAATGATGTTCATCACGTTTGACCAATTACTCCACACCTAGGCATTCAACTTAAGGAAATTTCTCCAATGAAGAATAAAAGTCCATGCCCAAGGATGTTCATCACTGTCGTAATGGACATGTTGAACAGTCCAAGCCTAGTGGGAGTAAAATATTGAAATATCCTCCTTTTTTAAATATTTGTTTCTTAGTTAAATGATAATTGAAACAGATCCTATAGCCTTTTCAGTAACTTTAAAGTAATAAAAACAGAAAACTGTCTTATTGGGGGGTATTAAAATGTTTAATAAAATCTGAATCCAAACTTTAATCTCATTTAATTGAAAACTTTTGTTCTGATCTGAGCTTAGAAACCTGCAATAAAGATTGAGAGTCAGTGGTGGGCAGGGAGGAAGGGGACAGCTTTTTTCTATTTTTTGTTTATTTCCCCCATCAGTTCCCTGTTCAGGGTGGGGGCTAAGGAAGAGAGGTAAAGGGGGTGAAATGTCTTACTTGACTAATGTAAATCTGGGATCAGAGCCATGGGGGGGGAGATACCTCAATACTAGTCACCCATTCTCTTTAGTCCCTTTTGGAGGGGACTCCCCACTCAGTGGCCTCTCACTACATTGTACCAGTTGAGCAAACACTCTCGCCATTGGGGTAGCACTTCAGCACAGACAGACCTCTCGGGCAGGATGCTTCAAAAACAAGCTCAGTGACCTTCCAAGAGCCACCCTTGTTCCCACCACCATTGAAAGTACCCCTTGCTCCTGAGACTACCCTCTCAATGCTCTGACCTCAAGCAAATCTATAACTAGCCTCTCACCTTTAGATATTTTTAGATATGAACCAGGCAAAAGTCTCCGTGTTCCCCAACACAGGACATGCCTCCAGGAGTTCTGTTGAGGACTCCCTCACTCTGCTTAAGGTGTGGGGGGAGATGAGTGGGAAGAAACAGCACTCCTTCAGCTCTCCACAGAGTCCCACTAGTAACATCACAAATTCCTCTGCCTTCCCATACATAAAGAATAGGGGTGAGTGATGAGCTTTGCAGGGCAGAGTTAGTTCTTTGGATCTCCTTTTAGGAAGGATCACACAGGTGATCTGGCACCTTCTTTAGATGCATAGGCACTTAACACCTTCACTTTAGCAGCATCTCTGAAACAAAAAAGCATTCTTTGACACCACTTTGTTTCTTTACTACTTTTTAAAACCAATGAAAATTTTTTTCAGGAAACTTCAAACAACTTTCACAATGTTCTCAATACTATAACAGAAAATATAGTTCTTCGCAAAGAAAAATGGCCTTCACGATTTTAAATGTGTGTAGTTGTTCATGAAAAATGCCTGTTACAGCTGGTGTTATGCTGGACTGGTTAATCAAGTCAAAATACAAATCTTCTACTACCTAGAGAGTCCAGTAAAATGAAAATAATTCATTCATAAGATTCTAATTTATAAAACAACTCCACTACTTACAAAATACTACCCTAAGAATTCTATCAAGTTTCAATTTGAACAAATGTACAATCACTTAAACAACAGCTGTTAAACTAAATAAGAATTCAAAATGTCTTTAAGAAAGTGACAGAAACATCATTAACATGATTGTCCTGGTTTAGACAGAAAGAGGTTCTTTGGCAGGCTGACTCAGCCCTAGAAAACTCACTCCCTGGCAGGAGGGGTAAAATGCAGCTGTTGGCAGGAATCACAAGGAAACTTCTTTGTGGGTAGATGTTCCTTGTAGAGGATGAAGAGTCAGGAAAACCCCCTGTGGGAAGTAGTTTCAGGACTTTATACAGACCACTTGGAGGAGAGGAAGATAAAAGAGGTCCTTTTCTCATAATATACTCCCATGGGTTCCTTCCCAGCATGGGACCTTCATCTAGATGATGTGGTTGAAGGAAAAAGCCTGTACCAACTTCACGTGCAGGTGGTAAAGATAAATCAGGATGACCTAAGTTACCGAAAGCATCTTCAGGAGGGGTCCCATCAGTCCCTATTTTAAAGATGTGGATCTAATGCTCCTTCAAAAAAAAAAAGGCCCATTAAAACTTATGAGTCTGACTGATGCAGAAACATGACCAATTTCTGAAGCAAAAGGGTCAACTCTTTCTTGCATATGGGGAGGCTTGACCAACATATGGCTGGCCTGGTAGACACTAGATCATCCTGGGCTCTAGATCCCACGGAGATGACATCTGGTAACATCTGGTGATGCAGGACAACAGTGAAATCTGAATCCCTAAACTCATCCTTATATTATCAAGACCTCCTGTCTTGATAACATAATGACCCAGAGGATTCCCTGGTTCTCTGGAGCCTCTGTCAAATGGTGCACCTGGATCATTGAGGCCTTGAAGATCTATTTCTAAAATCTTAAATTTAACATCTTCTTTGGTTGATTTTGGTCTTTCACATGCATTTTCTTCCCTAAGTCACAGGGATTTCTTTGGCCAGACTAAAATGCATCTGTCATTTAAGCACTGTTAGCAAGAGAAATGAGCAAGCTTTTCAAAGGACAAATAAGTCCTTCCATTTCATCTCCTAGAACTTTGTCTTGTTTTAGGTTTTGCCCTGTTTTGTTCTTTGTTTCGCTTTGGTGTCCAACTCTTGGTGGCGTGGCTCATGCCTCTGCCTGCTTTGTAACTTTTCAATCTTTAAATCATTCTTTTCCCTCTACAGGATAACTTCCTGGGAGATCGCTTATCATTGCCTTGACATAGCTTGGTCTTTAAGATTATGCGGAAGCTTTGGAACCTCACTAAATCTCTGCATTTTCTGATTCCAGCAATGCATTTTTGTTTGTTTGTTTGTTTGTTTGTTTGTTTGTAGAGTTGGGATATAATCTGTTAGTGATTGTTTTCTCTTCTCCAGGTGGTTAAAAATACGTATTTGGTGGTGCACCAAGCACCTGGGTGACTCAGCCAGTTGAGCAACTGACTCTTGATTTGGGCTGGGGTAGTGATCTCCAGGTCATGGGATCGAGCCCTGTGTTGGACTCAGGCTTGGGGGCGGAATATGCCTGTCCCTCTCCCTCTGCTCCTCACCCCACTCATGCACTCTCTCTCAAATACATACATACATACATACATGCACACATAAAATCTTTAAATATATATATATATACTTTTTATTCAAGGATATTGAATACTATTTTTTACTTCAAGGATTTATAAGGAAGCATTTATCTTGGCAGTGTTAATCAGTTTCCTCGAAGTTCACAGTGACTGCTCATGGATCATCTGTGCTATTTTCCAAGGACAACAGCCAAAACTGCTATCTTCAGCAGCCATATAGCCAGACCCATACAGCCATATTGATTTGACATTCCTTCTCATGTAAAACTTTTGCCACCCACACTTTAGAGCGGTGGTTCTGAAAGCATGATCCATGGATCCCTGCAAGGTCCCCAAGACTGTCGTAGAGAGGTTATGAAGTCAAGGCTATGTTTATACCAAGACGTAATTTCCTTTTTTGCAGGTAACATTTGCATTGATAATGTAGAAACAATGATGGGTAAAATTGGTGACACTCTGTAACATGAATCAAGGTAGAGGCACCAAACTGTAACAGTCATCATTGTATTCTGTATTATCTTGCAATTTCAAGCTAAAAAAAGGTGCGCGTGTGGTTTTTTTTAAAGATTTTATTTATTTATTTGATGGAGAGAGAGCGATCACAAGTAGGCAGAGGCAGGCAGAGAAAGAGAGGAGGAAGCAGGCTCCCTGCCGAGCAGGGAGCCCGATGTGGGCCTCGATCCCAGGACTCTGAGATCATCACCTGAGCCGAAGACAGAGGCTTTAACCCACTGAGCCACCCAGGCACCCTAAAAAAAGGTTTTTAAAGCCAGGTCCATTTAAGGATGGACTTGATGAAGCAGAAACAAACAAATTTTACTAAAGTGTGACCCTTTGATACATATTGTTTTAATATCTTGAACAGAATGGGAACAAAGCATAAAACACTTCAACTCGTGCCAAAGTAGGATGATTATCTGGAGAGAAAGCATGTGTGCAACTGATCGAGTTGTAAGCTGATCTAGCCACTTTTTTTCATAGAACACTATTTTTACTTGAAAGAAAAACTGACAAACTATACAGACTTAGGTATTTGGCAGACATTTCCTTGAAAATAAATAAAGCAAGCCTGTCACTTCCAGGAAAACAACTGATGGTATTTTTTGTCAATGATACAATTCAAGTTTTCAAATGAATATTCCAATTTTGGAAAAAAAATTGAATCTGTTATATGAGCTTGACAGCTTCCCAATACTTAAAAAAACTTTTCTGATTAAATCAGTGGTGTTATTAACAAGTATAATATTTTGATATTTTATAATGAAATATGTCAACATTTGGAAAATTCAAGTAAGTTAGTGAACTAATATATTTCAAATGGCTAATACGCAATATCACAAAATCATGCATAGGTAAGAAAAAAATATATTCAAAGTGCAAGAAAGACCATTAATTTGAATGTAACAGAGCATGAAAATTTCACATTCCACATGGCAACTACCCTTTCATAAACAATTGTCAAGTTTTAGTATAGGAACAAAGAAGAATATCAGCAATTATCTAAAAAGGTCATTAACATACTCCTTTTTCCAGCTAGGCATTTGTGTAAGACAGAATTTTCTTCATATGTTTGAGTTATGGCAACACAGAGCAACATATTGAATGCAGAAACAGTTATAATCCAGCAATCTTCCATTAACCCAGACTTTTAAAAAAATTGTAAATACATAGGATAACATCAATCCTCTCATTGTTTTTTGAAGAAATTTGTCAATTTTTCTTTAAAAGGTGTGATTTATTTTTAAAACATAAGAGGTTTGTGATAATAAATACATAAATCACATATAATTGTATAGCTAATTGTTACCAAAAACACAATAACATATAAATACTATACTTAAATTGGCCCCATTATAATTCTTAATACAGTAAATATCAATACATATATAACCCATGTAAGCCAAAGCCCTTTGCAGTCCTCAGTAATTTTTAAGAATGGAAAGAGTCCCAACACCAAAAAGTTTGAGAACAGCTATTTTAGAAGCTTCAACCATTTTTTCTGTTCATTGAGTCGAGTTTTCTTTTTTTTTTAAATTAAGATTTTATTTATTTGAGCAAGAGACAGAGAGAGAGTGCACACAAGCTGTGGGGGACAACACAGAGAGAGAGAGAAGGAGAAACAGGCTCCCTGCTGAGCAGGGACCCCAATTTGGGACTCAATTCCAGGACCCTGGGTTCATGACCAGAGCTGAAGACATGCTTAACTGACTGAGCCACTCAGGTGCCCCATTGAGTTGAGTTTTTCACTCTTTCCATCCTTTTGATCCTTCTGAAAGTAGTTTTATGCTTTCCTGAAGATGGGCATATTTATCTACACTTTAATTAATGCTGTCATCTAATGGTTCTTTGCTCTTCTAACAGAAATTTACAATGGTCTTGGACTCAGCCTCTTGGTATTAAATGGCTTCTGACTCATCTGCTAGAGACTAAGCATCCTTGTGATGTGACCCTCATCACCTCTCATCCTGGACATTTCGATTTCTCTTGCCTTTACTCTTTTACTGACAAGTCTATTTTTACCTCAAGAAGGAACATTTTCCAATTTTTATTATTTGCCTCCAGGCTCAGCATTACTGATAACTTGGTCTCAAGGCTGGCCTCCTTCAAAAAGGACTCTAGTGCTTCCTAATCTCTCTTAATATACCTGAACTCCAAAATTTTACTTTTTCTTAAAAGTTATACCAGGTTCTTTCTCCCTACAAGTTGTCTCTACAAGAAAGCTCATACCACCACCTCCTGTGTAGTGGATAGCACCACCATGGGCTGGACCAAACTCACACCTTCAACCTGGGCCCTCAGACCTGCACAGTATTTCCAGAATGGCCTGGGGAAAAGCTCTGGAGCCAACAGCAGACCCAGTAAGGCACCAATGGCTGCCACAGGATAGCCTCTAACAGTCAGAGCCCTAGTTGCTCAAACTCCCAGGGGCACCATAGAATGTTCTACTTAGAACATAAATCAGTGGGAGGAATCAGGGAGGAGCAGGGAGAACAAAATGACAAAAGTTTTCCCACATTTTCTACATAGTGGTACACCAATAAATCATCATCACTGGGGAAAGTGGGAGGTTCTTCATGGCTGAGGGTAAAGGTCCCACCTGGCAACCAGCAAGTCTGAGTATTCATATCTTTCCACAAATGTGACCCCTTCCAGGATTGCTCTGCTGTAAAGGGCTCATCTGCTCATGTCATGGGCCAAAACTCCCCTTCTCTCATTGCTCTAGAAGCATGAGCCACCTGCAAAAGGCCCAGAGATTTTGATCAGCCTGGGAGTGTCCATATGCTCATGTGTGAGTAAGGAATACAAAGGGACTTAAAGGACTTTTCAATAACTTGCATGACAGCAGATTTGTCTGTTTCTTCCTTTAGTGCTATCGAAATTGCTTTGAGTATTTTGGTGCTCTATCATTAGATACATACACTTTTAGGGGATTGTTTTATCCCTGATGAATTGACCCTTTCATCATCATTATGAAGTTTTCCTCTTTATTTCTGGTAATATTCCTTGTAATGTGGTCTATTTTTCTGATCGTAATAAAACCAGACCAACTTTCTTATGCTTACTGTTTATATAGTACATCTGTGCCCACCCACTAATCAACCTTTTTTTAAATAAAGTTTGCCTCATGTAAACAACATATAATTGGATCTTGCTTCCTTATATAATCTGAGATTCTTTGCCTTTCATGTAGAACATTTAGTTCATTTACATTCAATGTCATTATTGCTACAGTAGAATTTAAGGTAGCATCTTCATATGTTTTCTTATGTCTTTTTTCTCTTTTTTTCTCTGCCTAATTTCCTACCTTTTGGTTAAATCAAATTTTGTTCTGTTGTTGTTTTTTCTAGTATTCCATGTTATCCCTTCTATTTTAAAAAAATATAATTTGTGTTACGTTCAACCATTGATCTAGAAATTTAAATGTGAATCTTTGGCTATAACAGTAAAATAGTGCCAAATTACCTTAGGAATAATTCAGGAAACTTACAGCCATCTAGTACACCCTTCCTAGCCTTTGTGAACCTGGCACATTAGTTACTTCTATATTTTCTATATCTATCTTAGTCCCAAGAAACATTTTTATTATTGTTTTAAATAGTCAATAATCTTTTACAGAATATATATGTGTGTATAGATATATGTCCATTATGCACATTATTCCTGGCAAAAAAATCTGCCATTATTCTGTAAGTTCTGTATCTTTTTCTTCGGGCTAATTTTACAATTTTCTCTTTCTCTTTGTTTTTCAGAAGTTGACTGTGTTCGCCTATGGTTTCTTTTGAATTTATCCTTCTTGGGGTTCTTTGAGATTCTTGGACCTGTGGGTTGTTCTATTTTATCAGTTTAGGGAAACTCACGGCCATTATCTCTTTAAATATTTCTTCTGCCTGCTCTCTGTCTCCTCTCTTTCTAGGACTCCTTCTATACTTACTAGATCATTTGATAGTGTTCTTAAGGTCTCAGATGTACTTTTTGGGTTTTCTTCCTTATTTCCTCTTTGTTTCCAGCTTGTATAATCTCTGTTAAACTTTCTCACGTTCGCTGATCTTTTCTGGTTATTAAAAGCATTTCTGATAGATATTTTTCGGTTCTTGCACTCCCATTTGGTTCCTTTTAACATTTTCCTTGGTGTCTTGTTGTTTGTTTGTTGTATTTGCTGAAACTGCACTTGTTTACACATGCTACCTACCTTTTCCACTAAGATTCTTGAACATATTTATAATAGCTAATTAAAAGCCCGTGTCTGTTCATTCTGACCTCTTTTGGGTTTGTTGGAGAGTTCTATTTGCCCTTTCATCAATTTCCTTATTTTGTTTTTAAAAATTGGAAATTATTTAAATGCCCAAACAAAAAGAGAATGGTTATGAGAGTTGTGGGGAAACCAATACAGGACTTGCATGCACTGATTCTTAAAATAGTTCAGAGGAAAAGGCAAATGCTTAACTTAGAATTGTTCAATTTTAAAAAACAGAACATTAAGTTTTATCTAATAAAAATGATGTAGA